>OX155956.1:18543105-18860151 GCA_944548615.1 Micropterix aruncella
CTATATGTATATATTACAAAGTGTAAAACATAGCAAATATCACGGCCTCGTAGTCAGGATGTGAGTTAGCATTTCATCGCACTAATTTCTAGTTTTTGTCGTGAGCCACTTTTTAATGTATTTTTTTCACTCACTCTGTCAAGTAATATAATACCAAGTGTAAAATATAGAAAATATCATAGCCTCATAGTCAGGATGTGAGTTGGCATTTCATCGCACTCGTTTGTACTTTTCGTTATGAGCCACTTGTTAATGTATTTTTTCAGTCACTCTGCTGATTTAACCCTATACTTTAGCCTCCGACAAAGAAGAGCAGAAGGAATCATACAGACGCGGTGACAGAAATGCGTAATGCCTCTGTCCAAATCTAGAATACACTCGTTGGTGGGCTTGATTACTTTTATTTCGACTGTAATGTGAGTGGTTTAGCGATATATATGTTGATTATGTCATCTTGTTTGAACTGATGAATACTTAGGATGTTTTTAGATAGCACCTTACTCCGATCCAATGATTATATAATTCTTTTAAATCCTTCACACTCGCCCCAGAAAGGTGGTTAAAAATCTGTCATGACGCCCTTTCCATTCGACGAATTTCATTTAATTCAACCGTCCAAAAAGAAAGGAGCAATTATTAATACGATAGCTGTGAGACGATTTGGCAATGATAAATGGTAGAACGTGAAATTGCTGATTGCTGATAATAGCAAATTGAATAAAAAATAACCAAATTACCAACAAGTTCCAGCTTCTGATTCGCTTCACAGCTTGATATGAATAATGGAGTTGAGTCTTTTAAAGAAAAGTGAAATAATTCAACTGCTTATTGTGTGGGAAATTCAATAGTGGCGGATTTAACTACACAGGATGTCGTAAGCATACAATTTGTTCGGTAAATTTAAAATTTCCCTTGCAGTTTATTAAATTACATAGGTACGTGACAAAAATTAAACATGCACGCATGGTTTTTTTGGATTATTAGCCGGAACTGACGATGTGAGTGCCTAAACTACGTCATATAATTTTTATCTAAATTTTATTTATTTATTTATTTAGTAATGTAAACCTGGCAACAGAGCCAAGGATGTCGCCAGGCAAAGGCTTTGATGGAGCAACCACTTCCTAAGAAAACCAAGGCCCTACTTAACATAAGCAAGAATCTTAGAAACACTATTCGTCTCCTCACCGGACACACGACCCTTAGAGCACATCTATTCAACCTTGGCTTGACCCAGAGCAAGGACTAGAGTTGCCAACTACAACGGGTGAACCCGTCACCTCTGGAAGTTTTAACGATATTAGATCGTTCTGTCTCCCGTTCTGTCTTGCAGTTACGCCACATGCCCGTAAGAAGCCAACGCCTTACCGCAAGATAACCAGGTTAATCACACATCGGGCCGACACTCGCGCCCTTACATCTAGTTGCAACCAGATTACTCCGGTCTACCTACTGGTTACGGGTTCGAGGTCGCTTGCGCGGTCCTCTTCCTTGCGTAGCGGTGATACGGTGTCTACCGAATCTGTCGCGGACCACGGCGTCCTTTATCAGGCGTTCACCGGGAATCGGGTAGCCGGGTGGTCGTTTCAAGGGCAGTTGCCGTAAGGTAAACAACTACCCCCGATCTATAGGATATAGTACTGTTTCCAGACTCCCCCGGCTGTCGGACAGAACACAATCGATTGGCTGATGCCGCACACTGCGCAAACCGTCCAGGAGCGTCCGAAGTTTGACTCCTAAGGGAAACTAGCCTGGAGGCTAGAGTCCTACCCTGGTCCACACTTCTACGTGGATGCCGCCGGATGGGTATTGACTCGTGAGTATGACCGACCCTGAACACATGGGCCTTCGTTGCCAAACTGCATCTTGGCCTGTTAGCTCCCCGAAAGCATGGACTGCTGAATATGTGGTGAAGAACCTGAAGAGAGCATGCACGTCGCTGCTCAGGCCTCGCCGCAAAAAGACACATTTACTGGGACGAGCCTTTCTCGAACCCAGCGATCTGCTCAACTCCAAGGTCAGTGATCTGTATGGACTGGTAAGCAGTACCGGGATACTAGCAGACCACTGACCCAGCCATAAAGTGGGTAGTTACAAAAGATCTTATAGATCCAGGTAACATCACGAGCTGGATACAAGCCCCCAACTCCGTTTACTACTACTACTACTACTATTAAGAAACGTAAATATGAGTAAACAATTTAGCTTACTATATATGCACAAACATATTTTAAACATTGAATCAATATCAGAAAATTAATACATAGCATAGTCCAGTGGCAACGCCCCTAACTAGGCCGGGACCTTTAAATATAATTGCGGTGTCATCAGCAAAAGATATATTTTTTCCTACTAGTTCACTTAGATTATTGATATAAATAAGAAATATAATAGGCCCGAGCAAACCGTATTGAAGCACCTCATAGTATATGTCGACAGGATTATTGATAGTATTATGTATAACCGTGACTTGCATTCTGTTTGACGAATAACTCTTCAACCAAACCAGAGCGACTACCACACCACCAATATCTCTTTGTCTTAGTAATATTTTCTCATGCGAAACCGTATAAAAGCATTACCGAGATCTAAAAATATAGCTAAGCACTTGTTACCTTTGTACAAGCTATTACCAAATTTGCAATGCTATCCATAGTATCCATTCCATCCCTGAAACCGAATTAGCGTTTTGACAAAATGGTTTTTTCGTTCAAGTATTATGTACGTATTTTTTTTTTATTACGAAAAATAAAATGAACAGCGGAGGGGCTAAGATATTTGGTCAACAATATTATACGTCGCCTAGGAGAAACAAATTAAACCCATGCGCCGAGATGATATAATAATTTAAATGAGAGTTATAAGAATGCACAACTTAAATTCATTCAAAATACTATAGAAATACCTGCTTCAAAGGGGTCCATTGTATGCTGAGTCTCAATAATAATTGCTCTCGCTAATAATTTAAGTTGTTTTATTAAATTATGTATCACTAACTAATATCAACTCTCGTGTATTATTTGCGTATATATATATATATATATATATATATATATATATATATATATATATATATATATATATATATATATATATATATATATATATATATATATATATATATATATATATTGATATTTTAAGGGTGTATTTTTTTTTAAATTATTTTCAATAATATATAAAATTAGATTCATGAAAAGTTACTTATCTGGGGTCCTGGTGGACCAGAAACATTTTACCGATAGTTAATGTCCTCTTTAAATACTTAGGGCAGCAGCACCTGTTTCCGTAATTGATAACTTATGATGTTCTTAGTTATTGCTCACTGCAGCCGAATTATTGTATGCCCTTGGATGTAATGAGTATAGGAGGATGGTTTCTGTAACAGAAATGGATGTTAGTAACTTATTTTAGAAGAAATTATATGACTGAGAATATTTCGACACTAGTCGTATTCATCTCTATGACATTTCTCAACTAATTTATGAGAAATGTCATTTATGAGAAATGTCATAGAGATGAATACGACTAGTGTCGAAATATTCTCAGTCATATAATTTCTTCTAAAATAAGTTACTAACATCCATTTCTGTTACAGAAACCATCCTCCTATACTCATTACATCCAAGGGCATACAATAATTCGGCTGCAGTGAGCAATAACTAAGAACATCATAAGTTATCAATTGCGGAAACAGGTGCTGCTGCCCTAAGTATTTAAAGAGGACATTAACTATCGGTAAAATGTTTCTGGTCCACCAGGACCCCAGATAAGTAACTTTTCATGAATCTAATTTTATATATTATTGAAAATAATTTATATATATATATATATATATATATATATATATATATATATATATATATATATATATATATATATATATATATATATATATATATATATATATATATATATATATATATATATATATATATATATATATATATATATATATAGATATATATATATATATATATATATATATATATATATATATATACATACCTACACATATATATATATATACATACGCAAATAATACACGAGAACAACTTAAATTAATTCAAAATACTTATAAAGAAATCTTGAAATGTCTTGAAAATCTTGAAATTATTAAATTATGTATCACTAACTAATATCAAATCTCGTGTATTATTTGCGTATGTATATATATATATATATATATATATATATATATATATATATATATATATATATATATATATATATATATATATATATATATATATATATATATATATATATATATATATATATATATATATATATATATATATATATATATATATATATATATATATATATATATATATATATATATATATATATATATATATATATATATATATATATATATATATATATGTATGTGTGTATGTATATATGTATATATTCTTATGTATTATGCAATGCAAGTAAGTTCATAATATCAAAAGAGTCAGCTCGTCGATACCTTTAAACAAAAATCAGCATCCCCTAGATACGGGTCTCTGACCTAGTTAGGAATGCGGATAAACATTTTCACCATAGGATGTTCTCAATCTCTCCCAACTCAACCATATTATATAAATGGTGTGTATATGACATATATAAAGTTATTGTAAATTAATAAATAAATAAATAAAAAATAAATAGCCATTGGTATATGGCATACCTCACTGAGAAAAACGCCCGTGTAGGGATGCTAATATTTTATCGCAAAGGTATATTTTCCAATAGATTTTCTGATCGCAGAATATCTCACAATTATACCTATACTTTACTAGCTTAGAAGATGGAGCAAAAAGAAGTGTTCAATTTCCGGTAGGAAAGATAACAATATGATTAAATCACTAAATATTCGCATCCGCATCTGAAAAAACAGCGGATCTAAAAAGCATCTTCGGCACCCCACTGTTCCAAATTGATCGCATCAACGGCTAAGTACGCGGATCCATTAATAATCCTAAACAAAAGCGCGCGATTGTTTTCGAATGACCCGCCAGTACAAGGCGTGTGACCTCATCTGCTCTGTGCTGTACTGCATCATTTATCCCCGCGCTCGCTCTTGCGTGCAATTTGACGAGATGACCTGCAATTAACGTCATATTGATCGTCATTACGTCAACAGTTTTTACTTATACGCGCTTGCGGTGCATACTCGTAACTCCCGGAAATCATAGCTCATCGGATGTGCTGTACTTAGATGTTAGAACACGCATCATTAGAAGTGTTGCGCGGCGCTGGTAACCCTACCAGGTAGTTTTATGGAATGCTTTTCTTGTACTGTGTCAGTATTGGTCGATTGTTGTGAGGTTTTTGTTGGTAGTGCACAGTGTGCTGAGGTGAACCAAAGAACCATTTATTTTCAAACTATTAAAAGGGGGATGGAGGCGTCAGTTAAGGGGAGGGCTGCGCTTAAAACTGCGAAAGGTGTCACTACTTCGGACATTGGTTTACCCGGGGAATAAAACAAATCTACCGACCTTCTCAAATTTCTCGGTCCCTCGTCCACATGCTCAGATCACATGTAGTGCATTGACAACCAATGCACTGATACCAAAAAGTCGATTTGATGCTCTGTCTAGTGCGGAGTTTTTATGAGCTTGTTGATATACGAGAACGCATTTTTGAGCCAGTGTTCGAGGGACCAAGATCGGCGACGCGGCCTACACCTGAATGAACTCCTTAGTGCTCGCAATAAAAATCTGCTGTACTAGGTGAAAATAATTGCAAAGCAAAAAGGTTACAAGAAGGCTGGGTCAACAACTGTCGGATTCATGTTAGATACAGGAAAAGGCGGCCCCATTTTTTATATAAAAGGAAGCCGATGGTATATCGGCTTGCAATAGAAAATCAAATCATATTATTAATTATTATTATTATCATTTGTACCTTTTAGGTAAATTTTATTTTCTTTTTATTCTTGACATTATATTTTATTTGGAGTTTGATTGACATATTTTATATCCATAAATATTTCTATGGAATTTAATAGGTTAAAATTAATTTCTTAATTGTATATTTACTTGTCTAAATTTTGGAATTGTAATTATATTATCGTAGTCTTGATAATTTTTAATTGGGTTAATGTCATTTTTCAATTATTAGTTTTATTTTATCATTAGGCGATATTCAAATAAACCTGTATAAGCCTGTAATTATAATTTTTGAAACAATAAAGAATGTAATTACATGGATGGATGTGGATGTATATGTAATTATGATTTTTGATGTAATTATAGGAAGTACATGTAATTATGATTTTTTAAACAATAAAGGATTTGATTTGATTATGTTATATCCTTTTTATTGGCTTCCTTTTAACACTCTTATATTATAGTAAGGCTAACGTCGCCCTTCTTAATTTTTCCTGAATATCATTTAATTTCATCTATGTATAAAGTATTTCTATTTCCTGTGCAGATTGTTGTGAGTTAGATAGTCTCTTTTTTGAAAATATTATTACATATCTTTTTTAATCTTACATATCAATATTTATATATTTTGTGGAGTGTAATATTTGTAAGATTATTTTAATATATTATTGTGAGTTTGTTTAATCTGAGGGATCTATTAATATATTCGATCACTCAGATTATGTATCACCTTTCTGTATAGTTTAATGTTGTCTTTTGTTGGTATCTACCCAGTGAACACCCGGTGTACACTTTCGCTTCGATATCTTTCCTCAACATTCTAAATTCTGTGCAATCTGAGGGCTATTTGAAAAAAAAATAGATATTCAATAGGAGTGTAGTCAAATATCATCAAAAAGTTAGAGGCTTGTGAACAATAACGAACGTGATCTTGTAAAAAAATATGCACAAAGTTTGATGTAATTGAATTAACGGAGCATGGGGTAATAAAATAATTGATGATCGATATACGGTTTTCAGGGTGGACCGCGACTACCCATCAGTGGGTCAGGAATATGGTAGCGGGGCCCTCCACGCAGTCAAACACCAGTTAATTTTATCGAACAGCCTACGAGAAGTGCCTATGCATTCCGCCGTCTTCTTTAAAACGATGTAAGACTTCCATCAACATATTATGTAGCGTTTACTTTCAATAACTCGAAATTACTCTATTAATATATCGACATTTATGACCCAATTAACAGAGATTATTCTCGGGCGGCCAGTCGACATTTATATGATTCTGTACGACTTTAATATGACTGATATCAAATGGTAAATTGACGGTAAAAATGTAATCTTCTCGCCAACTTAAACTTCATCGTGTTCAAATATTGCAAATATTCTCGATACTGGCCTAAAGCAATATATTATTAAACAAGGTATTAACGAGTTTAATGCATGAAGTTTGTAGCACCTGGCGTTTCGGCGATGTTGCAACCGCCGTTGTCCAGAAAAATCCATCTGTAGTCTTGTTTACATCTGTAAACAACCGCATTCGTTTTACGCTATAATGTCGTTCGCAATGCTATGAATAAAACACTAGATTTGTTACTGAGAAATAGCAGACCTTTATACTAGTGATAATCCTCTAGTTTTCGTGTATTATCCTTTTCATAAGGCCCTCGTCGTTGAATAATTTATAAAGAATTTGAAACCGCTCCGACAGCTACAGCGTCAAGTTATTCATTATACAGCGTCAACTGATTAACAAGGGTGACTACGATCCCATTCGTGCAGACATAGAAGGTGATAACTAGGTCGAAACTATTGGCGGCGTTAACATTCCACCACATTTAAAACTGCTCGAGTGAGATTTACTTACCAAGCAAATTAGTATCAGCACAGCGCCCAACTATCCTCCTTGGCTTTAAAAATCAAGATACCACAGATAATTTAAACGTTATCATAACCCTTTGTATTACAGTATTTTTGCTTGTTGCTCGCGCGTCAGAAGAAATGATAAAACGAGGAATGTTTCGAGAATTATGTCAAATCAGTCGAGGAGAACATTTCTCCGTTTCCAATACGCTTTTGTTCCTACGTCAGTCACTCCGCAAGGCAAATTCTTATGTCCCTTATAGCTTTATATCATGTCTGTGTTTACACCAATAGTATCTCTAATGTTTACACCAATAGGATCGAACGTATTTTAAATATGTCTTTAATAAACCTATATTATCAATCATGTGTAAATTTCTCTGGCTGTTACGAAGCTGCTGAATGTTATGGAGTTTAAACGGTAGAAATGAATACGGAAACCAGCGAAGAGAAATAGACAAGAAACATCAAGCAAAATGCGAAACGGAAATATCCATAATAAACTAAATATTATTTTTTAAAAATGAGAAAGATATACAAGGAGAGGAATAAGACCCTAACTACTGCCCTCACAATCCTAGATGCTGGCCCTCCTACTTTTCTATATCGGCTCTAAGTTGCTAGTATATACTGGTCTATTGATTTACTTTTCTCTCCCATCATTGAAGACTGGTCTTCTACCTTTAAAAATGTGCCCTTTTGTGTATTCAGTTTACCGTCTCCGGGGCACTCCTAGCTGCGAAGGCACAATTTATTTGTTCCCTAATTTTATTGTGTTCAGTATTTGTCCTGGGAAATCATTTCTATTCTGCCGTTAATTTGGGGAGCTAATGGGCCCTGTTGCAGTGGGGCAGTGTCGACACAATGGTAAAACCAATCACTCCAGGCTGGTATAACGATATGTGATCGTTCTTTCAGCCGTAGGATAAGCGTAGAAGACTTAGAGATAATACAAATCTACTGTCTAGCTATGCCAACCTGCCCGTCAGAGGCCAACGCCTTACGGCGAGGCACCGGGAAAGGTACCCAGCAGGCATCCTCGCCCCCTGCCTACCGTCTGAAATTAACCAGCAGGATACCTCCAACCTTCTAACTGGTTACAGGTTCAAAGTCGCTTTCGCGATCCTCTCCCTCGTGTAGCGGTGATCGGTGTATACCGTATCTATCGCGGACCACGGCATCCTTCGCCCGGGTTTTACCCGATATCGGGTAGCCGAATGGCCTTTTCAAGAGCGGCTGACAACAAGGTAAACAACCGCCCCCGCTCATACGGTTTACAGACTCCCCCAGCTGTCAGTCGGAATGCACAATCGATTGACTGACGCTGCACGGTGGGCAAACCGCCCAGGAGTGCCCGAAGGTTGACTCCTAGAGGAAACTGGCCCGCAGGTCAGAGTCCTACCCGGGCTCGCACTTCTGCGTGAAGGCCGCCGGATGGTTGTTGACCCGTGAGTTTGGCCGATTCTAAACATATGGGTTTTAGTAGAATAACTGCAACAGGATGGTGGTGGTGGTGGTGGCGCGTATTTGGTGGTGAACGGTTTCGTGCAGCTTGGGCCACAAGATCCATGTTGTTCTCGGATCGGCTCAACTCACGATTCAGCTCCTATTCAGAAGTCTCTTCGAGTAGAAGGCTACCCGGGTAAGACTCCCGTGTCTCAGGCCTCAGAGCTGCTGGACCGGTTTCTCCCGGCGGGATTGCATCCCGGCGACAAATGCGTCGTTCTACCTTCCCAGATTTTAAAATGTGTGCCGTTTCTCCGTCTCTTCCCTGAGATTCTGCTGGCTACTGTATCACCCTCCAATTATTAATGATTAATTAACGTCATATAATAAAATGTGTATCATAAACGCTCGTTCATGGGAAAGCATCGTAACGTCTTTGGAATAGACATACTTCCTTACATAACAAAACCATTTCCTGTCATAACGTTGAGCAATGGTCATTGTATAAATATACATGCAAAATTTAATTGGGCTTTATTACTGTCAAATAGTCTCGTAATTGTTGATTTATGTATTTCATTTTCACCTGATAATGATGTATATATGTATATTATTTTTTATAAGCACATTAATAACTTTAAATATCTAAATAGAGAAAATGTACAATCGAAAATATTATAATGATATTGAAACATTATAGGCTTAACGAAACATAAAAAATCTTAATAACAATAATAATAATAATAACGAGATAGGACTCAGTCCACACTTAATATCCCTTATTTTTTTCGTATCGTATCGTAATTATTAAATGTTCGTTTTCTCGACTATCTGATTATCAAGAAACGTTGACTTATTTTTCCTCTTTTTGAGGAGCCGCTAGAATAGACACTAGGATACGGTATCTCTAATAAAATACAACCAAATTGGGTCAAATAAAATAAAATAGTCGGCATCTTGTCATCACTTCCTTTTTCCAATAATAAGTACTTTGTTACTTGGTATTATAAAATGGTTATAATACACGCATTACAAAATCGCCAAATACATTTGGGAGCAATGAATCCGGGTCACTAACATAAACCTTAATATCTCGGAAACTATGAATGCTAGCTCATTAAAGTAAAAAGAATTTTATAGACTATTTAATACTATTCAAATAAAATTAATGAAGCTTCTTTGTTGCTGGAAAGTAATGCTATCGATCAAAAGGGCTAAAAACTAAATAAATGATATTTTTAAAATCGAACAACGAATGCTCTGCATTTGCTTCTGCTTAAGAAGCACACAATAAAGGAGCGTTGCTGATATTCAATGTTGATGTGGTTATTATTTTTAATGTGCTTATTATTGAACAACCTAGCATTATTAGTTTACGAGATATTAAGGTTTAGGTCGGTGACACGGATTCACTGCTCCAGAGTATGGTTGTCACTGCTCCAAAGTAATTATTTTTGGAAAACGTTGTCATCACAACATGCCAACTATTTTGTATTATTTGAGCCAATTTGGTTGTATTTCATTACATCTACTTTACTCTACTTTATTCTAAAGGTTCCCCATAAAGATCTAAAATAATGAAGTCAATGATTTTTGATAATCAGATAACTGATATAACGAACATTTAATCGCTTTACCTTTGGGTTATTATACAAAAAGTAGGCAAGAAATCAATGGTTTTTTTCATTAGATTTCTTAATAACGATACTTGTTTAGAATATACCAGACAATGCTATTTACAAAAGAGACCCACTTATTACCCTTAGAATCGCAGGAAGAATTTGACGTAACACGTACGCTTTGTGGGTTTCGGTTTTTTTTGTACTCGAGCATACTTGAACGTATGTGATACGGGTTGTTGCGTTCGGGCTATAATATAGTGACCGTATCACGAACGTTCGTATAGGTAGGGCGGTTAATAATTATGACATTTATTGAAAAAATACGGCAAGTTGAGTGTGGACCGAGTACTCTCTCGTTATACTTGTATCACTTTTAGATTTTAAATTAAAAAAAACCCTCTGTCGTAGCTATGTGGCAAATCGGTCCGTTCGTCCGTTCGTCCGTTCGCTCTTGGATCTTAGAAACTATGATTTCCGAGTAAGTTCTAGAGAAAAGGCATTTTGGTCTTTTATCAGAGGATCCAGATTGGGTTGGCCATACCACCCCAGCCTCGTTGCCCGTATATAAGCAGACATTGGCCTAACGCATAGTAAACCGCCCTCAAGAAATGTATATCAAAGAAGTTTCCTGTTTTTTATATATATGTCGCTGTGTTGTCGACGTGTTGGCGACGTGGCTATACCATTTTAGGTGATTATCAATCGTGATACCTAAGGATTTTATTAGGCATGTTCATTTTGGTGGGTGACAGTTGCAGTAGTTGACGTAACCAATTATATCATTTATGATATATATCAGAATATATTTCTAAACGTAAAAAAACCTTTTATAAAAACCCACTACGAGATCTTCTTTCCAACCTTGTTTAATGTTGACCGGCACCTTTGACCCATCAATCGTCTACCAAAAATCCACAACATTCTTCGGCCCTATATATCTTAGGTAGATTTATAATAACTTCAGCTTTTTCCAACTTCTACATATTTCAATAGAATGTGGCGCTGTAGTGGAAAATAAGGCTATATACGTTAAATAAATTTATTAGAAATCTGCACTTGTAAATCGAAATCATTGATAAATCTTCTTTAATAAAGGCGTGTCCTGACTGACTGACACTCCTTCGTTCATCGAAATCAAGCCCAAACTATTGCGGCCTGAGACGTGAAACGTTGCTAAAAGGTTTTTTTTTAGAATCATAATTTCAAAGGCCGATACCTAACAGAGTGAAATTGCAGGTTGAACTGCAGGGTTGAAGTGCAATTGAAGGTTGAATTGCAGGACAAATGCAAATATATCAATCTGCGTAGTTGATAAAGATACGACTTTGAATATATTTAAAGAAGGCCTACTGTCCCAAACAAAATTATTATAAACTCGGGCTATTTCAAAAATATTTTTGTTTTTTAAAACTTTAAATTTAACTGACATTTAAAATCTGTACTAAAAATTTAAGATTTTGCACATAAACATATGTTTCGTTTCAATGCGGGCATTTTTTAACGTTTTTTATTCAAATCGCTTATGTAAATACTGAGAAAAAGTCGTTTGACTGACAGACAAGCCACATGAGCAATTTCATAAGGCTCTCTTTTAGCTTTGTTGTTGCGGGACCCTAAAATAATAATGAAGCTACATAAAATATTTAATTTACATTACATTATCTATTCAACTGTGTCAGTCATAATGAAATGCTGTCAAAGTATGTAGCGTAAAATTGATTAAGAACACATCTCGATTTACATCGAGGCATTGTCAGCTGTCATAAATTTCTTTTTGAATATTGTTAGGCTTAAAAGAAATTATTTCTTAGAAGGGCCTTATGCGTAGGCTGAGTGATGTTACTATTATATCTAGTTAGGAGAGACTGGTTCTAGCGTGAAGTATAAATTACATTGTGATACGCTTTGTCTATTTTATACACATTTACCAGGAGAAGAAATTTCGGAGAACCCCTCGAATAAAATAGGTTTATTTTGGGGGGTTTCTCTTTATAGAATAAGATTTTATAACTTATAGTAAAATATACCTAAATTAATATATTGAGAATACACAAATAATAAGATACAAATTGAAATTGTTCTAAAAATAATAATGAATAAATAGAATAATAATAATATTCAAACCAAATAATAGGTTTGATTGGAATATAATACACAAATTGTCGTACAGTAATAATAATCATTGTCATACAAAATAATAGTACTATATGGTTGCATATAAATACATCACAATACATTAGTTATTATTATTATTATTTATTATTATTATTATTATATATTATAATTATTATTTTGAAATAAAGAGTTTTTTAATATTATTATTATTATCAATGGGTGCATCAACCAGTCATACTCACACCTATTCACACACATACACATGTACACAAACACACGTGTAGATGTGTGAATACGTTATTATTCTATGCATTATAGTTTTTTTTAATACTACTTCTTCGTGGACTTTGTTTACTGACTAATTAATACTGATTTCGATTTTTCATGGCTGATCGTGGATAAATGAAAAAATAGGGGCTTTTAAAAACATAACTTGCCTGTCCAAATCGGGAGTGATAATAATAATAATAATAAAACGCTTTATTCGTACGAAAAGGCGAGCTTATTGCCTGCAGGCAATATTTTAGAGCTAATTTATACTATTGTAACAACATTATGTGGGAGTAGATGCTACATTACTTAACCTATATAAAGAGACTAAGACAAAAAAAAAGAAAATAGAAAAATTATTTAACTCTTTGTGGGCACAGAATGTGCCACACCAAAATAATCTAACACCTATAAGGACGCTAAGGTTTAAAAAGGAGGAGAATGTGAAGGGAAAGGGAATTTATGTGGAAGATTTCAAATGATCTCTTAGTCTGTTTTTAAAACTCGTTATGCTTGGCGCGTTTCTGGCGTTTTTCGGCAAAGCATTCCAAAGACGGGCTCCATGCACGGTGAAAAAAGATGAGAAAAAGTCAGTGCTGTAACTAGGGATAGAGAGTAGCAAGTTATCTTTTGATCTCAGCGGGCGTCCATGAGCCGATAGTGCAATAAATCTGCCGATAATATAACTAGGAGCGACGCCATTCAAGATCTTGGAAAGCATACAAGGAACTCTCATGTCTCTTTTCTCCCGGGTCGACAGCCAGTGAAGTTTTTCTCTGTGCTCCGTGATGTGGTCAAATTTTCTAGGCCATGGATATAACGAATGCAGACAATTTGGAGACGCTCAACTTTGGTGGATAACTCCTCTGTGAGGTCGAGAAATGCGACATCTCCATAATTCAGAAGGGGGAGGATTGCATGAAGGGAATGGCATAATTTATTATGTTATCATTTTTAGTCACATAAAGCCCCTTGTCCTTCACACTGGTACACCTTCATGTTTTAAATAATCAATATTATTGCTCTTAGACTTACTGTTAGACTTGTACATATGGAAACAAAACTTAGGCCGCAGGAATATAAAGCATATCCAGTGCCGAATTAACCCATGTAGAAGCTCTTAGGCCATCGAAAACTCGGGGGTCCCTTTGCACTTTACAAATTATATTCTAATACGTTTTAAATAACAAAATCTTGATATACCAATTTTATTAAACAAAAAAACATTTATAAATAATATATTGTAATATTATTAAACAAACATTAAACTATAAAACTGCATAACTTGATTTGACATCTCATTTAACAGACATTTGGCCTTTGAATTGTTTCGGGCTTCTGCTTCACTTTTTTGCTGGCTGACTTGCAAAGCCTTCTGTAAGCTGCTGTAGCCGCTGAATAATGCCTTGGTCACATAGGTCCTTGCACACCACCTTGTAGCACTCGCTCTTTTTATAACTAGTCAGTCTTCCTGGGCCTCACCATCTTCGTTCTGAAGTTATTTGTGCATAACAAACTGAAAAATCATCATCGAAGTGTTGACACTCTGCAGGGTATGTATTGCAAAAGAGTCTTTTACGTCATTAGTTATGCTTTGCCATAACTCAATGTCATTTTTATATTATGGTCC
This sequence comes from Micropterix aruncella, assembly GCA_944548615.1. Lineage (NCBI taxonomy): Eukaryota > Metazoa > Arthropoda > Insecta > Lepidoptera > Micropterigidae > Micropterix > Micropterix aruncella. Next base: position 18,557,931 of record OX155956.1, read on the forward strand.
CAGAGAATTGTTTCGATAGAGTAACTGATTTTTTCTTCTTGAACTTCTGGATTGGTTTCATCCAGTAATTGAACCGAGTTCTTGTCATCAATAATTCTGTTCGTCGACTGTCAACCAACTACCGATAATTTATAACAATTACGCTATTTATTACAATTATACCTACAAGTAAATGATCAAATAGTGTATTTAAAAAAATCTCCTTAGGAATTCAGTTCAATGATTATTTTCTATAGGAAACCATTTTAAAAATTGTGATTTTAATGATTATTGTTCGGGGGCCCGGGGGCCCCCTAAATATCGTGGGCCCATAGACCAGGGCCTACTTGGCCTTATGGCCAATCCGGCACTGTCATATCCATCTACTCTAATTGCCTGTAAAACTTAATATTAATGGGAGTTAACGAGAGTTAATGGGCCCTTGCTGAGTTGGCCACGAAGACCCATTCTGCTCAGGGTTGGTCACACTCACGGGTCAACACCCATCCGACGGCCTCCACGCATGAAGTGCGAGCCTGGGTAGGATTCTGGCCTTGGTCAGTTTCCCCTGGGAATCAAACTTCTGGCGCTCCTGGACGGTCTGCGCACCGGGCGCGTAAGCCAATCGACTGTGCACATCGACTGTCCTACCCAGGTTCGCACCCCATGCGTGGAGGCCATCGGATGGGTGTTGACCCGTGAGTGTGACCGACCCTGAACACATGGGTCATCGTGGCCACCTCATCATGAGCCCGTTAGCTCCCTCCCCTGACTAACAGTCAGGGGAGGGAGCTTCCAGACTCCCCTGACTGTTAGTCAGGGGAGTTACAAGCAGTACTGTTTCCTATAGAGCGGGGGTGGTTGCGGACCTTACGGCGACTGCTCTTGAAACGACCATCGGCCATCCGATCCTGGGTGAACAGCCGGGCAAAGGACGCTGTGGTCCGCAATAGATTCGGTATACACCGTTTCACCGCTTCGTAAGGGAGAGGACCGCGCAAGCGACCTCGAACTCGGAACCAATCGAGAGACCGGAGTAATCTGGTCACAATTGGAAGTAAGGGCGTGAGTGTCGGCCCGCTGGGTAACATTCCTGGCTATCTCGCGGTTAAGGCGTTGGCCTCTTACGGGCTTGTGGCGTAGCTAGATGGTGGACTGTTTTGTCCCCAAGTCTTCTACGCTCACTCCAGGGAGATAGAACGACTACTCGTTAAAACTTCCTGAGGTGACGGGCTCGCCCGTTGTAGTCGACAACCCAAGTAAAACTGTTTGTTTCTAAACAAAATAAAATAAATATATAAACCGGGTATCTCCGAAAGAGACCGAGGTTGAAACTCAAATTTTGGTTGAATTATACTCCAAACGATAACTCTATTTCTTATTATTGGATTTAATTTAATGAACAAGCGCTTCATCTCACATGATTATCTTTTTTTAATGTTGAGATTGAAATAAGCACTCATTGTTACGACAGCATCTTTCGCCTAAAAGTTCACTAGGGTGATTGGAAGAACGCGGCGTTCCGTGCTGTCTTTTTCGCTGCGGGCTATTGAGGTTGATTATTCGGACAGTGCACTGACGGTAAAATGACAGAGAGTGACAGATAGTTTTCGATCGCTGAACTTGCTTCGCGGAAGATTGCATGCAACGCATGAGGTCAGACTCGCGTAAGGCAATAGAGAAATCTCCATTGCTCGAGGCAAGAAAGACGAACTGTCTCTACTTGTATTTCTGTATATATTGGACACCCACTGCAGTCGTGCAAGTTGATCTACTATTTATCAAAAATATGTTTTGTAATTTTTTATAGGTTGTTATACTATTCGTGTGCCTATTCATTATATTTATTAATGTTATTTATTCTCTAATAATGTCTCTCTATTTAATATCTTTCAAACAAGCTGCAGAAGGGATACGTAGTGATATTTTTGAAAAATAGCGTAGGATGGGAGAATGACGTTCAGGGGACAATGTCCGGTCAGAGGACGTCAGCGGTATTTATCTATGTTAGGTGTTTTGCTTTCCCAGTCCACCAACCAACAAAAAAGGAAAGTATTGTGAAAACGCTAAAAAAAATCGGGATCAAGAGGGAAATATCCATTTTGAATCCCCTTGAGACGATTAGGACTATTTCCAGATTAAAGTCTGTGTATTTGTCTGTGTGTCTTTTTGTGTGTATGTATTCCCCCACGATAACGCCTAAACGCAATCCGATTGAGCATACATCATTTGGTCATGGCAAGAGTTGAAAAAATATTACGGCGACTGCTCTTGAAACGACCATCGCTACCCGATCCTAAGTGAATAGCAGGGCAAAGGATGCCGTAGTCCGCGATAGATTCGGTATTATACACCGTTTCACCGCTTCGTAAGGGAGAGGACCGCGCAAGCGACCTCGAACTCGTAACCAATTATGATACTGGAGTAATCTGGTCGCAATTGTATGCCCGCTGGGTAACACTCCTGGCTATCTCGCGGTTAAGGCGTTGGCCTCTTACGGGTTTGTGGCGGAGCTTGACGGTGGACTGTTTTGTCCAAGTCTTCTGCGCTCACTCCAGGGAGATAGAACGACTAATCGTTAAAACTTCCTGAGGTGACGGGCTCGCCCGTTGTAGTTGACAACTCTAGTTGGGTGACAAGTTCGTCGACAACTCTAGTTGGGGTGACAAGTATTAGTCGACACCGCCCAACTGTCCGGTCGAAAACCGTACATCTGGTAACCATACTATAGTATCCGCAGTACAAACTGGCGACTGGGGCAATTAGAGACAGTTAACATAGGAATGGTACCATGTCGATAAAATATGTATCTATACTAATATTATAAAGAGGTAAGGTTTGTGATGTTGTAGGAAGTAATCTCTGGATCTACTAAACCGATTTTGAGAATTCTTTTACCAATAGAAAGCCACATTATTTGTGAGTGTCTTAAGTTTTATATTAATCCGAAAAATGAAAAGACTTTTTTGTGGTAGTCGGATTTACAAAGTAAGTCGGAGAATAAGCGGTCGAACAAAAACATTTCTAACTAACACTGCCTTAACGATGAGAGATATATGATTAAGTTCTAGAGAAAAGTTGTAGACCTTGATAATGCCTACAAAAAAGTCAGTGACAGAATATGTCTAACTTTTATATTTTATTAATTATGAATTCTTATCAAAATAAGTAAATTTATAGTCTCAAGTGAGACTATAAATATGACATGATATGACAAAAGACTTTTCCCTTTTACTACATAAATAGTTAAAGAGATAATACGACATAGGTATGGAACTGCGACCGTATCGTAATCTATACTTCCATACTAATATTATAAATTATAAAGAGGTAAAGTTTGTGACATTGTAGGAAGTAATCTCTGGGTCTACAAAACCGATTTTGAATATTCTTTTACCAATAGAAAGCCACATTATTTGTGAGTGTCATAGGCTTTATATTAATCCGACCTGCTCGAATTTTACCTGCTAAAATTAGATAGATAGATAAAATTCCTAGATTTAGCCAAAAGCGGTGAGTAAATACCTTAATAGGTGGTAAGTAGCTAACCGATTAGGACTATTAATTGTGGTAACCGTAACAGTTCGATTTCCACATTTTATGACATTTTAACGACACTTTTGCCAAATTAGTTTTCGTCTACTATAATTATTGTACGTATTATGTAGGTCATTAGGCGTTGGCATTGACAACAAACTATTCTGCTATAAAAGGCCTAATGTCAAAGAGCATAACTCATTTTTGCTAAACTAACTTGACCAAGTGATGTTAACCAGCAAAGCCGGCATGTCATTCTCAACATTTATAAGTGGTTGCATAAGTTGAAAGAAGACCCTGATGTCATAAGGAAAATTGATTTTCAACAACCAAGAAAGTTGGCAGCATTACTTTGTGGAACGAGCGAACGAACTCTAGATCGAATTCGGAATCGAATTCGAAAATCTCCAGAACGAAGACCTGGCCAAAGCACATATAATTGACACCCATTGTCATGTTATTAATCTACAAGACGATAGTGACAGTGAAGACGAATATGAATAGCTTGCTGACTTTTTTTGTTTAGTTTTTCTTTTTTTTGCATAACAATTATTTTATTGTCAACTATTATAAATTTGATACTTTTATATTTTTATTTTAATAATTCAATATCAATATTTATAGTTTTAACTTATTTAATATTTATCGTAATGAAACAATACTGAAATAATATTTATTTCCCTCGTTTCATTACTTTATCGACATTCCTTTTGTATGCGTAAAACTACCTACACTACGGTTACGGGTATCGCTCCATAAGGCCGTGCAAGTGCGAAAGAGATAGCACGATTTCGATGATAAATTACCTGACTCGCCACTTTGTAATGCGGATAGTATAATGACATGACTTCCAAAATCTATTTAATCGTTTCGATGCACTACTCTTTAACTAAATCACAATACCACAGTATAGAAACATAACTTGAAATAAATATTGGTTGCTATTCTTCGGTCAGTCATTTAAAATAAGCTCTATTCACTGACCGGTCACGCAGAGCCAGTTTTGACAGCTTTTTAAATGCAATAAGTAGGTGTTCAGACCTGTGGTTGACGTAACCGGCGCACATAAGTGATTCGTGTGATCTAGGCGACCAAAATTATGTTTTCAATATGACCGTTATAAAAAAATTGTTACGCTAATCAATAGCATTATTTGGTATTATTACTACTGTAGGTAATTCCAAAATAACTAATCTTTCTGTTATGCAATTGTTGTTAGTGCATGATGGTAAACAACTGTATTAGCCATAACTATATATAATATTTGATGCAATATCCCGGACATTGTGAAAATGGTATAGGTTACGAATAGCGAAACCTACCGTCACAGTCCTTAATAGAATAAATTGGCAGACCAGATCAACAAAATGCCACTATGTGCGGTGCTAAGGTTATGCATTTAATTCTTTTAGATTACACGGCGGCGCAGTATGGCATCTAGACTATGTATAGTGAAGATGCGCAACGCGCCGAGTATGTGGCGGCGCGGGCGCGTGTGTTAGAATAGATCAAAACTACTTTCGATTTGTGTAGCCCGTCGCGAGGTCACGACTCCCTTACGTACTGACACGCTCGCAGCCGCAGCCGCGTCGCGGACCGTGAGATACTCGCTCTATCGCCGCGATTGCCGTTTGCACAGATTAATCGCTGTACTCTACCACATTCAGCCCCCACTTCGCTTTTTTTTGTGCCTGATTCGGGGTATAAAAACGCACTAAACAGCACTTTATATTTAACTGACGCTTTGGTGTTCCCTTTCATGGATCCTTATAAGCAGGCCCGGATCTATGGCGCAGAGGCAAACAGGTGTACCTGCCCCAGGTGGCAATTTAAGGGGTGCCAAATACATTTGTTCGAAAGAAAACCTGTTTCAATAAAGCGCCTAACATCCAGGGCGCGTCGTACGATTGTTCATTTGATTTCGGAAGGCGTCCTAAGTTGATTTTTGAACGCGTGTTTCCGTCGCGTCCAGAAAAAATCCTACCTACAAACAGAAAGGGACGGACTACACGAACCGAGTAAATATGCCACTGAATATCTGCAAAAAAAAATACCAATCAATCTCGAAATATTCCAGAGACTTAAACGCCATTGATTTCTCTCTGTAACTCGCTGTATTTAAAAAAAAGGTTCAATTATATGTGTTCATCTCTCTTCGAGAAGGCTACCGGATAGAAGTTGAACCATGAGTTTAGCCGACCCAAGGTAACAAGCAGGCCACATTGCCTAAGCTGCACGGAGATGTTAGCTGCCGAAAAGAACGTCACTAAACATCCGCTAATAAGCCACACATCTCACAAAAATAAAGTCCATTAGTATATTGCGCGGCACATTAGACCGATGCATAATGGTTACGGACAAATACGTACCGGCGTATTTGCAGGGACTTCATTTTTGTGACATGTATGGAGTAATGCTGACGCCACGCGTTTATTGTTAGGCAGTCTGGCCATTTGTTTCCGAGTTCTTTATTGCATCCACTGTTTACTGATGAATTTTCAGCTTTTCCAAAACACTTTGGGGGTATAAATTAAAATTACAACTTTCCTAGTACGCCAGCGCCAGGTGTCCCGGAGTCTGGCCTGCTGACTCTACCCTGGCATTCTATGGTCAAAACACTGTCTGATCTGAAAGTATCTGCTTTTACAAAACTCTTGCACTTTTTTGTCGCTGGCTCCCCAATTATATAGTTTAGATGCAAACTCTGCGCTTTCCATTCCATTTCATTAATATCAGCACCACATTCAACCGATCATCTCAATAAAAGGCTTATCGTCTCAATTCCCAAATGTGTTCGTACAGATTGTGGCAACGCGTCAATTGTCGTCTCGCCTTCCATTGTTATGTAACTTAAATTAAAGTCTCCTTTGTTCGGGTCGCAGGCAGACATTTCCCCGCGACAGAAAACGCTGCGCGAGACGAGCGCGAAGAAGCAGGAAGATGCTGCGAGGCGCACAGATTGTCATCTGCGCGGAGAGAAATCATCCATAGGCCAATGGTTGATTGCCGCTTTGTCAATAGAAGGTTACGGCGAGAGGAGCCTTGCGACGAACGATTTTAGACGTGTACCATCTTCGCTTGACCTTTAATGGTGGATCGAGAGAATTTTCGAACGGTTAGATTGCATGCATTTAGAGCTGTGCTAACCGGCTTAGATATTACATAACTTGAGACAACTAGCTCATAACTAGTACTTCAAGTCCCCAGTCATGTCGTGAAAACCTCCAAATACTAGGAATATTGGCTGTATATGCATTTTTTGCTCAAGAAGCTCTTTGCTAATTCCATTGCAATAAGAGCTTGGCAATATCCCACGAGGAAATACATCGGTATGACACCAGGAAGAAAACTCATTACCTTCAACCGATCACACCACATACGGCCAAGTTCCAGGCGACTAGTCTCTACATAGGACTTGAACTTTTTAATAATTTGCCTGATAAATTAAAGGCGATTCAAAACATTGATATTTTCAAGAGATCCGTTCGGGTAGGTACATCTGCTTAAAATCAATATGTACCTACCTATGCGCATTATAAATACTTTTAAAATACGTTGAAAACAATATCGTACCTTCTAATGTAATATAAAAACTATTTTTATTGTTAGCTGTTATATAATAGCCTTTTTTTGTTAATATGAATAATTTTGTAATAAATAGAGAATTCTAATTCAAGATTAATTTAATATACTTGGTCATTCCTAAAGTATTGCGATGGTTGTAATGGATATGAATACTCTTTATTCATATTCATTATTTTGTTATTATTGAATAAATTAAAAATAAACAATAGATATCAATGAAAACCCGCATGCGACCTAATGAGTAGTTAATAGAGATGATTACAGACAGCCTGAAGATTACAGACGAACTTGTGCAATGAGAACAACGAAGTAGATGAAAAATTTATACTTGAAGCCGAACCATATCCATCATCTGCAATGACAAGAGTTTAAATTCAGGATATTCTTATTAAGAACCTAATTTATTCTTTTAAGGACTTTGACAGTACTGAATTTTCCAATTCTTCATGGTTATCTTTATTACATTTTTTTGATCTATTGACTGAATTATTATTAATCGAGCATTACTAAATCCAATCCAACTTTTGTCTTGGCTATTTCTATTCCGCCATGTTTATTGATGTAATTTTATATATGTAATACTTCTAATTTTACTATTTAATAACTGCCTATTCGTTTTTAAATCTGTATTTGTAATTTATTATTTCTTAGGTATTTTAGCCGCCCAAATTAGTTTTCGAATATTTTAAATTTGTATTATAAATTTAATTATTGATTGTTTTACAATCTTTAAAAAATAAACAATCTGTACAAAAATTTAATATATTAGTATACCACATAGGACAAATCATGAAAAACCATTTGACTATACTGAGAGAAGGGATTTCTACTAACTGGTTTATAAAAATATATAAACAAAAATAAGAAACAACATAGATAGACCAAACCGTTTATTGCATTGTCAAGGTGTCTTTGTTGTGCTTAATCAAATTTCCAACGAGCACCTACAGATTGCGCCATTTTTTTATATAGTCTAATACCCCTTCATTCATGCAGTAAATGTATGTCTTGATCATTACTTTCGATGTGTTCCTAATTGTATTTAATTTATTATTCTCTCAGGAATAATGCTCTCAAGTGTTCTCCTCGGTTTCCACAATAGGAACGTTGCCGAAGTTATTTCCTTTCGCTGTTTCGTTTGTACGATTCTGTTCCATTGTGTCTTATTGCACTGCACCGGATATTTAATTAGGAAATACTCGTTTGCTATTGCGATGTAAATTCATATCTCCTACCTTTTTTTAGTAAGTATATTACCTTTTTTTTAACCACGAGACTTAAGAACTCTTTTTTATTAAATTTCAAATTAATTTATTCCATTCAAATTTACAATAAACATACTTCACAATAGTCAAAATTTAACTAGGCTGCCGCTTGTTCTAAGGTAGACAATTTATTTTAATTATAATCATCTTGAGAAATCTATAATATTGTCATTATATAAATATATATTGTCGTACTTATATTTTATTAAAATACCCTAATTACCTACTTAAAAATCAAAACAAAATGTCGTAAAAATTGTCAATAAACCATTGCAATTAATTTAAAACATGTATTTCTTTTTATTTCCTGTAATAATCAAAATAGGCTTACAAAAATAAAATTAATATTTAAGAAATCGAAAATTCAAAGTATAATTCAAATAATGAATGACATTAAAATAATAATAATGGCCCGATTTCGTTTCTTCGTGAACTAAAATAGGAACACAGTTCAACTAAACGATACAGAGCATTAAAACGTAATATGAAATGAACTACCATCGATTTTTCCACGTCGCCCGAATAACTTTGAACACATTTCGTGCGGCGTTAGATTTAGCTGCCTTATCTTCGGTGGGTAGTTTTAATGCTTAAAATTGACAACCGTTCATTTCACATTAAGCTCTGACGTATTGCTCTGTATCGTTCACATAAACTCATTTCCGACTTTAGTTCAAGAAAAACACAATCAAGCCCAATATCTTTATTTCATCAATGAAAAAAATATAAACATGTATCAATGAAATCAATGAATATCAATGAAAAAAATATAAACATTCACACGGGGATAATATTATAATACACTTTTACGACATTATTTCAGTTTATTTAAAACTGCACTAATTTAATACTACTATTTTTTCTTTATTACAAGCTTTATTTTAACATGCAATGTTCGTATGTCAGTTATCAGTTTCAAAATTTACAAACCACTTTTCAACAACTTGCTGACATCCGATTGAGCTGAAATGAGTCATAATTATGTAAGTTCGGTGAAATGAAATAATATGGTACCATGGAGCTGATTTGATGATGTAGCCGGGAAGTAGTGACTGGTAACTCTCTGATGGCAAACGGTAGGACAATTGAATTTGGGCTGGTATGTTTTGTTATCATAAGTACTTTCCATTACATATGATGACGAGGGTCTAAAGATGGAGCCGGAAGATTGCAACTTGAACTCCCTGATGGAAAGTTCTAAAATATTCGAGTTTGGGTTCGTTTGTTTTATTGTAAGAGTACTTTTCATTACACGTTATGTCGACGATATGAAGATAGAGCTACTGGAGCCGATGGAAAGAAAAGCTTGTTTTTTAACTACTTTTATTTTATATATATTGTCACGCGATTTCTGTAAATTAAATACAGAATTTCCATAATTTATCGCGTGATGAGTCCCAGTTATCGCCATTGTTGATTCACAACACCGATCGTTATTCGTTTGACATATATGCAGTTTTGCCAATTCCATACAAGCGAATTTCGTCTACCAACCGCAAGAGTCGAAATCAGCGACTTAATATTTAATAATTTATGCGATAAATTGCTATGGGATTGGGTTATTAAAATGCAAAATAAATAAAACATTGAATATTTTAAAACAGCAATTTTTATTTTGATAAAATACTTATTTCTAATAAAGTAACCATTTTACGACATAGAGTCAAGGTGGTCCTGTCCTTGTATTGAATTTTGGGATAAATAAATTCAAAAAGGTTTTTATAATAAAATTAATCTCGGTTTTGACTTCTTTATTAAATTAATAAAATTTTGAAATTAGCTACACAATTTATACTCAACAAACGGTGAACCGGGTATGATCGATTGTTCGAGTACGAGCTAGAAAATTCTGGAACATTTGATATGAGCCTATATGAAGCGCCAAAAACTCGTTTTCCGGGCATTTCAAATCGGAGCCGTGGCGCTAGTTAGTGGAAGTTCCGAGGTGGTCTTGATTCTCTGTTGTGTTAGACATTATATTTCTCGGTGAGTGCGTTCGATAATTATATCTTGGTATTGCTTTTTTGAGGGGTTTATCTGGCTGAGTTGGGGGAGCGAGATTCGATTTCCTCGGAACGCCGGGTGCCGTCTCTGTTTCCCTTATTCGCTCCTACCCCAACACCTGAATCCCTAGTCTAAGTGGAGGATAATTTCAGGAACTTCCACGGGGAGAATTTCCACGGGGAGAACTTCCACGGGGGCAAACTCCTGGGAGCCTTGCCTACTTCAATCGTTCCAGCCGTTTGAAGAGTACTCCCGAATTCAACCGTTCCAGCCGGTCGGGGTACAAGGGTACGGCCGAAGAGCTCCAGAAATCAAAGAATACGCCCATTCCAGCTTTCCTGAAGATCATCCCTAGCCGGGTCGGTCGATCGCCAGCGCCGCTATTCGTCGCCGTACCGTACGATACGATTACGGCTTAAATCGTACCAGTCACCGCCACGTAACCACGTGACGTCGCCGCGACCATCGAGCTGAAGGCGGGAAGTTTGAATCCACTTTCCAGAACATTCTATTGTCCTTACCCTACTGTAAATTCTATTGTACTTACCCTACTGCTGTTTCTCTACCTACCACTCGTCTGACTGTTGACCCTTCATTATCAGCCGGCCTCTGAGAAAAGTCCCATTGTTCTGAGCTAGATTCCAGAGTTTTTGAAATGTGATAAATATTATTCCAAAGTTTTAACTGTTTTCAAAGTTTTTAATCGAATATTATAAATCGAATGTTGTAAATTTAAATTTCACTTCTAGAGTTCTTTAAAATTCATCTTTTCTTTATTGTTATCTGCCTTTTACTAATTAAATGTCATCGTTCAAGTGATTTAATGTTTTTCTTTATAATTTTAGTTTCTACAAACAAGCGACCACATCGATTTCTAGGTATCCTAAGTACCGAGAAATCGTGTCGGTCACAATTGGCGCCTACAACGTGTTTAAGTATTACATGATCGGTCAATCTCAGGAGTGGTAGACTAACTAATCAAATCAAATCTAATCTAATCTTTTACAAATCTATTTTTCTACATTCTAATTTTTACAAATAATCAAATTATAAACTACGCACAGCAAAAGTAATCCTATTTTAAAGGCTAATTCTACAACATATTCTATTCTATTTTCTACAAACTCTATACAGTATAATTAAATATAATTACATGCAGTCGAATTACAGCAAGGGTATTATGGTACAATAAAATATTCCTTCCGTTCCTCTTTTTCCAGACAGGTTCCTTCACGTCGATTCGACAGTCTGCATTGGGTGAGTCGTTTTTCGTTCTCCTAGCTTGGTGGGTTTCCTTTCAGGGAGTAATTGCCTTTTATAAGTGTCGAACGTAACACCACCAAAAATGTCGTTAAAAATTAAACTTTTACGCAAAGCAGAATTGGATTTCGAAATTATAATACGGGGTGAAGTTCCCAAAGATACGGTAGAGAAAAATAGAGAAATTTTAAAATCATTAATTCAAATAGAGCCGGCGACCGCTTGCGAGTTTAAACCTGAATGGGAAAGTGATATATATAAATCCTTGATTAGGCTGAAAACTGATATGAAATCGTTAAAAACCGATAATGCGAGTGTTAATATTCAATTTTTTGAAGAAAATTACAATGCAATATCGCGTAGGTTCAATATCATGACAGGAACACCTGACTTTCTTATAACAATATGGGAGTTTGTTCAAGATTCATGGAATGAGTTTACAATACAACCAGCGAAATCAATTTCAGGCCCTCTGTTCGATTTCGGTGCAGACAATTTAGATTCCACCGTTATGGCACAGTCAGAAATACCTAATTTAAATAAATTATCATTGGACGCTGACAAAAGCGGTAGCGATTTAGGCGTTAATAATTATAATAACGCAGCGATATCCCGTAATGTAGATGTTCCAAATTTTTCTTCAATGACTCAGGATAGTAGCAGGCCGATGAATTTATCGAAGCTTCCAGTTTCCTACGATGGCAAGTCCTGTGTATTTGATTTTATTGAGCGGGTAAATGAGTTAGCAGCGAGTCGTTGCATATCGGACAGCGCTCTGATGCGTGGCATTCCAGAAATTCTTAGCGGAGACGCCTTGAAGTACTTTAGACAAGTCCGTAGCACGTTGAATTCATGGGATGAATTTTGTCAGCTTCTGAAACAAAAATTTGTACCTATAGATTACTCGTATAGATTGTCGAAACAAATATTTGCGCGTACTCAAGGAAAAACAGAATCTGTTTCTGATTATTTCGCAGAAATGACAATACTATTCGGTCGGTTAGCCAGGCCAATGTCAGAAGAGCAAAAGCTGGAAATATTACTCCATAATGTCAGGCCGGTATACTCAAACCAATTCGGTTTGAATGAATTGGATTCGGTAGCCAAACTGCAATCGTTTTGTGAACGTTTAAAGCTAAATCATATGCGTTCGAAATTTTTCAGCGAAACGCCCGCAGATTTCGTTTCTTCGGCTCCGCAACATAAAAGCAGAGAAAATTCTTTCTCAGCAGACGTTGCGCCTGCTCATGTCAAAAATTGTAATAATAATTATGCTAAATTTAACTCACGTGTCAATACTGTGCGTTCGTTCGCTCCGAATCGCCCTTGTTTGAGATGCGATACGGATGAACATAGCCATTTCCAATGCCCGCGTCGGAAGGAGATCATGTGCTTTCGTTGCAAGGCACCTGGTCAAAAGCGGCCTACGTGCACCAACTGCAAGTCAAAGGAGGTCATTAGTGACATTCACAATACGAATAATTCAAAAAACTCGTCTTAGGCGCTACTCTCCAAAATATTAATTTCTGTACTTTTCAAAAAAATTCATATTTCTTGTATTTTTTTTTCTTTCCCGTTGTACTTGTTAAATTCAGATATTAATTCTAGACACACAATATTTTTTTTTCCATATCATTAATCAAAGTTTTGTAAGCTTCAAGAGAGAGCTTGTATTCTCTGTACATTGGGACTACGGCAATTTTTGGTATTGCAAGTGGAGCTAGATGTCGTCACGGGCACTTGAATGTGGATGAATGAATGAGAAGTTTGGACGCGATGTTTGAAATATTATATCTTTAGCACTAATTATTGATAAAAAAGCATTCCGCAAGATTGCACTAGTGAAATACTCTGATATTTCTATTGTGGTATACTCTGATTATTTCTACAATACTATTGATGGCTAGTTCAGTCAGAGCGTGGGTTCGAAAAAGTCTAACTCTGATTTAGACAAATAGAAACCAAAAGTCTTTTTTAATTCATCTGTGCGAAGCTTATCAATGCTTTTACTTCAATTTTAATGATTTTAAGGAACATTTTCGTACATTTACTAGAGATTTCAACTGAATTTAATGATATTACACGGTCTCGTAAGTTAGGTTAATGTCCGCGTGTGCATGACAAAATCTGTAGCGTTGTTATTGAACACAATTACTCACAGTTAATAAAAAATTTTCGTTCCACCGAAATTTTTTTTGTCGGGAGGGGAGATTGTCACGCGATTTCTGTAAATTAAATACAGAATTTCCATAATTTATCGCGTGATGAGTCCCAGTTATCGCCATTTTTGATTCACAACACCGATCGTTATTCGTTTGACATATATGCAGTTTTGCCAATTCCATACAAGCGAATTTCGTCTACCAACCGCAAGAGTCGAAATCAGCGACTTAATATTTAATAATTTATGCGATAAATTGCTATGGGATTGGGTTATTAAAATGCAAAATAAATAAAACATTGAATATTTTAAAACAGCAATTTTTATTTTGATAAAATACTTATTTCTAATAAAGTAACCATTTTACGACATAGAGTCAAGGTGGTCCTGTCCTTGTATTGAATTTTGGGATAAATAAATTCAAAAAGGTTTTTATAATAAAATTAATCTCGGTTTTGACTTCTTTATTAAATTAATAAAATTTAGAAATTAGCTACACAATTTATACTCAGAAAACGGTGAACCGGATATGATCGATTGTTCGAGTACGAGCTAGAAAATTCTGGAACATTTGATATGAGCCTATATGAAGCGCCAAAAACTCGTTTTCCGGGCATTTCAAATCGGAGCCGTGGCGCTAGTTAGTGGAAGTTCCGAGGTGGTCTTCATTCTCTGTTGTGTTAGACATTATATTTCTCGGTGAGTGCGTTCGATAATTATATCTTGGTATTGCTTTTTTGAGGGGTTTATCTGGCTGAGTTGGGGGAGCGAGATTCGATTTCCTCGGAACGCAGGGTGCCGTCTCTGTTTCCCTTATTCGCTCCTACCCCAACACCTGAATCCCTAGTCTAAGTGGAGGATAATTTCAGGAACTTCCACGGGGAGAATTTCCACGGGGAGAACTTCCACGGGGGCAAACTCCTGGGAGCCTTGCCTACTTCAATCGTTCCAGCCGTTTGAAGAGTACTCCCGAATTCAACCGTTCCAGCCGGTCGGGGTACAAGGATACGGCCGAAGAGCTCCAGAAATCAAAGAATACGCCCATTCCAGCTTTCCTGAAGATCATCCCGAGCCGGGTCGGTCGATCGCCAGCGCCGCTATTCGTCGCCGTACCGTACGATACGATTACGGCTGAAATCGTACCAGTCACCGCCACGTAACCACGTGACGTCGCCGCGACCATCGAGCTGAAGGCGGGAAGTTTGAATCCACTTTCCAGAACATTCTATTGTCCTTACCCTACTGTAAATTCTATTGTACTTACCCTACTGCTGTTTCTCTACCTACCACTCGTCTGACTGTTGACCCTTCATGATCAGCCGGCCTCTGAGAAAAGTCCCATTGTTCTGAGCTAGATTCCAGAGTTTTTGAAATGTGATAAATATTATTCCAAAGTTTTAACTGTTTTCAAAGTTTTTAATCGAATATTATAAATCGAATGTTGTAAATTTAAATTTCACTTCTAGAGTTCTTTAAAATTCATCTTTTCTTTATTGTTATCTGCCTTTTACTAATTAAATGTCATCGTTCAAGTGATTTAATGTTTTTATTTATAATTTTAGTTTCTACAAACAAGCGACCACATCGATTTCTAGGTATCCTAAGTACCGAGAAATCGTGTCGGTCACAATATACATATATATAATTATGTTTTTATTTTGCAAACTGTGATATGTCAGCTATGTCGAAAACTATGATATTTTGTGTAGGTATGATTGCTAAAAGCACTCAACTCTAGATTTGTAATATTATGAGCATTTATAAAATAATTATTAAAACTGACCTCTAGCGCATTCGACGGAGTTGTTGTTTAGATCTTAAAATCAATCTAGATCGATAGCATTGGGAAATTGTGATGCGGCGAGGCGTTCGGTTTCTTGTGCAATTAGTGGCAAACATCGAACCCATTAAAATAACTCGTAGCATTAGAAATTGCGTGCCATAATGACCTCATGTTGGATAATAATAATTACGAAGCAGCATCTCGCTATCGGACGGTACATTAACCCAGTAAGAATGATCGTGTCAATGAATCTAGAGATTCGCACGTTTCGGCGTTTCGTCGCAGCGAGAATCTCAAGCGGGATGATCGGTGCTGGTGCAACGCTCGTGAATGATGTACGTTTTAATGGAATGCTAATTATCACAGTTTTATTAAGTATTTAGGAAGTAATAAGACAGAAAGGGATAGAGGAAAAAAAGATAAAAGATGGATACCTATGGAAATAATATCAAAAAACGGTTGTGTCAGCCCAAGGCTCTCCTGGCAAGTAGCCAGGGACTGATTTCATCTAAATATTCATTTCATAAATTAAGTCGATGAGCCGTAGGCGAAAATTCGTGATAATATGCGACTCAACGAAATGAAAATTTGAATATCGAACGCGCGTCATTTCATTCAACTTTAAAATGAAAAATCGCAAACGCGGGTCCCCATGAGATTTCGAATTCGAATTCAAACGACTCACGCATGGCAAGCGTCGCCGGTTTTAAGGGCCTTACCATTTAATTAATATATGGTGGACTTTAAATATTATTTGTGTCGCTTGTATATGAGATATTCCGTGATTTCAGACCAACATGGCATCTGTGTACCGAAGATCAAGTCTCTAAGTCCAACATTTCTATATTAAAGTACTAGCACGCCTTCTGGTGGACCGATTTCAATCACGATCTTTTTAACGATTGCCATGACCAAATGATGCCTGCTGTCAAATTTCAGCACAATCGGATGAAGCGTTTGGACGCAATCGTGGAGGAATACATACATACACACACCCACACAGTCAGACACACACACACAGGCAGATAGAGACACGCAGACAGACTTCAGTCTGTATAATCCGTCTGTATAACAGTCTGAATCATTCAAAATATATAATCGGTCTTCATTTCGAAAAAAAATTAAGCTCGTTCACAATACATTACCTCGTCGTCGGTTGAATAGTAAATCGGTTGGTAAAGAAAATAATAAATTCATCCTAATTTTTTTTCATACAGAATCTGCATAACTAGGCTGTAGCTTGTACTAAGATTTTACTCCATTACTCCGTTTATATGTTGCAAAAATAGAATCAATATAAAACAGAAATAAGGTAGGTAATAAAGAACAAAACAGGTATTTGAAGCAAAGTTAAACATATATATAAAAAAAAAAACAAAATACAATGATCATGGAATTAAAATTAATATAAAATGTCAGAAGATGAAATTTGAAGGACAAATAAATAAATAAATAATATAAAATGTATTACAATAATAATACGATTTTTTTTTGCAAATTATACCATTATCTTTCCACCTCATTTCTCAGAAGTTAAAATAAGAGTTCCGTAATTTTATATTGAAATTGAATTGACCTATCATGTCCTTTCATGAGATTCTTGCATGTTTTAAGGGTTTGTTATAAATTTTGAGTCCCATAAAGCCAAAGTGTTTAACTTCTTTTAGTTCTGCGAATAAGTCGTTTTAGGAGTGCCTTCGGGGCCTTTTGGCAATAACTCGAAAAAGCATTCATGGTTCTTCATCATGGATTGGTTGGTTTTTCACAAAAACTTAACACCGCTGTTAAGTGGCCAAATTACTATGAAAAGTTTTAAGGAAAACTTCCATGGATTTCCTCTAGGAAGTTCGGCTACTTAAAGAAAACAATTTCAGCCAGAAACTGAAACACTCGGCAATATGTTGAGATACCAGCGGACTTTGGCTGGATATCGAATGTGAGCACGTTCCGTACCTTAGCTCTTGCGCTCTTTATTCCACCGCTGAGTATTGCGCACCAGTCTGGTACACCACAGTAGCTATACAAGTAATATGAGCATACAGCTGGACGAGGCGATGTGAGTGATTTCAGATCAGATCGACTCCTTTACCCTGGCTACCCTCTCTGTCTTAATCTGTGTTACATCTAAAAATATAGGAAGCTGCGATCAATATTATACAGCCAAGAATTTAAATGTACCCTTATTGTAATAAAAGGAAGGGCCCAATATTTGATAATTCTCGTATATATTATTCATAGAATTCATTAGAAAAAATATTGCGAAGAAAATTACAATAAAAGCCACTTACATGGTAACGAAGGAATGCGAGATTCGGATTTGGTAATGCTTTTTTTACGCTTAAATAGGATGGGTTGGATATCTCTGACTTGTGGAGATAGAAGTAGGTTTATATGCCCATTTAATTTTAACACTTATTAATGCTCATCCTTCATCCTTCCAACTCTAAAGCTAAGCAATTAGCTTTCAACTTCAACAAATTCAACTTCTACAAGAGATTTCTGGCTATTAGATTGAACAATAATATTGTCATCAGTTAAAAAAAATATTGTCAATTATACATATATTTTTAAATATGAATTTTAATTTTTAATTCAATTTTGTAATTCATAATAATCTAACGTAAAATGGACAAAAAACTGATAACATGATGTGCTAAAAACTATTGCCAGTAATCCTATTGAATTGTCACCTAACTAGGCTATAAGCCTGTTCTAAGTCGGACATTTGTAGTATTTCATTAATCATCGGTTAAGTATAGATGTTTAGTATAAGCGTTTCTATCATTGGGTGTTTAGTCATAATGTCAACATACTTAAAATTTCAATCTATCAAAAGCAGTTATTTTTATATAATTAACGATTGAACCACTAAAAAAGTATATCAATTGATCGTTTTCTATTTAACGACAACATATTTCGTTCACGGTCACAAATTCACGATCATGTGAAATTTATATAATCAATCTTGTAATATTAAGTGATTACATTAATTTTAATTTAAAGAGATTAAAATAGTTCTTTTTTTTTATTATCAATATATCTTATTATACAACATACCGCCCAATTATATAATCAGTTATGTTTTGTACCCTGTTCTAGATATTGTACAACGTTCGGAATTATTCTCATATTTTACACGCCTATTGTCTTCAACCGAACAATGATTTCCCAATATCAAAACCAAATTAACACGGAATGTCGCTTAATTCAAATCCCACTAAGATCCTGGAGATATTATTATAATAATAACTAAAAACCTATTACGTATTATCACCACATCTTATCTGCTTTTCTCATATTATATTTATTAAAGCGCTGTTCCGTTCGATGGAGGTCACATCCATATGGATCGGCGCTCGCAGGTTGAGTGGAACCTTGAGGATGCCACCTAAGGCGGATTTGGAAACAAAGATACCACCGCCCGATGTAATTCCGCCGTGGAAGTATTGCGCAACTGCAGATTAGCAGGTATCCGTGCGTGTCAGAGTGCTTAATGCTAGGCATCTAGAATATAAAGGTTATAATGGAATAAAAGTTCAATAGGGCATGCATTTGTTATTGCTCACACTCCGTTTGCTACAATGGCAAAGTTGTGCGAGGAACTATAACGAAAATTTACATCCGTCAGTTCTGAAATTAAAAAGGAAATTGCTATTAAACGATTAGATGAGATCGTACCATTCTAGTCAGAAATCACCCTGACCCAGTCCACCAATACACAAGTTATTATGGGTGTTGGATAAGACCACCTGCTTCATGAAAGGTAGTGAACTTAAAATTATCGAGCTTATATATATATATATATATATATATATATATATATATATATATATATATATATATATATATATATATATATATATATATATATATATATATATATATATATATATATATATATATATATATATATATATATATATATATATATATATATATATATATATATATATATATATATATATATATATATATATATATATATATATATATATATAAAAACAAAATTATAATTACAATAAAATAAATATTTTTTGGCAACTTTATTTATTAATAATTATTATCGATTATAAAAGAGTCAAAGGGACAGGAAAAACTACATTACTAATAATGTCCTACGTTGCATATCGAAGCCCTGACCGATTTATCCTATTTTCGAAACTCTCACATCCGTACTCCCAGGCACCACCGTAACGTCATGCATCTTTCTTCATTCGCCTTGTGTAACTTCTATCTCTCGACAGTCACAACCTCTCGAAAAGGCGTAGGAAAGTAAGGTAGAATGTCGCGTAGAGCTGAAGCACCCGCGGAGTAAAGAGCGAGTGACATCTATGAAACTGGCGGCACACATGTTACGAGGGGGGGGGGGGAATAATTTAATTTTATAGTTCACTATAATACGTGTATACGGTAAAATAGACAACATGTACAATTGAAACATCACAGACAAAACTCCAGTAGCAAAAAACTGCTACCATGATATGCCAAAAACTGTTTCCAGTGATCCTATTTTAATGTTACCTAAATAGGCGATAGCCCGCTCTAAGGCGGATATATTTTAAAAAAATATACGTAAAAACTAAGTGAAGAAAATTATAAATCATTTGAAAGAACGTTTACACTACTAGTTAATATTAATCCTTATTAGCTGTACAATTAATGTAATATGTTTAGCATTGATCATAACAGCACATAAAGTACAGTCAAATAGTTTAACGGAAAGTTATAGGACGGTTCTCATACTTAAATCTTAACCTATTCAATATAGTCTATATAGTCAATATAGTCAATAAAATGTCATTACCGAGTTCCGATTAAAAAGGCCGGAACTTATTTTGTGGACAGTGGGCCCGATTGCATTTCTTCGTAAACTAAATTTGAAATTAGTTCATGCGAGCGAGTCAGGGCAATAAGTTGGAGCGGAATATAAAATAAATTGTTGTCATTTTCTAGAATACAACTACCAATCAACCATAAAGCGGCATAATCTAAAACCGGATGAAATGTTTTCAAACTAATGGAGATGGATTTGTGCTTGGCAGATAGTTTCTGTGCGGGATAAAAATACGAACGATTTTAATTCCGCTCTGACACACAGCTCCGTCTCGTTCACATGAACTATTTTCCGATATTAGTTCACGGAGAGGTGCAATCGGGCCCAAAGTTTACATTTCTACAACAGAATTCAGGAAATTTTAGAGTTACCAGTTAAACAATTTAATTAACGCATTAAAGATGTAAGTATTATAAAGCATCGTATTTTTTCTTCTAAGACATAATTTGTCTAAGCCCTAGCGCAGCTTTCAACGCGCGCTTAATTAAAACGCGCTTTAGCATATGTACGGCATGTATGTAGTTGTAAACGCGCGTTATCAAAGCGAAAGTTGAGCGCTTGTCATCTGAACGTGCTCTAAGACAGATGCAGGCTGGCGCAAAACTTGCGTTACGGTTTGATTGTCTAATAACTTTTTATTGTTTCATAATTTTGTAAAGAAGACCTAGGGAAACATAAAATGTAACGATACACAATAGAACAATGAACAAAAAATATTGTTTTTTTTTTTTTTTTGAAAAACGACGGTCAATTGTTTTGAAGTCTAACCTAACAAGGTGGAGCAAAACAAGCATTATGGTTTGAATGGTGTACAACTTTTTATTTCAGAGTTTTTTTTTTAAATACAGTATATAAATAGGGAATATTTTTGCCAAAATTATATCTCTCAAGTAGTGGCAATTTAGAAAAAATAATGGAAAATATATTGGAAAGAGCAGGAATATGCGAAACAGAAAATGGCCACCACTTGCGAGATATATTTTTTTGTTTAAGTCAAAAAAAACCTTATTAATATACTGTAAAAAATGACCCTGAAATAAAAACTTATAGGCCATTCAAACCATAACGTTGGTTTTACTCCGGGCTGTATAAATATTACCGACTAATTGAATTATAGAGATCTGTAGTGTTGATGCAACTCATTTTTCAGATTAATTTCATTACAAAATATAGTTTTAAGGAAACTAAGAGATTTTTTGTTATCTTACCTTTTTTAGGTCTTTTTCGTAGTATTCTGTGTAATGTGTTCAACGTACTTGAAACAAAATGGTTTGTATCTGCACAATAAGTATTGGATGAGCAAACGAAGTTTTGCGAAACCTGTAACCTCAACTTGCGGTGTCAACTACAACGGGCGAGCCCGTCACCATAGGACGTTTTAACGATTTTCTCGTGCTATCGCCCTGCAGTGAACGTAGAAGACTTTGGACAGAACAAATCCAACGTCCAGCTACGTCACAACCCGCAAGAAGCCAACGCCTTACCGCGAGATAGCCAGAGTTACCTGGCGGGCCAACTCTCGCGCCCTTGCTTCCAATTGTGACCAGATTTCTCCGGTCTCTCGATTGGTTCCGAGTTCGAGGTCGCTTGCGCGGCCCTCTCCCTTACGAAGCGGTGAAACGGTGTGAACCGAATCTGTCGCGGACCAAGGCGTCCTTTGCCCGACTCTGAAGCGGGATCGGATGGCCAATGGTCATTTCAAGAGCAGTCGCCGTAAGGTAGACAACCACCCCCGCTCTATAGGAAACAATACAGTTCCCAGACTCCCCCGATTGTTAGTCGGAGAGCACAGTCGATTGGCTTGCGCCGCTCGGTGCGCAGACCGTCCAGGAGCGCCAGAGGTTTGATTCCCAGGGGAGACTGGTTGACCCAGTGTCCTACCCAGGCTCGCACCCCATGCGTGGAGGCCATCGGATGGGTGTTGACCCGTGAGTGTGACCGACCCTGAACACATGGGCCATCGTGGCCACCTCATCATGGGCCCATTAGCTCCCTGTAACACCTGTAGCACCTGTAACCTCAGTGAAATTTTCTTACGTTTGTGTGTCTGCGTGTGTTGTGTGCACGATAACTTGAGAACGAATTGTCCGATTTGAAAAAATAATTCGCCAATAGGATTATTCGTCAATAAGAAGAACTGATTAGGTAGATTTACAAATTCGTACCTACAATAGAAACGGGATTGCCATACAAGCAGACCTCTTTGGAATCACATTTTTATCCGTACGATCAAAGCAATTCTGGGTAATGGGTTAATTCCGAGGAAGTCATCTGCTGATAAAGTAAAGTAAGTTTGGGCAAGTCCGGGTGATAGCGTGGACTGAGTAGGGTAAAATGGGGTTAGTCCGAACGAAGGTGGGGAATGTGCTGAAAGATTGGAGTAAGATGAGAAAAGTCCGGGCGGAGGTGCGTAATGAGTAGGATAAGAAGCGGCAAATCCGTGCGAAGACGGGCAAGTCTTAACGGAGGTGCGGAAAATACCGTACTATCATTATAAAACGTACTATTAAAAAGCAACCCTCTCCCAGAAAATACCGTAATTTCAAAAAATATCGTAGTGCAAAATAATATCGCCCTTTCATAAAATAGCCTACTTGATAAATAATATTGTACTTTATTAAATATAGAGTACATCCAGAAATACTTTTCAGAAAAAAACGTATGTAAAAAAACTGATATTCAAAATTAACGTACTATCAAAAATTTCGTACTTACTGTCAGGAAATATCGTACTTCCAGGAAATAACGTATTATAGGGAAAGACGTATTTAATATACAATTCAATAATTTCGTATTTTCCTGAAATGTTATACCTACTTATTAATAATATTATCTTCCTAAAAGTATCCTTTTTTAGAAACTACCCTTTTTTATCAAATATCGCACTTTCCAAATATATTTTGCTGCTATAAAATATCGTACTTTTAGAAGATATCGGTCGAAAAACCATTGCATGTTGTTGACGACTTCTGTGATAAAAAGTCCAATGTAAATATCTTGTACTGGATATTTTACTTTTATGTGTGCCGCCAGCTTCACAGACGTGAGCGAGTGCGCGGGTCGGGTCATGGGGTTCCCACAGCGCAGAGCCTCGCAGTCGCCTCGCCTATCGTTGGATGTTTCCGCCTTGGCACGACACACTGACTCATCTCGCTTTTATCCGGGCGAGCGATCGGTGCGAACCCGAGAGACGGCAACCGGTTCGCCCAGGAAATGAAAGTGAGTATGCGAGCACCGAACTTGCGTAAGTGGTGAAGATGGCACAGGGAATCGAAGGCGTACCTACCGAGGGCTTGGCAAAACCGGTCATCTTTGGAAGCCCCAGGCGAGGAAGGAGTTGCAGTTTAAACCAGTAGTGATATTACTTTCTTGAATTCAAAGCAATCCCGTTCAAACTCTTAAGAGAATCGAGAGGTATACATAGAATACACAGAATTTTAAAGAAAGCCGGAAATCATATGTAGGGTTGCATCCATTTGATGCCCTGATGGTCTCCTAAGCAGCGAGGGTGGATGTTGACCTGTTGTCATCATTTTCTTGAAACGACCTGTCGGCTACCCGATTCCAATGGTATGATGGGCAAAGGACTCTCAGGTCCACGATAAATTCATATTAAATTACCGCTGCAATACAACAGGTAGAGGCCGCGCAAGCGACTTCGGTTCCTTAACCACTCGGGAGGACGGAGGTATACTGCAGGTTAATTATTGACGGAGATATCCTGTCAAAACTGGTATCCAGGGGGCGAGGTGGCCCACTGGGTTACATTCCTAGGGCCTCGCCGTAAAGCGTTAGACTCTGGCGGGTTCGTGACTTTGCTGGACAGTATATTTGTATCGTCTCAAAGTCTTCTACGCTCACCCCTCGGGAGACACCCCTCTGATCGTTCGATCATTATCGTTAAAACTTCATGGGGTGACGGGTTCGCCCGTTGGAGTCGACATCTCCAAATGCAGGCATTTGATGCCCTGATGGATAAAAGCGATATTTATCTAGGTCTCTCCGATCAGCCATAGTAGGTCTTTCTAAAATGCAAGACAACTCGCTCAGTTCCCACCTTGGGTCTATGCCATGCCTGCCTCCGTCAAAGTCAAAGTGGCACTGACTTCGGCTCAAATAGTGTTAAGTTAGTGATGGTGTGATTGTATGTTTTTTCAATAATATTTGATCGTTAATTTCACTACCATAAATGTACACTTCGCTTCACATGATCACTAGAATACTGCACAACGGCTTAACCTTGGGTCTATGCCATGCCTGCCTCCGTCAAAGTCTCTTCAGACTGCCGACTAGCCCTTAGATTTCAATTTTGTTCTAAGAGAAGCTACTGCCTGAATACTGTGGGTCAAGTAATCCCGACCAACTAAGCCTAAAATGTCTACTGAATCTCCAGTCTCTCACTTTCAATCAACAAACCCATTGCTATGTCTTGAGCTATAGCCAAATGATCAAACGGTATGCACGTCATGCGACTCCGTGCAGACGTTTTATTGTTCACATTTAGCAAAATAGCATAGATAAATAACTCGAAACCGTCATAGTTTAGTCGTCATAAAAGCACGCGACTTTCGTTCCACAATTCTCCCTTATTGAGTACCCAATGTTGCGTTTTGTGCATACGTCCTCTGCCCTCTTAACTATGAAACCATTGCACTGGATACTTTCACTAGCTGACGGTTGAAAGTTCGAATCATTAAACATCGGGTGAGCCGGGTTTACCGTATCATTACGATTAACTGGCAGACCTAAAGTAATAATTATTCACTTAATTAGGCTATTATGACAACGAGGTTGTCGTAACAGCGGTAGTTACTGTTGTTGAGTTAGGGTTGGTTCAAGCCAGCCTTGAACCAATCAATAGAATAGTTTTTATACGACTGCCCAACAAAAAAGGAGTGTAATGTATTCAGGGTTCATTTATGTATGTTTTCCGTTTCTTTATTCCACTATAACGTCTAAACGATTGAACCGATTCACAAGTGTGTGATATTGCTAGAGTCGATATGTCATCACAAGTGTCATAGAGTACCCTTAACTGTCCAAATATCAAGTAAGTAGCTGTCTAAATGTCCAAAGTCCAAATGTCAATAAATTAACATATATATATATCGTGTTTAGTGTCAAATAAAAAGTCTGATTGAGTATCTATATGGATAATATACTATACATGTATCTATATGGATAAATACATAAACAACAAATATTTTATAAAATAACCGTAATAAAAATAATTTTAAATATAATAGTCTACTTTTGTAATAGTAGTCGTGTTTTTAAATTATTTTTTATATATTTGCTTGTGGGATTCTATATCTCTTTGTCGACTGACCTCCAGGTTAATCGGCCCGATTGACTTGAAATTTGAAACAAACTCCCGGAGGGCCAAGTATACGGTGTAATTTAGGAAAGGTTCAAAAATTTAAAAAAATGTTTAAATGTACAAAAGTTTAAAAATGTGCTATGCGGGCACGGGCTAAACCTTGATATTTAAGGCATAAACTCCTGAGGGGTCATGTAAACGGTGTGATTCATAAAAAAATCAAAAGATTATCAGTTCAAAACAATTATAAACGACAAACGAAAGCCAAACTATTATATTGATATGTGCCCTGCGAGCACTGGCTAGACCTGGTTTTTAATATAATGTATCGAAATAATAATGATGAAATGGCCAATATACCAATAGTGTGTTCGATACCTAAATTTGTCTTTCTTTACAATGAGTCTGTACACCAGACTGAAAAAAGGAACTAAGTAGGCATATTTAGAAATTTTATTTTTGGACATTTTAATTAGGAGATTTTCAGATAAAAGACAACGGCATTTATTTCCAACACAACGATAACAATTGTGTAGGAATGACATTAAATTAATCAAACTAGTTACTCAATTTAGCTAAGAAATTATATACAATATATAACTTTAAACTTCGTATTGTAACTTTAAACCCCGTAAAAATGTATTAGGTTGTTTCACGAACAACTGACGAATATCCAAAACACTTGCTTCGCTGAACAGCAGGTCAGAGTCATGGCGGGGATGTTTTCTGTAAGTAACCCTCAATAATAATTTCTGGGCTTTAACCAGTGGTTCAAGTACTTGTTTCGTACAGGCCCCCCAAGCAATGACACCGTGCATCCATAAGCTTTGGCAAAGCGCCATGTACACAATTTTTAACGTCGGTTTTGCCAGAATATTACGTAGCTCACGAAAGACGTACACTAACTTTCGAGTGAGGGATGTAAATTCATTTAGTTGGTTCTTCCAGGTTAACTTGGAATCAATTCTTCCAGGTTTCGAAAGATCCAACGCAGCTACAGACGTCATATTTAATATTACGAATTCCTTTTAAGATTGATGTACAAATTCACCCCTTAAAAAATATTTCCTGCACACCGTCTATTTTTTCAGTACTCAACTCCAGTATTTATAATCTTTAAAAATCACCATAAAATATCCCAAAATAAAGTATTTGGCGGTTGATTATACTTTTGTGTACTTTCACTCGATATAAGAAGTAGTGCTACGAAGTAGGCAGTTTTTCGCCTTATGAGCGTTTTATAACTTTTTTATTTATTTATTTTATTTCTCGGAAAACTTACAGCGTTTCATACTTAATTCTAACACTTATTATACGAATCTAAGGCCAATTAAAAGTTTTCACAATTAAACCAAATCTTTTGTTACAGCGCAAGGAGCTATAAAAAAATGCAGGTTTAAGTAACGGGAAAGGGATAGGGAAGCCACATTATGAGTTATGTAGATGTATTTTATATATATGATGATATATAACATACATACATATATACGTACATATACGGGCACAAATAATAAATTAATATAAATAATACGACAGGGTAATAATAAAATGTAAAAGTATAGTTAATATAAATAGATATAATATACATCATAATGTCTTTATAATGTTGTTATACATATGAACTTTTAGAGAAAATATTATACTGGCTAGAAAGCATTGTTATAGTGTAGTAACCATTACCACAGCCTACATACCTAACGGACGAAGAAATACCAGTCAAACTCGAAGGCTGTTTATCGTATTTCTAATTTCTTCGGAGTAAGTATTTGAAGATCAGACTTTTCAGACAAAATACTTTCAACATCATTTCTGATAGATCTTCACTTCGACGA
Organism: Micropterix aruncella; assembly: GCA_944548615.1. Taxonomy (NCBI): domain Eukaryota; kingdom Metazoa; phylum Arthropoda; class Insecta; order Lepidoptera; family Micropterigidae; genus Micropterix; species Micropterix aruncella. Next base: position 18,585,491 of record OX155956.1, read on the forward strand.
AAGATCCACATCTCGACTGCCGATATTATAGCAACTGTAGCCTCCATGCGTGTGCACGCATCCACTTACCTCTCGCATCCTCCGCATTATTGAATATATTACAAAGTGGGATTACGTAAATCGGTAGTCGGCATGTTAATCACTGGAGAAACGGCTGTGATTATCTTTAAATGGTGTTTGATAATTTGCATGTTAGAAATGATAATTGTGACGGATTGATTAATGATCGAATGGATTGGGAGGGATTTAAAAGTATTGAGTTATTTTATAGATAAAATAATTAATTTGTCGCTTTTTATATAAAATTATATATGTAGTTTTGAATCACACAAAAAATCACAAATATTTGCTTTGAAATTGTTGAAAATTATGTACATACATGTACATACATGTACACATGCAAAGTTTCAGTGAACTCGGTTTAGGTTTAAGGCTTGGTAAGGGTCAGTTAAATTTCAAATGAAGATCGTATAGATTGCAAATTAAGACCCAATTTGACTTCGATGTTTTACATCTCTTTCTGTCCCATGGATTTGATAGCTAACGGTTTCGTGCAGCTTGTGCCTTGTGCCCTGCTTGTTATCTTGTGTCGCATCAACCCATGGTTTAACTACCATCCGGTAGTCTCCTCGAAGAGGATCGAAACGGGAAAGGAGTATGTTTTCCCTCTAGCGGCTGGGTCGTGGACATTGTATCGGATCCTCTGGGGGATGACGCTCAGGCGCTGTTGGGCGAATTGCGATTCGTGTGGCGTCAGCCAATCGATTATGCACTCTGGCGAATAACCGAGGGGATGTCTGGAAATGGTCTTAACTGCCTAAATTCAAATTAAAAAACCGCAGAATTAACATCAGGTACATTCCGCGCAAGCAACTTCGGACTTGTGACCAGATGGGAAGACGGATAAATCCAGACAAATCACGTAGATGTTAGTGTAGTTAGACTGCGGTTGAAAGAATGATCAATATCGTTATACCTTCCTGGGGTGGAGGGTTCTCCCGTAGCAGTTAATAACTCTAAAGGGTCCCATGGGTTGACAGTGGGCGTTTTATTTTTTTAAGGAAAATAATTTAATATATCCAATATGTAATTCCTAATAAAACTTTATATAATGAATAGCTAGTGTTGAAACAATAAATAGCTACTGCTGAAAAATACCTACTGACTCTTCCTTTCCTAGTTCCCACCTCCCCCAATGGTTGTTTATTCTTCAGAAAAAAATGTTTAAGTGGACATACATGTAATAAGCTTTACTTTAAATTTTATAATTTTGTACCGAATGTATTGTAACAACCGTATGTCTCCTAAACAATAATAAAACAAGTAAATATATTAAAAAGAATAAAAACACAACTGCTGTTACAGAAAGTGAACTATTGTATTTATAATTACTTTTATTACGTATTTTTAATGTTATATTTGTGGTTTATGTATATATCAATATAGATTCATGTATATTTCTGGAATGTAGAATTAAACATTATATTTGACACTGAACACGATATATTTATTGACATTTGGATATTTAGACCTACTAACTTGATATGAAATCGAAGACTATCGCGGTTGTTTGACATTATAAATAGGATAGAAAACGAATTTACCGCGTGAAATTTGTAGGACCCGACGTTTCGGTGACGTTGCAGCCGCCGTTGTCTAGGGTAAACTGAAGAGCTGTCAGTCCGTTGTTTTGCGGGTAGGCCGCAAACCGCTGCCGCCACTGCGTAGGTTATAACGGTGGTGGGGGGCCGGGCTCGGAGCGCGGGAATTTTTAAAATCCGTCTTGCACTCAAAAACCGAGCAGATCAAGAGCATTCTTACCATACGTCAAGGGCGTGACAGATCGAATAAGTAAGATGCTAAACAGATTCGATATAAAAACGATCTTCAAACCGACCCAAAATATAGCTCGATTTTTGAGGCCTGTAAAGGATGTAATACCACTGCAAACCCCGGGTGTGTATAAAGTCGAATGCAGCTGCGGTCTAGCCTACGTTGGACAAACGAAACGGCCCATAGCCACGCGACTGACAGAACACATCAAAGCTGTTAAAAACGTTCAGCGAGAAAAATCGGCGATCTGCGAACATATATTGGATAGCGGAAGTAACCACTGGATGCAGTTTCAAAATCCCATTGTTCTATCCAAGGAACAATTCTACTTTCCTCGCATGATCCGGGAAGCCATTGAAATAAGAAGAACTCCGAACTTCAATAGAGATGACGGCTACAAACTCTCTTCTACGTGGAACCCTCTTCTTAAAATGTTCCCGCCGCCGAACGCCGAACGCAAAGACGTAAAACAGGATACAGTGAGTGTTGTGTGCAAGACGGATTTTAAAAATTCCCGCGCTCCGAGCCCGGCCCCCCACCACCGTTATAACCTACGCAGTGGCGGCAGCGGTTTGCGGCCTACCCGCAAAACAACGGACTGACAGCTCTTCAGTTTACCCTAGACAACGGCGGCTGCAACGTCACCGAAACGTCGGGTCCTACAAATTTCACGCGGTAAATTCGTTTTCTATCCTATTTATAATACTAACTTGATATTTGGACAGCTAAGGTACCAATGACACCCGGGATGATATAACAATTCTAACGATACCACACACTGTTTGGAAGTTATAGTGTAATAAAAACGAAACGGAAAGCATACAGATAAACCGTGAACACAATACACTCTTTTTTGTTGGGCAGTCGTATAAAAAGATGCGAAACGCAAATAAGACTAATCCAAGTAGGAATCTCAGCACAGCGGTACAGCTTCTTAATCTATCGAGAGATTCAAATTAAAAAACCGCAGAATTAACATCAGGTACACTCCGCTAAAGCAACTTCAGACCTGCAACTTCAGACCTGGGCAAGAGATAGCGATTTTGTATCTACATTAATTGAATTAAATTTACAATTGAATTGAAAAGATTTACAATTAAATTTACTTTATTTAAAAGATTGAATTTACCGGCTTACTACCAACCGACGCGACGTGGAGGTAAAGTATTGTGAACTCGCAATTTTTTCTTCTCGAGATGAAGACGGATATATATCTACATTTTGACACCCCCCGAGACGATTAAGTCCATTCCCATACTGAAGTCTCTTTGTGTGTATGTCTGTGTGTGTATGTGTATTCCTCCACGATAGCGCCCAAACGCTTAATACGATTCAGCTGAAATTTGGTATGCAGGCATCATTTGGTCATGGCAATAGTTGAAAAGAAAGGTTGAAAATAGATTTTTGGGACTTGAAAGTCGGTACACATATGCTTTGTAGGGTCGAAATTACGTTGTGAAATATCTCGTATACAAGCGACACAAATAATATTTAAAGTCCGTCATGAAAATACTACATAGTTTTTGGAAAAATACAATTTTAATAATAATAATAATAATAATAAACAATATACTCTTTATTTGCAATTAATAATTTTACAAAAAGGCGAGCTTATTACCACATGGCAATGTCTTACAACTAACCTAATCACAGTGGTACATGTGCGCATTGTGAAAATTAAGGAATTTAATACATGGGAAATATTACAAATATAGGTTTAATACGAATTGGCACGCGGGGTGAGGTTGGGTTGGTTCAAGAGGGGGGAGGGTGACAAGGGAGGCTTGTCTACTTAACGGGAAGTATTGGGGTGACACAACCGATTTTTTAAAACTGGATCTGGCGGAGTTTGCAATTCGACGACACATATCTGAGATGTAAAACGCATACAAGATTGGTCCAAGTACGAGTAGATCTCAGCCCAGCGGCACAACTGTGTTAACCTGTCGAAGAGATAGATAAGAGATATGAAATCTACCGTTTAACAGCTTCGATGCGTGTCGATACGAAGCGGGTGTCACATCTCGCACGCTGTGCACTTTTACCGCGCTGTTGGCGGGCTGTCAGTTCCGTGGGCAACGTGCGCGCGCGGCCCGAGGGCGAGCGATGCAGACGTGGGAGTCAGAAGAGGGAGTCGCGCGTCGAGCGGGTGGGAGAGATCGCAAGCGGCAGCCTCAATGCCGAGATGCGAAAAGCTCTCCGAGTCAGTGAGTCAGTGAGTGGCCTATAATGAAGTACGTGCTCCAAGTGATTCTCCTCGTGGCCCTCGGTGAGTGCTCATTTTATTGCTCATCATTTAAGTGCTTGTGTTAGTGTATTCTTGCAAGGCCCTGGTCGACCGGCGAGTAAACACGCAAGCGAGCCGCCCGGGTACACTTACTCGCGAGCCCGGCTCGTTGATTTTCAAACGGGTTTGTGTAGTGATTTTCGGATATTTCACAGCTTTATGCGGAAAATTGGAAACTCATACATAAGGAAAATTTACAATAGGAATATTTAGCATAAATGAGCGACATTTTGAGGTGTTTATGGTAATATATAAAGGGTTAAGGAAGGGGGGAACGATCAATGTCATTATTTTTGTTAAAAAACTATACTTTTTTGTGAGATATAAATTTTAAAAAAAATGCATTTCTTTGAAACCTAACTATATTTGGTTTACAGATAAATTATATTTGTTTCTCACTTAAACAAACCCTAGCCAAAAAATCGGATTTTATGAAAGGATTTTTTAAAATGGAATTATGTTTCGATTAAGATATTGGTATTGTTTATTATCCCCCATATTCTTTTCATATCTATTACCATATATATAATGAAAAAATCATCTCAATGATTGCATAATAGAGTAAAACTGCTCCAGAATCTTATGAAGTGGCATAAGATTCTAGAGCAGTATTACTCTATTATGCATACATTGAGGCGAATTTTTCATTATCAAAAATCAAACTCGTCCGACCATATAAATACATAATAGGTAGCAATTCTCAAGCGGTTTTGATATATTCATTTGGTTAAAATAAGTGGCATATACCTATATTTCGTATCCACCGGAAATTTAACGAGATTCGTAAAGGATAAATACTATTCAATATATTTGGCACGTGTCCATACATATTTGTGTTTTCAATTTTGTATATCACTAGCCACTTTTACTTTCCCTGCAGAGGGAAAGTATTGTGAACGCAAATTTTTTTTCGATATGAAGACGGATATATACACTTTAACTCCCCCCCCCCCCCCTCTCCCCCTCCCCCGAGACAATTAACACCATTGGAAATTTGGCGTGCAGTCATCGTTTGGTCATGGCAAGAGTGAAGAGTTTATTTGTAGTAATACTATATCTGGGTATAGAAATTACATATGTAATTTCTATACCCAGATATATTGAAAATATAGGTTTTTGAAAATAAATTCTTAATTACTTACTCACTTAAGAAAAGAATATGGTTCAAATCGGTCCACCAGAGGGCGCGCTAGTCATACTTCAAACTCGGAATATTGGAGTTAGAAAATTCGGTACACAAGTGCTTTGTTAGGCTGAAATCACATTGTGAAAATTTAGTTGGAATACACAAGCCACTCAAATAATATTTAAAGTCCGCCATATTTAAGTAAATACTACATATTTTTTGGAAAAATTCCATTTAAATACCACGAAAAAAAATACAAATATACTACGAATTGGCGCGCGGCGGAGGTTGGTTTGGCCGGGGGATGAGGAAGGGGGGAGGGGGGTGTTTGTCGACTTGCCAGGAAAGTCTTGGGGCGACATAACTGAGTTTTTAAATACGCATGTGTGAAATTCGTTTTTTTGCACATTTTCTCAGAAACGGTTACTTCGTTTGTTAATACTCTTTATTGTGAAACTTAACGGTTTATTGTCATGCGACAATCTCTGCCAGCCAACCCTAATATGAATTGTTTATACGTATGTGTGCGTGCACTATGTGTGTAAGTGTGTGTCTTGTTATTGCACTCGATCGACAGAACTGAAATGCAATTCCGTTAATTTTATCCCAACGGAAAATGGTGACAGATATATTGTGTAAGACAAAAAAGTTTCCAGGAAGTTTCTAATGAAAATACGAATAGAACCAGCGTAGGTATATGGGTATGCAGAAAGAGGCACTCTAAATCAATGTTTTATAAAAATCAATATATCAAAATAAATCACAAAAACTGGACATACATATCATAAAATCAAAGTCATACATACATATCATATCATACATATATCATCTTGTCATCATCATATCATACATATCATACATATATCATAAATATCATACAGACATACATTTCATACAATAATCATAAAATCAGAGTTCCAACAGAAAATCAAGATAATCAAAATAATCAATATCAATTTACTAAGGCAATACACAGAGACCCAAGTTAAAAATATCAAACTAAACAAAATAAATAATCAAAACCAATATTTAATTAATCATAGTTAACAATAACAACAACACACTACTCGTATTACAGAAAAGTACCTGCTACGAAATATATACACCAACTTCTTCTCCTATTTATAACAACTCCCTTAAAATATCTTATTTTAACTTAAACTTCTGAGAGGGAAGCTAAATTTCCATTTAACAAACATATACTTCGACTTCCTTAATGTTTTAAGCGTACCTTTTTACATACATTTTAATTCATCGAGTAATGTATTAATAAAATTAGCTATATAAACACAAATTGTTTGAAATTTTGAAGTTCTCGGTCTGAGAGATTGCACGTAGTTAAATTTACCTCTGGTGTTATGATTGTAGACAGAGAGGCATGTTGAACGACGTATTTCAATTATCAACGCCATCTTAGTACGAATAGACCATGTAATGAAAAATTACAAGATTTTTTAAAGTGGCCAGTGGCCTAGTGACCACAATGGCTTGAATATCCTTCTAATGAAGGATACAAATATATTGACGAATGCCCAGAAATTTCAGGTTGTCACAAAGGTCGACTTTGGTCGAAAAGTCGAGTTTATCTCATGTGGGGTTGGAGTATCTTATTTTATTTTAAAGAGCGGGGCGGTTGATTTTTGAATTGAAAATGTTGCATACGAGATGACGTAATTCCCTATCACTTGTCATTACAGATTCTAACTTAGAATTTGAAAGTAATAGTTATGACGTCATATCATATGACATCTATGTTTGTAATCAATTAAAAAAATAAAGCCCAGTGTACACAAAACTAATTTTGTTGTTTAATGACAAAAATAAATAAATTGCCCGTATTGGGCTTTTAAATTTTGATAATAATATTTAGCTTCGTATCTAGTTTGAGATAGTTTTAATGATCGACGGCCTTTTCCTTTATTTAGGCAGTATCAAAATATCCGATCGCTATGGTGAAGTTTCCTACATTTACTTTCACAAAAAGAAATGTTACTGCTGCTTTGTTTTGGTATGAAAATATGCGGGAAATCAAAATATAAAATAACGCATAAGTATATCTTATGTTGGGTTCTTAAATAACAATGTATCCCACGATTGTACGGTAACTTATTATTAAAAGTAAAATAAATAACGATTGTTTGAAAAGGTGTTGATGCATGACTTCCAAACCTTGTTTTTCATTATCTCTGTCTTTCATTCATCTTCTTCTATGTGATGTTATAAGGAGCCTTGTGACATTCTCCGATCTGCTGTATTGTAACAAATTACGGAGAGCCACAGGTTCGATTACTAGCAGTTTTAATTGAAACTTAAATTCAGTATCGAAATTAATCTCTAAACGATTAAAATTAAATGGTAATTAATACGAGTGACGTATAGTATGTATAATATCACAAATAAGATTAGATAATATGGAATTTAATTGGCTATAAATTGATGTATTATATACAAAATAAACTTAAAGACAAAAAAAGAGAAGGTAGGGTCTTTTGGAGTGTAATTTCCTGCTAACTCTACTTAGTCGTTTAGAAGAGACAGTAATCTTTTATAAACATTCAAACTTCTACTTGTTCTTCTAGTTACATGTCTGCAACCTGAATGAATGTAGTGGCTCTATTAGTGTCGACCTTTCGACATAACATATACGTCGATCATCTTTTAATTCCGATATCTTAAAATGTCTGCTACAAGATTTTCTTCTTCGAGTTCTTCAATATTTTTTGTGAGATACTTATTTTCATAATGTGTATGATATCGGACGTAGGCGGCCATGACTCTGATTCCCCCTTCCGATACTATACTTTGGAATAGTCATACTTTTGGAATAGTCATAGTCATTTATAAATAAATAATAAGTTTTATAAATGAATGACTAATAAATAGAAGTGAATAGAAAAACTTTATTGCGCTACGAATAACATTACATAATAAATATTACACTTTATGCAACGACACTTTATATAACAATTTATGCATAAATGGGCGAATTAATACTATAGCGATATCTTACAATCGACCATTTGATAGCTTTTTTTATTTTTATTTGACATTTTTGGTCTTGATTTCAACAGTAGCAACTTGACTCATTGTAGTAATAAAGTTAAATTTAAAATAAACTAATAGAAACATATGCCTATAACTTTCATTAGGGTTTTTTTACCTTACATTTACATTTTTTACTATGTTTGCCAAGGGAAGGGGGTATTTATGGGAGATAAGATGGGAGGAGGGTATTTAGTTAGCGGCTGTGTGAAAGCAATTGTTTCTTCAAAAATGTTTTGAATGTAATGAAGCTGATTCCATAAACGAGCAGAATGGACCGTAAAAGAGTACGCGTAAGCAGAAGAGTGATATAATGAAATGGCAAGTGTGGTATCCCGGCTAAATCGTTTATTGATATATGCAGTTACACATTACTACATTATTACACGAATATACGAGTAACTATAAAATATAACACAGAACAAAGACAGAAAGAAATACGACAAAATCATTTGAATGTGTGGCGTGGTAATACCTACAATACTACAGACAAATTAAAAATCCTCCGGGTATTGATTGCCTGCTTCTCGGGATATTTCGTTTCAGTAATTTACGTTGTTCGCTTATATTTGTAAGTAGTATGTTTATGTTCTTCTAAAACTTGCTTTATAATCTGTCCTAAATGTAGGAAGCCTGAGAGCCTGTTCAAGTCAAGGTGATACGATTAGTGAAACTCCCTTTAAAGCTAGCCCTTAAATGGCTAGAGACTACAACCTTCATATGGCTATAGTATTTCTTGACCATGCTATTTTTTAACACGCTTTTATTAGGTCAACCTGTATGTAACTATGTAATGGAATCTAAGGTAACTAATTTAACCATCTTCCAAGGATCGTAGCGTCATGAACATTGGCAGCTGTATGTAGTTCTGATGACAATACAATTTTATGGTACTGTTGAACTGATCTGATGATGGAGTCGGAAGATATGAACTGGAACTTCATGATGGAACATCGTATCACAGCTGTGTTTGGACTTGTTAGAAAAGTCTTGGAATGAACTTTGACCACGATTAGGTTTCAAGGTCTGATAATGAAGCCGAAAGATAGGCACTGGCATTCTATGATGGAATATCGTATCATAGCCATGTTTGGACTCGTTAGAAAGGTCTTGTAATGAACTTTGACCACGTTTAAGTTTGAAGGTCTGGTGATAAAGCCGGATTTGTTGATTTACACGTGCATTTATAAAAGCGTGCATTATAAAAAGTCCCAAAGTGAAGTACACATATTCATTTTATGTTCACATATTCATTTTATGATAAGGAATTTCTCATGAGAAATAGAGTAACATGACGTAATAGTGAGATTAATACTATGCAACATACGTCAAGATTACAGAAAATATAATTAATAGATTTAAGGGGATATTCTGGTCTAGGATTTTGAAATTATAATTTTTTCCTTTGCATATTTTCAAATTTAACCCCTTTTTCATGATTCGATTTTCAGGATAAAATGCCCTTTTTCAGGATTTTTCAAAATTCTAATTATATTCGGAGTTACAGCGACTTTGTGATGTGGCAAATAAACCGATCGTGCCGGAACGAATCGATCAATAGACCCCCGTAACATAATGTAATTCCCGATTATGATTATGAAACTAGAACAGCTCGCTTAGCGGTAAGAAATTCAGTTTTTTTTTATTTTGAAGTAGAACCAAATATGAGAATTATGTACCATTATCTGAATTACGCTCCCAAAACTGTCTCAAACTTTAAACGTTTTTTTCTCGAAACTACTTTTTTCAAACTAGTCGACATGATATCTCAAGTTCTACTTAAACGATTTTTTAGAAATTTTGTGGAAGTCATTTTTTGAGCATGGATTAAGAAAGAGCATGGATTAAAAAGGTTTTTTTTTCTTTAACTCTAAAAATGAAAAAACAGGTATTTTTGTAATCATCGCAATTTTGCGGAAAAAAATATTTCTTTCCAAAGTCCGAGTCATAGCGACGTCCGCGAATCAAGATTTTTTTGTTTTCTTTGTTTAATAACACCACAAGAATTGGAAACAAAATTTGTGTTTTTTTTTTGCTGGTGATTTTTTTGTATTCTTGAAACGTCAAGGAACATTTTGTAAAAAATGGATTGTAAAAATGTTTTTTTTATCCTACTCGGAAAAACGCCAAAAAATAAGGCCCCTATATTAGAATACCCCCAAGGGAACAATACAACGATAACAGTTTTACACAAAAAGCAAAACGGATTGTTTTTATATCTATGTAACAAATTAATATTTTGGCTATCGAAAAATGCTTAAAATTATAATAAGCATTTTGAATCCGAAATGTCTTCAAACTGTTTCTAAACACTTTAGTAATAGGAGTTGTTTCTTGTTGAATTCTCTCAGCTTGTTTTAAATTTTTGATCCGAAAACGTCGGCTAGTTTTCCTTTCAAGAGCGAAACAATAATGTAATAATGTTATTGTTTAATCATTGTATAATTACACCACAGATCTGATATAAATAATTAATTTGACTTACATTCACTGGATACTACAATAATTTAAAAAATATTTTTTTCTTTTTAAGTATGCACATAAGGAAGAGGAGTGGATGAAGAGAGGACTTCCGGATATGAAGAGATACGTTTGAAGGAAATGTGGTGTTTCATCCAAGACATTTCCTTTTTTTAATTAAAACTGGTATCATAATATTGCTGAGTGAACCACGAAGGATTAAGGATGTATTATGGACTGTCGAAATGATATAGATAGGGTAGCCCAGGGTAGGTACTATCCTGATCAATGCAGGAAAGGACCTTGACTTTTCAAAAGAACGAACGAGTCCTCAAGAGTGTGGTAAAAGGAATTATTTAGTATATTATAAAGTATGGAGATCATATGCACATTGCTGATTTCCATATACAAAGCCAATGCAGTCGATATATACTATTGTGAAACGAGGATCCATGACGGAGGCCAAATACATATCTTATTAATAGATTATGTGGTCTTTCTAAATAGAAAGACCACATAATCTATTAATAAGATATGTATTTGGTCTTTCTAAATAGAAAGACCACATAATCTATTAATAAGATATGATATAGATTATGTGGTCTTTCTAAATAGAAAGACCACATAATCTATTAATAAGATATGTATTTGGCCTATTTATCGTGGTTTCGTTGACAACTAGGTAACTGACGTCGGCATACAACATAGGCCCCAGAGTAAATGTGAAAGACTTTAGCGGACAAAGCATATTCCACTGTCTTGCTCCACCGACGAGCCCGTAAGAGTCCAACGCCTTACCGAAGAGGACTTAGCGGGCCGACCTCGCCCTTACTACCAGAACTGGACGTATTTCTACATTCTCCAGTATGGTTCCGAATTCGAAGTCGCTTGCGCGGCCTCTACCCGCCACTCAGATAGTGCCAGATTGATTGGTCAATACATATATAAAACGCATGATGATTTCCGCTCGTATGAAAGAAATGGCGATTGATAAAACCGCCCGTCTGTTCAGGCTTTAATCTGCTATCAAGAAAACTGTCGCTCTTGCGCGATAACTTGATAAAAAGAAGACAGCGGCGCGCTATCCATTTTCCTCCTTTTTACGTAATTCGCGATACGCGATTGCGGAATCCAACATTCAGATGTAAATCGGGTAACAATGCTATCGCTCTGTTCTGTTCTCGTTAACATGCGTCGCGAAGTTGATTTTGGGTGCGCGTTCCGTACGATATTATCGCGGCTCACATTGTTCTGCCGGCGTATTGTCAGTGGCTGAGGTTCACATTACTTACTGGTTAGGTGCCATTGTGTGGACTTCTGATTTGGCATAGTGTAGAAGGGATACTACCATGAGAAGACCAAAGAGAAAAAGGTAAATATAATAAAAAAATAAAAAACACGACTGCCGTTACAGAAAGTCAACGATTGTATTTATAATAACTTTGATTAAGTTTTTTAATGAAATATTTGTAATCTATGTATTTATCCATATACAATCATGTATATTTTGGAATTTACTTAATCAGACCTTTCATTTGACACTAAACACCATATATTTATATTAATTTGTTAACATTTGGAAATTCCGACATTTGGACATTCCGACAACTACTTAATATTTCGACAGTTTAGATACCCTATGCCCCTCGGGATGATATAACAATTCAAAGAATACAACACACTTCTAAATCGGTTCAAGAGTTTAGAAGTCGTGGTGGAATAAAGAAACGGAAAACATACATAGATAAACCCTGAACACATTACACTCCTTTTTTTGGGCAGTAGTGTAAAAATGATTCTAGTCTATATTTTAATTACAAGATTTTGGTGGCAATCCATATTTTTTTTAATAAGTACGCTTTATTTTATAAGCAGTCAAAGAAACATAGGAACAATGATTATTTATATACCTATTACGATTCCGAATTCGATTACTTCGTAAATTAATGGCCTATTCCGATTCCGATTATTGCCACAGTACTAATATAATTCATTCATCCTGCATAAAACTTCAAAACATGACTGTTGCACAGTAGCTACCTCGATAGATAGATAGAGAGTAAACTAGAATCCTGCAAAACTTTTATTTATAGAAGTATATGACAATTTTATTCATGAACGTATATGACGATATATGACAATTTTATTCATGAACGTATATGGCGATATATGACAATTTTATTCATGAACGTATATGTGAATTCTATAAAAAAAGCAAATATGTTTAACGCAATCGCATATACATACGCACGATACAAAGAACAAGTCACTTTATGTCCATTCATCGCAGGCTGCCACTTTAGAGTTCCAACCCATAACGATATATAGAAGCGTAAACTTTTAAAACGAGCTGCCACAAAACCTGAAATATCAATAATTATGTTGAATTTAGAAAACGAATGGAACAATATTTTTTTATCTAAATGTTTGTAGAATTTGAGTGTTTAAACTTAGGGATTTATGTTATTTTATTAAATTTTTACATTTTTTTCGTATTTGTATTCTATCTACACCCTAAACGGGATTTTTAAAAATGAATATGACTTGATTTGTTAAAGGCTAGTTAGGTAGATAAATCATGATTCGTTTTGAGAAGTAGATATTTTCTCAATGGATAAAAACGAGTTTATCAGAGCAGTAACAGCCCAGATCATAAATGATTGAATAGGTACCTGCCTACATAGACTCTCAAATCCAAACAACTATACACACACATAGATTCACATCCACATAATTATTATACACACATATAAACTCACGCCTAAACACGCTCATCTTACTCTTTCAAACGCAAGCCAGGCAGCTTCTGCGATATGAACATGTGCAAAAGTGCCATATGAAAATGTGTAACCCCGAGCTCCCTAAATTCGAAGCTACTGGAGAGTTGTCATCTATAACAGGCGAACCCGTCGCCCGAGGAAGGTATAACGATATTGATCGTTCTTTTTAACTTGGGGGGAACGTAGAGACTTGGGGGAAAACAATCCACAGTGTAGCTACGCCAACTTGCCGGTAAAAATCCAGCGCCTTACCGCGTGGCACTGGTGAATTCGCCAAGCAGGCATCCTAGCGGCCTCACTACCAGATTTAGCTAGATCATCCTCCCGTCTGTTTACGGGTTCGGAGTCGCTTGCGCGGCCCGGCAGACGTTAGCGGTAATTCAGTTCGAATTTCTTTTGCCCGTCTACCACTCGGGATCGGGTTGCCAAGTGGTCGTTTCAAGAGCAGCGGACATTAGGTCAGCACCCACCGACGCTGCTTAGGAAACCATGTGTCGTTCCCCGACACCTCCAGTCGTTTGCCTGAGTGCACAGTCGATTGGCTGACGCCGCACAGTACGCAAACCGCCCAGTAGCGCCCGAAGGTCATATAATAGAACTGATCCAACCATGCATGCAATGACAGGCAGGGGAAACTGAATCCTTACCGGGGTAGACCCTCATTCGAGGAGGCTACTGGATATGAGCTGAACAATGACTTGAGCCGACCCGTAGAACGATATGGCTCTTAGTGGCACCAAATGCACGAGTGCCATTGGCTACCAAACACGATTTGTAGGAGAGGAGGAAATTGGAGCTGGACCCTAAAAAAGACGAGCTGAAAGCCAGAGCAGCCGTGACTATAAAATTTAATTAACGCGGCGGTGTCTCGACGTGCCCCAAGTGTACTCGCATTTTTCGCACCGAGAATAGTCACGCCATTCACTTAATGACCCACGAGGGACGAAGCAGCGAGACGCTCCTAATTAAACCTTAAAACGCTGTGGATTCTGATTCTGAGACCGACTAGGGCCTAGACCGACATCATCATCCAGGTACAGAAACATCAGTACTATTAAGCACATCAGCACAGGATATTAATTATTATTGTTAGCTAAAACTATGTTTTCTATAATGACAGAATTTGAAATGATATTTGAAATTAAATTATAATCTTGTTTTTTCTATGGGAGAAGAGGAAGCTGGTCTTTGGTGTGTTCATTTGGTCAACAAATTTTTGTTTGTCTTTTTGCATAGTTCCACAAATAAATGTAAATTACCAAAATATTTTATTTTTGAGTAATGTATATTATGTATTATATATGTATACAAACCTATATACTGGGATATTGAGTGTAACAAAATTTTATGTTAGTAAAAAAACATTTTTTTTTAACTTGTATCATTTGTTAGGTTCAACCCCGTAAAATCGGTTTTAAACTTCACATTCTGTACTTAGACACTCTCACCTTAATGATTCCAGACAAATTATCCATCAATTATGTGCCATGCTCTGCATTATAACAAAAATCATTATACAGGTGATTCAATTCGAATGCAGAATATTTTGAAGAATGATAGATATTCCATCCCACATAAAATTTTTGAGATTTGGTTACTCTAATATCATATTGAGCAAGTTCTTTAAATGTCAAGAAATGTTCGAATTATTTTTTTATAAGCATTGTTTTATAAGCATTTTATAAGCACTATTTAACGTTTATAAGCACTATTTGTTTTTATAAGCATTTTATAAGCACTATTGTATAACACATTTTATAAGCACTATAAGATTTTATAAGCACTATTTGTTTTTATAAGCATTTTATAAACACTATTTAACGCATTAAACGAGACAAACCATTAAATGTCGAAATTTTATATTATTCCTTTTTTTTGTTGTGTGTGATTTACTCTCGATTCCGACAATACAAATAATTATTAATTTTATCAAAGTTATTAAGAATGTTCTCATATGACCATAAATTAAAGAAAATCTAAAAACTAATGATGCTTTTTATAAAAAAAACACAAAATATTATAAAAACAAAAATGAAAAATATCTAAAAAGAATTATTTTATTCTTGTTTATTATATTAAATAATTTGCCATAATAAAAAAAACCCTAAGCACGCCTCATTTCAAGATTCTTAAAAAAATGTTTCGAAGGTTTTGTGGCAGTTTACGATATTTTAAAATAAAACCCAATATGGTAGGGTTGCAATATGATATTTGCACTTGCAATATGATATTTTGGTGACCATAACTCAAAAATTTTGTATGGAATAAATTATCCATTTGCAGTGCGATTTTATATCCACTATTTTTGTCTTATCTTGTATTCGAGGTGAATCATGCTATATTTAAACGTTAGAATAAACCTTGAAGCATGAGCCTTGATAAAGTGGGTGGGTGTACCGAGACGTTCTCGAAAATTGCATTCTCCACTTATCGCGTGCGTATCTGGTTTTGACAGCCCACCTTGTACTGCACCTCCGTGCCTCTTTCTTATCTTGCATCGCGATATACCAAGTGAAACTTGTAGTGACGAGCGAAAACATCTTCCACTTCAGTGTCATAAGAACAAGTTTTTTAATAATTTTACGTAACCGCGACCGCAATTAGTGCACTAAACTACTGTCTCATCTCTTACACTCATGCGCTTTGGGGTTAATGACTTCTTTATTAAATTAAGTTTTGAAATAACGTAACGCTTCGTAAGAGTTCCGTGAATAATATTGAAATTAAAGTCACTTTTAATCTTAGGTCGTTAGCAGTCTCTGTAGTGTATGATAACGATGATTCTTTCTCGGCTTTTTGATGTGTAACTTCTTGTGGCATTTTATTTTATTTTTATTTTTACTTTATTTTTTATTCCAACGAAAGAGAAAAACAGCGCACAGGTCTTAAGTTAATAAATAATAATAACAATATTACGGCCAAAATAGTCTCCTGGTAATATACAGTTAATGTGCGTGATGTGTAATAATATTTATATATTATGTTATATTATCATGTTCTCTCGATTTCTGAGTGTGTACGATAGAGTAGGATGAGTGTGTTTATGTGTGTGATTGTAATGTGTGTTTAATGGGTGTGTGTAAGTACATCTACGTATATGTGTCAGTTGTGTATATATGGGAGTGTGTGATTCTGCACAGGTATGTGTCTGTTCAAGCTTTTAAGGTGTGGTCTATTACCGCTCTGATAAACTCGTTTTTGCTCATTGAGAAAATGTCAAGCTCCTGAAACGATTCGTCGTAGGCTTCCATAATTCGATGCAGAGTTGAATTCCTTGCTTGATTTGTATGGAGTCTGGGTACATTGAATACCCTTGGGTGACGAGTTCGGCGCGATGGGACGTTTAAGGCTATTCTGCTTAGAATTTGTGGGCTGTCGATATGATGCGAAAGTATATTGTGGAAGAACGTCATATCAGTCACTTTACGTCGCTGCTGAAGACTCAGCATTTCGAACCTTGCCAATCCGTCAGAATATGAGGTATATTCAGCGAGGGTTCGATGACACAAGTGCCTTACGAAGGTTTTCTGAATACGCTCTATACGGTCAATGTGTACATTATACTGCGGTGACCATATAGGTGACGCAAACTCCACTATACTGCGAACGTAGGCGTTATAAAGAGTGAAGAGCACATTAATGTCGGAGAATGGTTTGCATGCTCTCAGTACGAAACCGAGAGCTCTGTAAGCTTTTCCCACCAAGTGTTCAATGTGTGTATCCAGCATTAATTTGTTGTCCAGCATTATCCCCAAATCCCGCACTACACTCTTCTCTACTATAATCTCTCCGCCTATCCTATAGTCGAAATCATACTTTGATCGGTTACGAGTAAAGGATAACTTGCTGCATTTCGCCGCATTTAAACTTAATTTATTGAGAGAGCAATAGTCTGACATGCGAGCAAGGTCCTCCTGTAATCGATGACACTGTGAAATATCTTTGACCACAGAATAAACTTTAAGATCGTCAGCGTACATAATGCAGTGTGAGTGTTGGAAACAATCCTGAATATCGTGTATATATACATTGAACAGCAGCGGACCAAGATGAGAGCCCTGGGGTACACCAGATGGAATGTTTACATAATTCGACCGAAAACCACCCAGTACAACAGCCTGTCGCCTGTTCCTCAAGTACGATGAGAGCCATCGCAGTAGGTCGCCGTGTATGCCCACAGATTTTAATTTTCCAAGTAGAATACCGTGGTCGACGCGGTCAAACGCCTTCGAGAAATCGGTGTAAATTACATCTACTTGCAGTCTCTTATCCATGTTGACCGTGACAAAGTCAAGAAATTGGCATAGATTTGATGTAACCGAGCGTCCTGGTAAGAAACCATGCTGATTCTCAGGGAGAATTGTCCTAAACGAGGGCAGCAGGGAATCGTATAGTCGGCATAGTAGATAGCCGATGAAAGGATAGCTATCAATGTGGGTTTATTTTCTTTAATGTATTTATTATACTTGTTATCGCTGTTGAACACTATTCGCATATTTGAAAATGATTTTTTACTCAATAGTTAACATTGCTATTAAAGCGTTATTTTTTGGTTTAAAAAAATGTATATTATTCTTATTGATTCTGGAAACTTCCAGTGTGGCCCTCGTATCACACTTACCTACGGCAATATTTCGACACTGCTTCATGTGTCAAATGCACGCGATATTTCGTCCATAGTATGAGAATCGTGATCGGAGAGACTCACGCCAGTCGCTCGGCTCTGTGGGAAAATTGCCGCACTCTCGCTCTGGAGCACATTGCAGCCGCGCGAGTACTCTCGCCACTCCGAGTAAAAGTTGCAAGCAAAAACGCATACTGAAAATGCCGGGAGACTCATCTCGGGGAACTTAATTATATATGTGAGTTTCAAGTGACGAGGAAAACAATACTTGCCCGGGAGCAATTAAAGTCATAGAACTGCGGACGCGTGCTAAGATAATTTCGCAAAGTAGGAAGAAAGTCAGATCAACATTAATAGCAGTTATGGATTACCGGAGACTGAATAAGTCTAATGAAAAAAGCCCTAGAGTAAATTCTTGAACCCATTCTCAGTATACCGAGTTAAACAGAAGGGCGGTGTCGACTACAACGGGCGAATCCGTCATCCCAGGCTGGTATAACGATATAGATCGTTCTTTCAGCCGTAGCATGAGCGTAGAAGACTTGGGGACAACAAAATCTACTATCTAGTTCACCAGCAACCCGTTAGAGACCAACGCCTTAGGGCGAGGCACCAGAAAAGGTACCCAGCGGGCAGCCTCACCCCCTTACTATTAGTTTTGGAAGGATATCTCCGTCTGGAATTAACCTTCAGGATACTTCCGTCCCCCGACTAGTTACTGTTCCGAAGTCGCTTACGCAACCTCTACCTGCGGTAATTATTACAGCGTTAATTCAGTTTGAATTTATCGCGGACCTGGGCGTTCTTTGTCCGTAGTGCCACACGGGATCGAGTGGCCCAATGTCATTTTAAGAGTGGCATGACATCAGGTGAAACGTCCATCCCCGCTGCTTAGGAAACAGTGTATTTCCATAGTCTCCAGACCCCTTCAGCAATTAGTCAGAATGCACACCCGATTGGTTTCGCCGACCGGTGCGCAAACTGTCCAGTGGCGCCGGGATGCAATCCCGCCGAGAGAAACCGGTCCACCAGCTCTGAGGCCTGAGATACGGGAGTCTTGCCCGGGGTAGCCTTCCACTCGAGGAGGCTTCTGAATAGGAGCTGAATCGTGAGTTGATGCGATCCGAGAACAAAATAAATCTTGTGTCCTAAGCTGCACGAAACCGTTCACCACCACCGCCTTAGAACAGTAAGCGCATTCCCGAGTGGCAAGACAGGGCGGCACAAGAATTACTCGTGTAAAGAGCCATCCAGACTTTCGCCGAGAAGCCCCTAGAACACACGAGAAACGTGAATGTGAATAGTTTCTCGCCGTCTTGTTCTCGCTCTCGCCCGCGATAAAGGGTTTCTCAGGCGAGAAAAAAGAACACTATCACATTTTCGTTTTGTTTCAGTGCCGATTAGTGAGTGGCGGAGAGTGCACGTTTATTTTGTCTTATAAACGTAAATTTTCTCTTTCGTTTTTAAAACGTGGAATAACGATTTGGAATTAAAGTTCTTTTAATTCTGATTAAAAATCTTGTCAAGCAAATTTTCAAAATCAATAGTTGATATCCTGGTAAACTTTTCAAATTCTACACTTGGTTCAGCAACTACATATATCGTTCATCCGATAGTTTTTGCATTTTTCGTAGGAGCCATACGCATTACTTGCGCTTGTCCGCTTGATTTTGTAACTCTTTCCTCCAGGATCCGGGACACATATCTTATGCCGTGGATCTTAGACCCACCTAGATTTGTATGTTTCTGATGTAGTCAGACCAGTTGATGATAAGTGTCTCATGGAGGCAATGCAAATGGATTCTGTCAAGAGTACGAATCTGTATGCGATATAAACCTACGCTTCTTAATTATGAGGAATGCAGGAGATTCGACAGTCGGCAGTACAATCGTTATGTGTTTGTCAAGAAAAAACATTTGTGTAAAAAATGTGACGTGATCCAAGTCCATGATTGAGGTGATTTACTTATATTCCATACAATGTTATTTGGTATATATGTATATCAGACTAGCTACGCCCCGCGGTTTCACCAGCGTGGTGATGGAAAATTGAGATAATGATGATAGGAAATTATATATCTTTATAAATTATAGCCTATGTATTATTCTGATGTGTAAGCTATATTATTGTCAAGTTTCATCAAAATCCATTCAGTAGTTTTTGCGTGAAAGAGTAACAAACATACATACGTACATTGTTACAAACTGTCGCGTTTATAATAGTAGTAGGATAAAACTGACACATAGGTAAAACCAAACATAAAACTGTACGTCGATAAAATGAAATCCTTAGAATCAGTTATCAAAAATCATCACGAATCAAATGATTTTTAAAAAGGCAATGACATTTCCCCCAATGATTTAAAATATTAATATCGGGATACTATATTTTTTCGATTTTTATTTATGTCCAAAAATTTGACAAATAAAGTTCAGAACAACTTTCCTATTATAAAGAGGAATGACGAGAATGCGCCAAAATTAGGCTGGGTATTTTTACAATCTGTCGTGTAGGTATGAAAACATACTATGACAAAAGAATATTTATATATTTTTTCGATAATAAATACATAAAACAATATTTTTTCATGTCCTTTTGAAGCCATAGGTATTTTTTATTTTTTATTTATTTATTTAAAGAAAACCACATTTTTTCACTGCAATACATTGTGACATTAACACTAGAGGCTGAAATGTAAATAGTAGCAAAATAGAGAGCATCGCAGACCACATTTTTTTCAAATCAACATCGCCTAGCTAGACTTAGACCCGTACTAAGGCAAGAGTCTCAAGTAAACAGTGGCTTGTGCATACTTTAGACAACTTAATTTTTAAAATATGCTAGGCGTCAAATAATATAAAATTACTAATAATAATAAACGCTGTAGGTACAAGTTAATTATTAATCCAAAAACTATGTTATCTACATGTAAATGCGTCTTTAATTCTGTCAGTCTACGGATAATATTTAAAACATACCTATCCTATAATGCATAATAAGTTAGTTAGTAGAGGAATTTTAATAACACGTGAAAAGTAAATTAACATTACGGATGGAAAAATAATATTCAATAAATGATGAACTAATCAAATTGAATAATAATAATATAATATCGTAATAAATACAAAAATAATAAATAATAATAATAATGAATCGCAATAAATGGAAAAATAATATCTCAATCAATAGTTAAAGAATCAAATTGAAATAGTCAGAGGATACGATTATATAAATGTTAAAAGAATAATGCTATCTATCGCCCAATGTCCACTACGTGGCATATTTCTTCTTTATTTAGTTCTAATGTTGATTAGTTTAGAGGGAATTAAAAAATATATATCGTCTTTTTAGTTTTAGGTCATGATGTTTTAAAGCAGCATACTCGGCCGTTTTCTATCGACCTATAAATTTAAATCGTCGCCCCTTTAGTCAAAAGTCCCATTTTTAAAATATTTATATTTTATACATTTTTACCTTACTGAAAAGATGACCTAACCAACAGTGAAAACAATATTACAATCTGTCCGACAGTTCTTGGAGTTGATCGTGATCTTAAAGTCGGAGAGAATGTCTAAAAGCCGCACGCACGCCTAACATTTACCTAGCCAATGTTCAGATATATTGTTTATATAACACTTAAACCATCCTCTTAAAATGCTATCTCAAAAACTGCTGACATCCGTCCAGCAGTTTTTGAGATAAGCAGAATCAAACAGACAAACAAACGCATTTTATAATTGTTCAGTTAAATCGCATTTTATGATTATATTATATATATGTCGATATACCTTTTATTTTTGCTCATCGTTTTTTTCAAGCCCAGGCTTATTTTGGATTCTGCCAATCCCTTTAAATAGAAAAAAGCTTTGGCCAAGCGACACTATACTCATCAAGTTGCCCAATAAAAAAACGTTTCGTATAATTTATCGTCCCCGTATGTGAACAGCGCCGATTAAATACAATAGCGCATTTCCCGCAACGTTCGTGTAAAATACGTCAATAGCGCAACGTTGAGTAACGACCGCGCTATTTGCCTAGCGATTTGGAGCACTTTTTAAACAAATCGCTACAACTTGTTTGCGTGATTAGGCAATGGATAACGATAGGAGAGCGTTGAATACCTTGATGATGGGAGCCGTTTAGTGAAGTATGTATGTATTTAGTTAAGTAGTATGGTGCATCTTAGGCCCGATTGTGTTTCTTCGTGAACTAAAATAGGAACTTAGTTCAACCGAACGAGACACAGCGATACGTTAGAACGGAATATGTAATGAACTATCGTCGATTTTCCAGCACCAAAACTACCTGTCGAACTTATAGACGCCCGAATAAATTTGAACACCATTTCGTGCGGTGTTAGATTCAGTTGATTTATCTTCGGTGAGTAGTTTTACTGCGGAAAAGTGACAACTGTTCATTTCACATTCCGCTCCGGCGTATTGCTCTGTCTAGTTCACATGAACTAATTTCTGATTTTATTTCAAGAGAAATGCAATCGAGCCCATTGTCTATCTAGTGTAAAACTTTTTTAAACGCCAACAAAAACCAAAAATCGTTTTTTGGATCAAAGTAATCTATTTTGATATTCTGTTTTTAATGCAAATCTATCATTAAAAGTATACCATCTCCCCTTTACCACCTGGCGTAGTCTGAACAGACTGCGGGTAGGTGTAACAAGATGCCGAGACAATCTCGATTGCTGAGGCTACACAGAGAACCCAATATGCGACTGTGAAACGCTGCAGGATGAAGCCCACCTCTGATCTTGCCTGCAACTGGCAACCCCCGTCAGACACCAGGACCGTCAGATACCAGAAGCAAATGATAAGGCCATCTAGACAGCTAATTTTTTGGGCAGACGTGTCCTACCCTGGCCCGGACAAGTTACCGAACAAATGAATGCAAGTATTTTAAACAATTTAAAAAATAGTCTGATAGTTATTAGTATATGTAAAATAAACCTTAGCGCCATTTCCGAATTTTCGAGTGTAAAACTGTCATTTTCGCTTAGAATTAGTTGTATTATCCAAATACTATACTAAAAGTCAAAGACATAATAACTGCCTGGAATACCATTATGATCGTGCTGTAAAACTATTTTAAACATCAACGAGCGCTAAATTCACTTTTAAATCGATGTTTGATAATTACAATAAATAATGCTTTTGAAATTATTGTTTTGGTTTGTTTGTTTGTTTGTTTTTACTCTTTATTGTGAAATCACAACGGGCGGGTTTATTGTCATATGACAATCTCTTACAACCAACCCTACTATGACTTGTTTATATGCATGTGTGCGTGTAACATGTGTCTGTGTGTGTGTCTTGTTATTGCATTCGATCGACAGATTTAAAAATTCAATTCCGTTAATTTTATCCCAACGGAAAATAGTGACCCAGCCGGGAATCGAACCCGGGACCTTACAATGTATGATCAGGCGACCTAACCACTAACAAACCACGACCTAACCTAACCAATGTTTTGGTTACTTAAGTGTAAAATAATTTAAATATTTGATGATAAATCTATTTGGTAACAAAGTAACTAAGTAATATACCGTTGCTTTTTGTTTTTCTTGATATCAATAAAATACCTTAATACAGAGAGTGAGGTTAAAAATGAAGTAGCTGTTAGAAAACATAATTAGTAGCCAGAAGCTTATAAGTACTAGACCGCGCGACCAGCCCGAGAATGGGTCTGCCGAATAGAAAGAGAGAGCCGCATATGGTACTTCCTCTATCCTTGTTTAGTCGCGCATGCACGGGACACACGTAAATATATCACTATGGCAACGCGTATATATCACTATGGCAATAATTCGCCGCCATAAGTCTGCTATGCTATGGAAAAACGCGCATGCGCAACTAGGCAAGGATAGTGGGAGTCTCATATGCAGCTATCTCATTCACTCACAGTCGACCTTTGCACTTCCGCGCTCTATTCTATACCTCTATGTTAGTAGCAGTCACTATATTAAAAATAAAAATGTCAATCCATATAAAATAATCAAATTTAAAAAAAAAATACCATTAAATAATATAAGAATAATCGATAATAAGAAGAATAATTAATTAATAATAATAAAAGCCAAACAACTGTAGTTTACGTCATATATTTCTCGTTCAATGGGTACAATAACGTTAAGACTGCGCAGAGCAAAATAAGCGAAAACGTTAGTCACGGTTTTGTCGCTGTAATCCATAATCTTTCAGTAATAAATATTTTAAAAATATATTTAAGATCTCAACGAATGTGTTCACAATAATACACCTTCTATAATTAAAACCCATTTACAGTTATATATTTCTATCAACATACAGTTGGGAAAAAACTTAAGAAAAGCACTCCGGCGTTTTGCTCACTATGAATACAGAAATAGGATTTTATTTCATATTTCAAATCGTAATAAATCACAAACGTTCAAGCTACAAAACAACACCAACGGAATTAAAAAATGTTCCCTGGTTATTTAAATATGATATTTTGAAAAGATACTCCGAATCTGCCATACAAATTTACTATGGCCAAATATCATTCGGTATATATACACGAGCGCAAGGATGAATTATTCAGTCGTCCACTAGAGCCGAGGTAGGGATGACGTTTCTTTGCTTAGCCATTTGACTTCGAAAACCGGTCGCGATCTATTTCGTACACATAATGTCACGTACGCGGTAAAACGAGGTAAGTATTTATTGAAAGTATTTTTTGTTTAGGTTTTTTATCCTGTATTAGTGTTCCTTTTACTTTCCTGTCAAGGAAAGTATTGTGGAAGCACTTCTGTGTGTCTGTGTGTATTCTCCGACTATAGCGCCTAAACGCTTCATCTGATTGAGCTGCAATTTGACATGCAGGCATCATTTGGTCATGGCAAGAGTAGAAAAGATTGTGGTTGAAATCCGATCACCCTGGGTTGGCTCCCAACGAGGGAACTCCTCAACGGTCAACAGCAGAGACCTAAAATTTTGTATACGCATTCGATTATGATAGCCCCTTCCAAGTTCTACCGTGACATGGCTGATGTACCCTGGGTTGGCTCCCAACGAGGGAACTCCTCAACGGTCAACAGCAGAGACCTAAAATTTTGTATACGCATTCGATTATGATAGCCCCTTCCAAGTTCTACCGTGACATGGCTGATGTACCCTGGGTTGGCTCCCAAAGAAGGAACTCCTCAACGGTCAACAGCAGAGACCCAAAATTTTGCATACGCATTCAATTATGATAGCCCCTTCCATTTTATACCATGACATAGCTGATGAACCCTGGGTTAGCTCTCGATGAGGGAACTCCTCAACGATCAACAGCAGAGAACCAAAATTTTGTATACGCATTCAATTATGATAGCCCCTTCTATGTTCCACCATGACATGGCTGATGAACCCTGGATTGGCTCCCAATGAGGGAACTCCTCAACGGTCAACAGCAGGGACCCAAAATTTTGTATACGCATTCAATTATGATAGCTCCCTTCCATGTTCTACCATGACATGGCTGATGAACCCTAATTTGGCTCCCGATGAGGGAACTCCTCAACGGTCAACAGCAGAGACCCAAAATTTTGTATACGCATTCAATTATGATAGCCTCTTCCAAGTTCCACCATGACATGGTTGATGTACCCTGGGTCGGCTCCCGATGAGGGAAATCCTCAACGGTCAACAGCAGAGACCCAAAATTTTGTATACGAGTTCCGATTTCGTTTTCGATAGTTTTCGATTTCAGTTTCGATTCATCATCATCATCGGGGGGGGGGTTAAAGGGTCGCGCTAGGTTAGGGGAAGTGGGGTGGTAGGATTTATGAAATTAATATTCAGATAAATTAAGTTCCTGGCTACTTGACAGGAAAGTCTTGGGGTGACACAACCTATTTTTTTCTGTTGTCGTAAGTTGTAATTAGGTCAGCTCTTGTAAGAACCTGAGCTGACCTACTTATAACTTTTGTTTCATCTAAATGAGCATTACATGTTTTAGTAAAAATGGGAATGCGTAAAATTAGGTAAATATCATAAATTGAATTGTGGCGCTAAGTTTCAAAACAAACGACTTCTCGCTTCTATTGTACGTGTGAGTGAGTGCTCTGCACTGCGCTGAGCAAGACACGCTCGCCCAGGTATAAAAATCGTAGGATCTAATTGATAATACGTTACAAAGCTATAATTACCTTTTTTATCACTGTACATTTCGTTCCTAGGAATCTTCGAACAATGTGATATTAGAAATTATTATCTGTTATCAGCTTCGAACAATGCGACATTAGAAATTACTAATATCAGCTCAAGTATTAGAAAAGTTGATGGAGAACACTCCACGACAAAATATTTTGCCGTGCAATGATTTTGCGGTAAGTTAGTTGTATATATTATTATATATATTAAAAGTGTTCCAGTACACACTTAACGTGTATATTTGCAACAAAGATTTTAGGTACTTAATTCAGTTACTTTTATTAACTATCTAATTTTACCAATACAAATCGTGTTTTCGATTGAGGTTGACATTGTCAAAAAAAATTTTTTACTCTGATATTGGGCTGGATTGCGTTTCTTCGTGAACTAAAATTGGAAATCAGTCCGTGTGAACGAGACAGGGCAATACGCTAGAGCCAAATGTGAAATGAACGGTTGTCACTTTTTCGCATTAAAACTACCCACCAAAGCTAAAGCAACTGAAACTAACACCGCACGAAATGTATTCAAATTTATTCGGACGAGTATAAGTCCGACAGGTAATTTTTATCGACGATCGTTTGTTTTATATTCCACTCTAACTTATTGCTCTACCTCGTTCGCCAACTATGGCCAACTATGGCGGATTTACACAACTATGGCCAACTATGGCGGAACAATGGTCGTGCCAACTATGGCGGAACAATGGTTGTGCCAACTATGGCGGATTTACACATGGACTTTTTCATAACATACGTCAAAGCGTTTTCCCTCCTCTCGGGACCGAAGGCTCAACGGCGGGCCAACGAGGAGTGGAGAAGAGTTTGAGTTTTTGTAATTACTTTGAATTAATAAAGTACTTTTTTTAAAGCATTCTAAAATGTTTTTTTCCACTTACCACTTAACTCTATAGACGATCAAGCATGCTTGACAAGCTTCGCGTCGCGGGCAGGGGGGGGGGGGGGGATAGTAAATCGCAGGAAATATGCAAATATTTTTTTGTAATATTTACCAAAAATGCCTAATTTTGTAGTTTATACTAGGGAGTCACGTCAATTAGACGTAATTGATTGATGAATGACGTGACTCCCTGGTATAAAACTACAGAATTAGGCATTTTTCGTAAATATTTCTAAAAATATTTGCATATTTCCTGCGGTTTACGATCCCCTCCCAGCCCGCGACGCGATGCTTGACAAGCATGCTTGATCGTGCCCCTTACAAACGCTGAGTTCACAATTCTTTACATTTTCCGCAAATTCGGATGATTAAGTAACCTTGGGGTGGAGGGGGGGGGGGGGGTCCGGCCGCTGATTACGTCTGTTGACATGGGGAACCCCTGAAAATCCCAAATACGTGATTACGTAATATGTGGACGGACCCCTAAACTCATAACCGCGTTGAAATTGCACAATCAGAGAGCTGTATTCAAATGATTACGACACAGTTTATATTAATTACTGTTATATAGTTAAATATAAATATAATATAAGACAAAATTGGTAAAAATAAATTAGTTTTTTGCTTCTCTTGAAAAATATTTCATGTTGACTTACACGGTACTTTTGTTTAAGCAACGATATTCGGCGCGGCATTTTGTCCCGGCGACTGACGCGCAGCGTTAAATACCTATTCAGCGCCCGTGAATTATAGTCGGCGCAGTCTTAAGTGATATTGAGGTTTAGGTGCTTTAATTTACAATAAATAGGGAAACGGGTAATGTTTTCTTGGATGTCCAAACAATAATGCATCGAGCTAACACGCATACAGACTTTCATATCGTCTGCAAAATGAAGGTTTTTTGAGTACTTAAAGCATTGATAGATGTCTTTAATATAAATTGTAAACAATTAAGGCTCAAGAGGACTACTTTTGTGGTACATCAGATGCTACAGATAATTTATTGGTCTTGCAATCTGCTGCCACTATGATCTGGCTTCTCGTACTAATGTAGGATTTGAAGCACCTTAATGGGTGTATACCTATCATAAGTAGTTCTGAAATTAGAGTAGGCTGGTTTACCTTATCGAAGCCTTGCTAAAGTCTGTGTGAGGGACGTCAGTCTGGTTGCGTTAATCCATATTGGTTGCGTTAAGCTATATTGGGGTTTTAACCGCCGCATATACGTATAACTGTCCATAAGTTTGGGTAGCTAATTGCACATGTGCAGTTGATCCACTACGACCTACCACGTCCTTAGGGGTCGGCTCAACTCACGGTGCAGCTCCTATCCAGTGGCCTCCTCGAATGAGTGTCTACCCCGAGAAGGATTCTGTGTCCCAGGCTACGGCTGGTGGTTAAGTTTTTCCTGGGGGATAGCCCTCGGGCGGTTTGCGCACCGTCCGGCGTCAGTCGACAGCCAGCTAATCGACTGTTGCACTCCGGCAAACAACTGGAGGAGTCAGGGAACGACATACGGTTTCCTAAGCAGCGGGGGTGGATGCTGACCTGATGTCAGCCACTCTTGAAATGACCACTGGCCACCCATCCTGAGTGAAAGACGGGCCAAGAACGCCTTGGTCAGCGATAAATTCAAACTGAATTACCACTCAATTACATCAGTTAAAGGACCGCGTAAACAACCTCGAACCCGAAACCAGTTGGGAGGCCGGAGAAATACAGCCATAACTGGTAGCGAGGGCGCTTGGTCAGCCCGCTGGGTTAACTACCCGGAGCCGGGCGGTGTCTACATATCTAAGTCTCTATGTTCAGCCCAGGTTGAAAAAACGATTATAAATCGTCATACCATCATGAGTTGACGTTAGGTAGCGAATGGTTTCGTGCAGCTTGGGCCATAAGATCCATTTTGTTCTCGGATCGGCCCAACTCACGATTCAGCTCCTATTCAGAAGCCTCCACGTGCGGAAGGCTACCCCGGGTAAGAATCTCGCGTCTCAGGCCTCACGGCAGGTGGACTGGTTTTTCCTAGTGGGATTGCATTCTGGCGTTACTGGACGGTTTGCGCACCGTTCGGCGGCGGCAATTGGTTGTGCGCTTTGACTAATTGCTGAAGGAGTCTGGGGACCGTGAAAATCAACTGTATTTTAAGCAGCGGGGTGAATGTTGACCTATCGTCTACTTATTGAAATGATCATTAGACTACCTGATCCTGAATTCAGAGCCGGGAAAATATGCCTTTGATCCGCGATAGATAAAAACTAAATAACCGCTGAACATACGGCAAGTAGAGGTCGCGTAAGTGACCGGATTCATGACCAGTCGGGAGATTGGAGGTATCCTGATGGTTAATTTCAGACGGAGATATCGTTCAATAACTGATAGTCAGGGGGCGAGGCTGCCCGCTGGTTACCTTTCTCGGTGCCTCGCCGTAAGGCGTTGGCCTCTGACCGTCGGTTTGTACCGTCCTAAAGTCTTCTACGCTCATACTTCGGCTGAAAGAATGATCAAATATCGTTATAACAGCCTGGGGTAACGGGTTCGCCCGTTGCAGTTGACACCGCTCAACTGTCCATTGCCTAATCATAGTCCATAATCATTGGCGATACATTAATAAAATTTCTGACAGGATTAAAAACATATCTATCCGCCTGCCTGTCAGAACAAATAACCCACGGCGCAGAATACCTATAACAATTAGACGAGTCTAGTGTTGTTGCTTGTGTAAGAGGCAAGAGGTTACCGTCTGGTGGGGATTTGGTTATAGGAGGAGAAGTGGTTCCCACGGCGCTAGGCCGACATTTGCAAACTTCAGTCGGACACCTCTTCAAAGCATCTCTTGTTACGGCATCGCCTATAGATTCCGCTCGCCGAGCCGCGCTCATCTCGATCGCTCACAGCCAGCTGTGATTATAGCGATTGCAATAAAATGAAGTGATTCGAATGTAAATAAACGGTTCAACACGACTTGGACTAACTTTCGCGGTACCGTTATCGCTCGGTAAGTGGAATGCATTTCCATTCGTGCATTGTTTAAATATACAAAGAATGTGGACGTCAGAACGGAAGCACCTCGCTAGGGGTAGCTAGCGCTACGCATGTGCCGGTGGTGCTTCTGTATTGTCTCTTTTTATTATAAATAAAATAAATACGACTTTACCGCGTGATGTTTGAAGCACCGGTATCTGTGTCTTCTGTATCTTGTATTAGAGATCTCTGTTTAGAGATCTCTGCATCACGACGCTGCCGTCCATTTATATAATGGAAGTAGAGCTGTTCATTTGCAGAAATCTGGCCGATTTTAAGGTGAATATTTCGCATCACCACTATCCAACAGGATCCCGAAGCATGCTACGTTCGGTAAGTCATGCATTGTCCAAGTCGGAAAGGCTAGCCTATATCATCGGCCCTTCGGTCTATAACAAACTCAGCGTGCACATTAGGCAGGCGCAATCTCTTAACGTGTTTAAGAGCCGCCTTAACAAGTACCTCACAGATAAGACGCCCGGGCAGTTTATTGGACAGGAAAATACGCTACTGCTATGGCGTCCGGGCGCCGTAGCGGCGCCGCTCGAGTGGAATCAATAAACTGCCCGGGCGCCGTAGCGGCGCCGCTTGAGTACAAAAGGTTACTCCCAAATCGGCCAGGAAATTGCCTTATCGGCAGTCGGTGCTTACGTACGTACATAGGTAAAGAGGGCGCACTTTAATAAACTTTCTCAGTGTGTTGTAGTTTTTCCAGACCAGCATACAACACGACCCGGTGGCATAGTGCTTAGGTCGCCTGATCTTACATTGTAAGGTCCCGGGTTCGATTCCCGGCTGGGTCACCATTTTCCGTTGGGATCAAATTAACGGAATTGCATTTTCAATTATGTCGATCGAATGCAATAACAAGACACACACTTACAGACATCTTACACGCACACATATATAAAACACGTCATAGTAGTGTTGGTTGTAAGAGATTGTCATATGACAATAAACCCGCCCATTGTGACATTTTCACAATAAAGAGTATAAACAAACAAAACAAACAAACTTAGCCCACTGCTCTCCGATTTAGATAGAGCGAGTGGCATTACAGCGACTAAAATAATTATTCGTATGTTTTGAATACAATGTTGCAGTGTGTCAAGTTATTTATTGAACACTTTTTGAATGTTTTACAATTATGTCAAAGAAAAAAATATGATTCATATTATTAAATAATATTTAACGGTTCCCTACACCGCAATCACGAGATTACTCTTCGTTTGTGAACTAAGTCGAGGCGGTCGTGATGTTGATATACCGGTGTTATACCATCTCCAATTATCTATGATCAATGTATTTTTTCACTACAAGAGCTTTAATTACCATAAATCAAGAAGTGCTAACCCAGATTATTATGCAAATTTTTAAGATACACGGCCGCGATATCGGTCAATGGGTAAAGCTGTGTTGATGATGTCATCTTTAGTATTCGGTTAAGTGAATTTAGATTGTTTAGGATGTTTGCTTTCTATGCTTGGTTGGATACATATTTGCTATGGCGGATATTGTTGTAAAGAGATTACAACGAATGGTCACGCTATAAAGATAATGATGTAAAGTCAGCGATTTAATATGCTTTACAATATTATGAATAGTATTTTATTATTAACTGGTTTTATTTGATTATTAGGTGATTTATTTCTCTATAATATAAATAATATCTCATATAAAATTAAAATGAAACCGGTCAATTGCAAAATTGACCCGCGTGCCGAGGATTCCGTCTTATTACGAAAAGGTGGAATACATGTTGTTGCGGCTGATTTTGTTTTAAAGAGATTACAACGAATGGTCACGGTACAAAGATAATGACGTAAAGTCAGTGATTTAATATGCGTTATAATATTATGAATAATATTTTATTATGAACCGGTTTTATTTGATTATTAGATGATTTATTTCTCTATAATATAAATAATATCTCATAAAATAAAACCGGTCAATTGCAAATTTGACCCGCGTGCCGAGCATACCGTCTTATACGAAAAGGTTGAATGCATGTTGTTGCGGCGGATCTTGTTTTAAAGAGATTACAACGAATTAAAGATAATGGCGTAAAATCAGTTATTTAATATGCGTTACAATAATAAAACTATTTTTTTTAATTTATACTTGGTTTCATTTGATGATTAAATTATTCATTTATCTATTAATACAGATAAACAAACAATGCATCCTTTGACCGCTACTCTGCCTCGCCTTCTCATGTATTCTAATCTTATAATTAAAATAAACCGTTTAATTGCGATTTTTTTAGTCGCTTTTGAGCTATGGAAAAAGTTTAAAAAAGTAATGCCAAATAGTTGCACTACATGTAGTAGTTCTTTAGTTCATTCTGATGTTGATTTCTTGTCTAAGTTTCAAGTATATATTTTGTATGTATCTCGACATATTTTCGAAATTATAATTGCTATATTTTGAAGATAATTTAAGGCGTAATGTTAATAAAGATAGGACAAAAATATAATAAAATATCAAAATTAATATAATAACCAGATTAATGCTCGAATACCTCTAAAACTATAATCCACTCCTTAGCAAAAATGCCACTCTCAGCAAGAAAGTCGTGATAAGATGTTGCACCCTAACCCAGGAGGGTAGAATACCATCCAACCAAGAATATAAAGGACTCCTCCCAGCGCGAAATTCATATTTACTCCTATAAAAATCTTTCGATCGCATCCGGACAACATATTTTGTCTAAAAAATCTGTAAGAGTTAAATAATTTTCGCATCAGACTTACGACTGACTGTTAAAAACCGGTGTGTCAGTCTCTTGATACTTAAAATTTAACTCTTTGAAATTGAAAAGCAGAAAAGTAAAATATGTGAATAAAATTTACTCTAATATATATTTCCGGGATTAGATTTATCCGATATATATTTTTAGTATTTTGAAATAGTATTTACTATTGAAATGTAACATATGGCTGAGTTTTTAAATACCTGGATTATTATTTTCAATCAAGTGACCTATATTAATAAAAATGATGCTTAGATCCAAAGATTTTTAGATTTTATTTTACAATGATTACTTCCTAATTTGATTATTACTAGTATTTTTTCTCTGTTTATAGTTTTTATTTAGATTTCTTGATTGTAATTATTTTAATTTTCATTATTTTATTTGGATTTTTTTTTTGATTTGTGTGATTATTTTTGTGTGATGATTGTATTTTGATTTGTGTGATTTATTTTATTTCAATTTCACTAAATAGTGATTTCCTGTAGCAATAATAAACGTGTCCTGAAAAGCAGGATAAGAGATATTCTGAGGATACACCTAATTTGGAGCGTTTGTATTTTTTACATCGTTTATTTTCTTTGTTTATTTTCCTCTTCAAATTTAAATTGTGTGGTTTTTGGTAAAAAAAAAATCGTATTAAATAATAATTTTTGTTACATATATTATGAAGAATAACAAGCAATTTGTTATTAAATTAGCTATAATTTGACGTAATTCTTATAGACGGTTAGACGGTTTCGAAATCTACCTGGCAATTCACTTTCAATGCGTTAGCTTTGAAACTAAGCGAGATAATCGACGGCATTTACAAAGACAAAGATTTTTGACCGGGTTACCTCTCGGTTAATATACACTAATCCCGAGGTTAGATTTTCACATTTTTCAACTTTTTTTCTACTAGGAGGAGCGGCGGCACAGCAGTTCTCATGCCGCGGTCGCCTGGCAGGAGGATACTATGGAGACACAGCTACTCAGTGCCGGGACTTTCACGTTTGTGTTCGAGCAGCTGGAGCCGTCACAGCATTCCGGTTTAGCTGCCCCGAGGGCACAGCATTCCATCAGCAGGCTCAGACCTGCACAGAATGGTCCGAGCTCGGCTGCCCTGACTCCAGCTTCGGGGACTCCTTCGACATCTACAGATTAGGTGGGGGTGAGTGAGCACTTTTATTTTACCTCTCTGCATGTGCTTATATAAATGTATTTTCCTACTTATTACAAAATCATTGGCTGTGTCACATCATAGCCAATGATTTTTGGGACAGCACAGTGTCCAACCTTTTCAAACCCTTAAACACTGGCATACCAGTTTTATAACATTGCCTTTAATATACATAGGTCCCATAAGCCCGGATGGATCGATTGATATACCGATACAATATCCTATATCTCTTTATACCTATTTATTATCTGATCGTACACTTATTTTCTAACATCTATTTCAGCCAAGGTATTCCTAAAAGTGTTCTCAGCAAATCATCATCATTTATATTACAACTCATTGTGAGTTTTGGCTTTGTTAAATTCCCTATCCCGTTTTCCAGTTGTTCACTCTAAGTGCATTTACATAGGCCAACACAGAATAAATCCATCGCAGTTTTGGTCGTCAGACTTAAAGACCTGTGGTAATTTTCACAAAGGATGCTTTTCAATGTCTGTTCATTTTCCATCATTTCACATGCCCTAACCACCTGAGCTTCCCCGATTTTCAGAAATCTCATAACATGCACATACTTATAAAGCATATACAGTTTTATTTGTTCGTCTTCTTTAAACGCTATCTGTCTGCACGGCACCGAATATCGTACGGAATATTCTGAGTTCAAAGACATCGAGTGCATTTTTATCCGCTTTGGCGAGAGTCAATGTTTCTGAAGCGTGAGTTAAGACTTGTCTGATGAGAGTCTTGCAGATGATTGATTTCAGCCTCCGGAATAGCAGACGGGATTTCAATTGAGATTGGATTTCGAAGCCAGTCTCCTGATTTATCTTCAGACCCAGTAATTATCTTCATTAACATTTATTTACCTTGTCATAACTCAGATTTGACGTCAGCTTATGTTAAATAATAATGGCGATAAAATATATTCTTGTCTACCACCTCGAACAGAAGCATGCCAACACATTGTCAAATTTTAGCTTTGGCAAGTAGTACCGAGTACGTAGTTTTGATCATCTTGCGGTGTCGACTACAACGGGCGAGCCCGTCACCACAGGACGTTTTAACGATTAGTCGTTCTGTCGCCCTGCAGTGAACGTAGAAGACTTTGGACAGTACAATTCTACGTCCAGCTACGTCACAGCCCGTGAGAGTCAAACGCCTTACCGCGAGTTAGCCAGGAATAAACCCGGCGGGCTCGAGATACTCGCTCCCTCACTTCCAATTGTGACCAAATTTCTCCGGTCTCTCGATTGGTTCCGAGTTCGAGGTCGCTTGCGCGGTCCTCTCCCTTATGAAGCGGTGAAACGGAGTGCACCGAATCTATCGCGGACCAAGGCGTCCTTTGCCCGCCTCTTACCCGGGATCGGATGGCCAATGGTCAATTCAAGAGCAGTCGCCATAAGGTACGCAACCACCCCCGCTCTATAGGAAACAATACAGTTCCCAGACTCCCCCGACTGTTAGTCGGAGAGCACAATCGAATGGCTTGCGCCGCACGGTGTGCAGACCGTCCAGGGGCGCCAGAGGTTTGATTCCCAGGGGAGACTGGTTGACCCAGTGTCCTACCCAGGATTCGCACCCCATGCGGGGAGGCCGTCGGATGGGTGTTGACCCGTGAGTGTGACCGACTCTGAACACATGGGTCATCGTGGCCACCTCATCATGGGCCCGTTAGCCCCCACGTAGTTTTGATCAGTATTAGGTCATTTTATCGTGTCATATCTTTTTATGGATTTCTCCTAATTAGACCATCTCTACAGCTTAATTATTTTTCGAATGACCCAATCCAGGAATGTATTCTTTAAACAAAGAGAAAAAGATATATCTAGCGAGTCTTTTAACCTCTTATTACTCACCGAACCTTTACATAATTAATTTCGTGAAAGGTCGCTTCAAAATGTATTATCCGTTCTTACATAATGCCAGTAAAAATAACAAAAAAATGGCATAATCATTATTATAGTATGATTCGTCATTATCTTTTTCGGCTCTTCAATTTATGTACATACATAAGCTAAAAACGAGCATTTTTTTCGAGACGAAGATATACATATTGACCCCCCCCCCTCTCTCCCCGATGTGATCGATCATTTTCAGACTAAAGTCTGTCTGTGTGTTTGCCTGTCTGTCTGTGTCTGTTTGTGTGTATGTGTGTATATATGTGTATTTCTCCAAGTTAGCGCCCAAACACTTCATCCGATTGAGCTAAAATTTGGCACGCAAACATCATTTGGCCATGGCAAGAGTTAAAAAGATTGGGTTTGAAATTGGTCCTCCAGAGGGCGTGATAGTCATACTTAAATCTCGAAAATTGCACTTAGAGAATTTAAATTCGGTACACAGATGCTTTGTTGGATCGAAAACACATTTGAGTTTTTGGTTGGAATATCTCGTATACAAGCGAATCAAAAAATATTTAAAATCCGCTATATTTTTAGAAAGTGAGGGGGGGCGGGCTTTGGGGCCTGTCCTGGAACGTTTTGGGGTGACACAACCGGTTTATTTTAAAATGGAGCGAACAATGAATGTTCCCCCGAAAAATATGAAGAAAGTGTTAATCAGATGTATTTTATTTGTTCGCAGGGTACGAGAACAAAAAAGTGACTCGTCCTCCAGTCGAAGAGGAGCCGGAATTCCCTCTTCAGAGAGCTGATAGTGATCTACGCGCAGAGCACTCCTCAGATTTCTTCAGCGGCTCCAGGCGCGAGTATTACAACCGTCGATCGACCGCTTCCACCGCGACGGTTACCACGACGGCCGTCCCCCCGCCGCCGCCCACGCAGCAGTACCAGAACTACCCTAAGCGGAAGCTGGTCAGGAAGCTGCAGAGGCGGCCGATCGAGCAACCGACTACGCTTCAGCCCTCGTCACAGCCGGCTTATTTCAACCAGCAGCCGTACAGGCCTCAGCCGAAAAGTGAAGCTCCACGCCCACCGTTTGCACCAGCGATTAAACAGGACTACAACCCAGAATTTAGGGTACCAGCCTCTGAATTCAAGGCGCCCAAGCCTCAACCGAAAAATGAAGCTTCACGCCCACCATTTGCACCAGTGATTAAACAGGACTACACTCCAGAATTTAGACCGCCAGCCCCTGAATTCAAGGCTCCCAGGCCTCAACCGAAAAGTGAAGCTCCGCGCCCATCATTTGCCCAGGAGCACACTCCAGAATTTAGGCCGCCGACCCCTGAATTCAGGGCGCCCACTACAGAATTTCGCGCATCCACTTCACCGGCACCCGCGAAGCAATTCAAGAATAGCTACGCGCCGTCTGATACGTTTAGAATTTCGCCACAGGTGCCTTCGGCGCCGACTTCCCCCGGGCCTCCAAAAAAACCTAGCACGATCAGACCATTCGACAAGCCTGTCGGCGCCAGTTTCAGGGTCGCACCGATAAGTCCAACTACAAATCAGGCGCCGCAGACTTACAGACCGTCGACTCTGGCGTATCGGGCTTTTACCTATTCCCCGACCGCACCGCCGCCGCCGCCCAGCGTCCCAAGCCCCACCCCAATAGTCTCGGAATATTCTGTGAAAGGTTTCGGAAAGACTGGAACACCTAACAAATATTATTCTACTACACCACAGTATGATTCTGGCCGAGAGAGGAATTCCCTTGATCAAGGATTAAAGTTCAGTTCTTCCGCAGCGCCGACACAGCGACGCGATTTCGAACCGGTTTCTTTTAACAAGATTAATAACTTGCAGAGCACTCCTTCTTATATTCATAATGATGTGACGCAGGAAGAAGACGATGGACAGTGGCGACCTTCGCCGGATGAGGATGACGGTCAATGGCGCCCTGACATCTATGACAGACCAGATGAAAGACAAGATGAACTTCTCACCGCCGCGCATTCTATTAACATCGCCGCTAGTAAGAACAAACTTCATCACGACTCGCGGCCGAAGCCGTTCTCAACGAAGCCGCAAGTCATTGTGCAAGAGCAGAAGAAGTCGGTTATAAAAGAAGAGCCAAGAGGATTTACTCAGCCAGCTAAAACCCTGTCGACGCCGGTGATCCACCCGCAAGTGTCTTTGGCGCCGCAGGCGCCATCACCACCACCATCGCCCAAACCGACCACATACGCTCCACCACCAGCGCCGCGCCCGACTCAAACCCAACCACCAATCATAATACCAAACTACCCGAAAAAATCTTCGGCCCCACACAAGAAAGTACCCGCACAAGAGAACAAACCGAAACAGACCAAAAACGAGGACGCCAGTTATGACTACGCCTACTACGACAGCTCCGATCCGTACACGGAGTACGACCAGATCGAAGACTTTGGCAAAACCGGAGTCAGGAAATCGTAGCGTTAGATACAGTACACTTCCGCGGCTTAATTTATTCGATATTGCTGACTGAAATATTAGCGAGGCTAAAATAATTGATTAAAATCGTTGCCATAGGATTAAAAAAAGGATACGAAATGGCCGCCGAGCTGAGTGATTGTTTATGTTTTTTTTAACTATTAAATTAATCGTTGTCTCGAAATTTAATTTTGATGCGAATGTCACAGAGTTACCAATCAATCTAGTTACTGTTTCGGGGATATTTGCAGAGATCGTTTCAGATTCTGTTATTTCACCTAGCCTGATATATTATATCTAATTCCCTTGTTAGAACTTTCTTTTGAGCATCATTGTCAACTTCATGCATCGCCACCCATGTACATCATCAGTATCGTCAAAACTTTAAAAATAATCGGTTAAATAGCTAATGACTACGTATTAATTGGTTTAGATTCGTCACTGTAATAATACCTAATAATGCCCCCAGCACAACCTTGACACAATTGACGAAGAGCCTTATTGCCAAATATAGAAATTGTTGTATTTGTGAAATTCACGGTACGATACGATGAAGGTTTTACTCCATTGTTTCACTTGAAGCGGCTCTAATAGGCGATTGCCACATACGCTGGTTCTCAGAGCGACAGCGTTTGTGTAGGTAGATCGTTCGTCAACGCTCAAAACGTTCGCACTCTCTTCTTCTTCCTCTTTTACTCTGATTTGTGCAAACTTTTAAATGTAGTGAAGAAGAGTAATATCAGCTTCTCCTTCATCTTCCCTTACTTTTGGTTTCCAGTTCCTTCATTGCAGCACTAGCATCGAACTTTTCTAACAAGCTTATCGTTCTTTTCTACGTATATTGCAAGGAGACTCCCAACGCGTTCAAAGGGTAGTTACATGTTTCCAGCAAATTCTATTGCCAATAATTTCCCCATTAAAGAATTAGCAAAGCAAAGAGTTAACAGTTCGGAAGATGGCATGGATGAGGTTCTTCATTAGACCTATTTAGTCCTTTCGACTGGTGTAGGCATTAAAAATTGTCCCGGGTTCATTAATTGCAACTCGAGTTTCCAAAAACGATTTAAATCACAATCTTTTCATCACAAAAAATTTAAACTTTTTATATTATACAATTTGTTTGTGCATTTCTATTATTATCTACCTGTAAATATCTTCATTCATAATTAACGCAGCCGCGTGGAATAATCCTCGTGTAAATACTAAAGCTGGATGTGTACGTCACTATGTAGCAGGTGATATTTCTTCGTTCTCTGAGCAACATCTTTTAGTTAGGGATTTTATTGCACCAGAATATCTGTAGCATTCTAAGATATAGCCCTCTAGCTTTCTTACCATCGCTGAGGTCCTCGATAAGATGCTGTTCTAAATTTTAACCAAAGTCTGGTCATCGGATTTATGTTGATTTTCCTCTGGCATGATACGTTTCCAAATAGTGCACCTGGCCAGCTTCTTGCGGGTGTTTCTAACCGCATTTCTCATACCAGGAAATAATCTTCTTCTTTTTTGGGGGTCACCTTCTATTAGTAATCATTCATTTATCACGTCACGACTTTATTTGTATATTGATGAAGCATACACATGGGGCTGGATTGCGTTTCTATTGAACTAAAATCGGAACTTAGTTCGCGGGAACGAAACAGAGCAGTACTTCAGAGCGTACTGCTCTACCGAAGATAAAGCAGCTAAATCTATACGCACGAAATGTGTTCAAACTTATTCGGGTGTCTATAAGTTCGACAGGTAGTTTTGGTGCGGGAAAATTGATCATAGTTCATTTCATATTCCGTTCTAACGTTTCATATTCCGCTCTGTCTCGTTTGGTTGAACTAAGTTTCTATTTTCACTAAGAGACGCAATCGGGCCCATAATCGTTTATAAAATTTAACTTCCATATTTTATAACTCAACATCTAGCTTTATAACATCTACACGCTTTTACCCACGATGTGCTTCTCCGTGATTGTCCAGTATACCTAAAATTTCTTGCATATTTTACTTTGCAGCTCATAACAGCGTAGCTATCGTCCAGTTTCAATTTATATTCTTTTCTTATACAATTCTAAACCTTAATCACCGATAGATATCATTTAGCCCGTGGCCTAAGGTAAATACCTCTGCGTCGGTATTTATGATAATGCTAAAATATTTTCATAACTCTAATTATTTAATCAATAAAGAAATTCCTAAATCTAAACGATCTCTGCCAATAATCAATCCATTTACCTAATGTACGAGCGGAAATACGGTCAGTATACACATATACGTGTTTTTTACAATACTCTTAGATTTTAAGATCGTATTGATAATAGTAATGTAAAATATCTCAATGTAAATACACATTTTTTTGTCTTAACACTTCTGTTTAATTATCCTTTATAACCCTCAACTGCAGTATCATATTTTTAAACAAGGAAATATATTAAAAAGAATAAAAAACACGGCTGTCGTTACAGAAAGTGTATTGTATATATATGTATATATTTATTTATTGTGGTTTATGTATTTATTCAAATAGATACATGTATATTTAATGTACCTAATCAGATCTTTCATTTGACACTAAACACGATAAATTTATGTTGATTCATTGACATTTGGACATTTCGACATTTCGACAACTACTTACTTGATACTTGGAGGTACGCTATGACACTTGGGATGATAAAACTATTCTAACAATACCACACACCTCTAAATCGATTCAAGCGTTTAGAAGTTAGGGTGGAATAAAGAAACGGAAAACATACACAGATGAACCCTTAACATATTGCACTCCTTTTTTGTTGGGCAGTCGTGTAAAAATAACAAATCCCTATTATAGGTTAAATCAGTACCTATGTACTGAATTAACCTATAATAGCGATTTGGATACATTCAGGATAAAATAACAAAAGAATATTGTCTAAAATATATTCTAATTTTAATGATGTAAGACAAATATTAAAAACAGTGAAATTTCGTACAAAACAGTGAAAATTCATATCTATTAAAAAAAAATGTATTTCTTTTTAGTTTTTTCACCCACATACACAGTATTTCTTTTTACTCTCCCCCCACAAACAACAATAAGGCTGGTGCCTTTTCATGGAACGCCTTGTGGCATGATCAAAATCGTCTAGGGGGGCATGTGTAGCATCACGTAGTCAAACACGCAAGTGGTCATCTGTCCTCGCCCAAATCTGCTTAACTTCGGTTACAACTAGAGCCGGTGTCAACATGGCTACGAACGCTGTAATAACGTAGTGCTAGGAAGGTATGTAAATTAAGCAGAGTTCAAAAAAAAATCTTGATATTTATATAATCATTAAATATCGGATATACACCGTGCTTCTGCAAAGAATGCCTTAAATTTGAGAGACGATTAAAGAGATTAAGTAGTGTGGTGATAACATCCAACATTTCTTCCATAGTAACTAATTAAAATTTCATGAAATATTACTCTTGGGGTGTAGTCACACCCCACGATACTAGTTAAGGGTTTATGTTTAATTATAAAGAATGCGGGAAGTACGCCTTCATTGTCGTGTCATTGTGAGCGGGCTTCTAATCAAATTCCTATTCATTAGCTACTTGCACTTGTGGGAAGTCATTTTATTTATGTGAATAATTAATTATGACGCGAAAACTTCACCCTACGCAGTCATAAAGACGACAATGGCTTGAAATTACCGCATAATTGGGTTTTTATTTGAATATTGTGTGAATGATTGACATAACATTGGTAGGTACCTCAGTAGGTAAGGTAGGTCAAAAACGATGTTTGTTAAAATCGCCATTACGGCATTCATTGAGTCAGTAGGTACATAGAGTCAGTAGGTATGAAACGAAATAACTGATTTGTCACTTCGGTTTATCTTTAAGAAGGTAATTTTTACTTTCCTGGCAAGTAAAGTATTGTGGACGCGCTTTTATCTGCGGTTTGGCGGGAGGGGGTAGTTGGGAGGAGGTGAGGGGTGGGAGTTGAAGGGGGGTAGGGAAGGTGGGGGTTGCGGGAGGTGAAAGGGGAATGGTGGGAAGAGGGAAAGGGTGGGCGGGAGGGGGTAGTTAGGGGAGATGGGAGGGGGGAGGGTTAGAAGGTGCTAGGGGGAGGGGATTTAGGGAAGAAGGTTGGGGGACGGGAGGGGAAGGGAAATTAGTGGGGTAGGTGGAGGGGTTTTTTTTCGCGCCTGGGGGTTGTCTGCTTGCCAGGAAAGTCTTGGGGTGTCACAACCGTTTTTTTTGTTTTGGACAACCTGTCGATCGCTTAACTAATTAGATATAGAGAGAAAGGCGATTTCATTAGCAAAACGCATATCAGGTAAGTCGAAATGGTTTTTTTTAACTTTATCTATCTTTCATCCATAGAAAATCTATCGTTTAAAATAAGTTTATGCACAACCTGTACTACAATTAAATAATGTGTCAATAAAATAAAAAAAAATAAAAATAATTCAATTTAATCTATTAAAATTTGGTCATTAGGGAAAACATTTTTAAGAATATTTCGAGTAGATTATTTTGTATAAATTTTCTCTAAAATGGTGTCTTTTAACAAAAAACAATGTTTTTTAGTAATATATGGCATTTTTGGTACATTTCTATGCAAAAAGGTGGCTTGAAATTTCCTTAAAAGAGATAAAAAAATATTTTTGATGATTCATGTACCTACTCATTTTATGAGTACAGTAAGTATGATGAAGTTGTGTACAGTTTAGTTTCAGTTTCAAA
The DNA here is from genome assembly GCA_944548615.1 of Micropterix aruncella. Classification (NCBI taxonomy): domain Eukaryota; kingdom Metazoa; phylum Arthropoda; class Insecta; order Lepidoptera; family Micropterigidae; genus Micropterix; species Micropterix aruncella. The sequence continues at coordinate 18,628,675 of OX155956.1, forward strand.
TTCGTAGTCATTTTTTAAGAAAACAAATATATTTTTCGAAGTTTTAATTGATTTTGCTAATTAAAAATGAGTAATTTTTGGAAATAAATATTTTCGAAAAAAAAAACCGATTTATTTGTGTAATTTTTGATATTGTCGATATATAAAACGATGATATTTTGAAGAAGCTGGAGCGTCTGCCAAATATCTTCCTCAGGCATACCTGAGGAAAGTCAGGCATACCTGTTTTCAACTTGCGAAAGTTCAACCACGTTAGCTGCTTTCGTGAGCAACTTCATTGGCTTCCTATTTGCGATCGAAGAAATTTGCATACGTTGTCGCTACTCTACAACATACTTAATAACCCCACTTCACCCTTCTATCTCAAGGAAATTTTCCACCCTTTAGAAGGCCACCTACCAAAGGGTGGAAGTGTCTTCCACTTCGATCAAGCCGCAATAACACACTCGCCATTTCGGTACATCATTCTTCTGTTTACACTCACTCTTGTACTGTCCATTCTGCTCGTTTATGGAATCAGCTTTCTCGCTCTATCAGGCACGCACCTACGTTGCACACCTTCAAAGAGTTTATTTATTTTATTTATTTATTTAGTAGTAACACATCTAGTAAAAAGTTAATGTCATATTTGATTAAGATGTTAGCAAGAAATTGATGCGACATTATTTTTATGATTGACACAGTCGCCTAACTAGGCCTAGGCCTGTTCTAAGGCAGACTTTTAATGATGATATTAAGTGTGCACTGTCAACTTAATCTATAATTAGTACTTATTTTTAAAACTACAAATATTTACGCATATACAAATATGGATAGATACTTATATACATCTATAGATAAAATATATATCCATGTATGCACACATACACATACATATATTTATACGAAAATAATAATAAAACCAAAATAAATAAAATAAAAACTAAAATAATATACATATATAAATCAATTACATATTGATATGACGCTCACATACCTATAATAGTCATTTAAAATTATCATGGAAAAACTAAATACTAAGTACTAAATACTATCATTCAAAATACAACAGTCAACATCTTCCCTAAACCGTCCCTACCCACCTCCAACAACCAATCCGTTAGAGATTTTTTAAAAGTGGATGTGTTCTCACTACTTTTAATTGCGTCGGGAAGATTGTTATACATTCTAGGGCCAATGAACGTGAAATGGCGCTGGCCAAATGTTGTGTAAGATCTTGGCACCAAAATATCACCAGTTCTTGTTGCTCTCGTCTTTCCAACTCGTTGATTATAAGGTGTCATTTTATTTTTAGTATATATTAGGGCCATGCGAACATAAAGCTGTCTTACATCCAAAACCCCGGACTGGATGTAAAGAGTGTCTGACGGAAATCGATATGGTTTACGTGCGATTATTTTTAAAATACATTTTTGCGCTACTTCTAGAGGGTGTAGAGTGGACCTTGTACAACCGCCCCATCCTATAATACCATAGCATAGTATTGACTGACACAATGCATAGTAGGTTATTAAAGAAACGTTTATTTTTACACAGCCACTAACCTCACCTTGTCCTCTTCTTTATCCTTCCCTGGGCAAACTTAGCATAAGTTATTGACATATATTTGTATACGTTTATTTAAATTTAAATTTACTACTCCTGTGTGTATTGTACGGTGACAATTAGGAATTAGTTTATTAAATGGTTGACTGTAAGATATCGCTATAGCGATAAGTCCGCCATTTGTGCATACATTGTCTTTTTTTTATAAAACCAGTGTAATATGCAGTAGGTAATGTTTTTGTAGCACAATAAAAATATTCTATTCTATTCTATATGATTCTTCATTGGCGCATTCAAGAGTACTAGATACTGATTCCAAAATGGTAGCAATTGAAAACATTTTTGTTATGGTGATATTTAAATAATTGTGCTTCTGTGGGGATTTTGATTTCTTTATAAGACAATAGCACGACGTATGAACGATTAGGATGTTTTTCTCGCATAGGGACTCTGCAAGTAGCAGACTCTGCAACTTTGCAAGTTTGCTATGAACAGTGTCGCGCCGACCATGGTCAGCCCCTGTGCGTGAAACCAATGAAGAGTCTCTTTGGTTTTATTTAGAAAAAATGACAAAAAGAAAACTCATTTTATATAATAATGATTTATTAGGTACCAAATTACAAAAGAATAAACATCATACCTTGATATTTTCTCATTATTTTACGCTTGTCGGTTATCGATCTCTGTGTCGGTTTCGATATTCATAACATTAGTTAAAATTAAGATGTTTTTAATGTGCGTGTCAGCTCAGACGCGCGACTGAAGTTTACTCTTTAAGTGCGATTGTCATTGAATATAGGGTACACTACACTGTATATAAATATAAATATCAATATCAATAGATAAACTTACCTAAATATTAACTCCAAAAAGAGTTTTTTGTTGTATCTCATTTGTGAGTTACAACATACCTATTATAACATTATAATTTCATGCTTTATTATTCGTATAGGTTAGCTCTAAAACATTGCCTGCAGGCAATAAGCTCGCCTTTTCTTAAGAATAAAGCGTTTTTTAAATTATTATTCAATGCGAATCGAACATATTGTCGCAAAAACTCATGACGTTTACAAATCTGAACATTGCAGTTATAAAATTTCAACCCTTCTATTTCTCTATTTAAAAAATCTTTAATAATGTGCGAGTATCTATGTCTGTATTCTAAAATCTTCTCATGTATTGATATTACAGCCAAATTAGACAGTTTTTACTTACTCATTGTTGAACGCAAGTAATTTTATTATTTTAATTTTTAAATCAATCGAATCTAAAATTTAGACCTCGGATCCTGCACTGCTGCATCTGGCCAGTGGCCATGTACGGCAGTGAAGCGTAGACCATAAAAGAGACCTCCAGACGGCCGCTAAAAGCGTTTGAGATGTGGTGCTACAGTCGAACGCTCCGTATAAGCTGGACCCATAAAGTTAGCAATGAAATAGTGCTTCAGCGTCCTGGCACGACCCGAAAATTGTTGCACATCGTCAAAAAGCGCAAGATTGAATATCTAGGGCAGGTGCTGCGGCATGACATCAGCTGCTCCAACTGATATTGATGGGCAAAATTGAGGGTAAACGGCGCCGTGGAAGGAGGAAAAGTCGTGGCTGTGCAATGTAAGCGAGTAGACGGGGATTACCCGAAACAGCTCTTCCGGATGGCGCAAGACCGAAAAAAGTTTTCAGAGCTAGCGGTCAACCTCCAGTAATGGAGAGGCACTTCAAGAAGAAGAAGAATTTTTAAAACGATCTTTTGCGCTTGCTACTACGACTAGTACTGTTATCAACATTCTAATAATATTGTGATGTTAGTGCATACGAGATTGGTTGATACAGTATAAAATACTTTCCCAAATTCCGTCTTAACGAAGCGACAAGCGCATGCGTAGCTGTTATAGGTATATACTAAATAAGCGCGGTAGTTTATTTGCATTCTTTTGTCAATCTCTTTTGTTTCCTTCTCCTCAATTTAACAATTTTTTTATCAGCTATAATAATCGCGATTTAAAAATCATCAATCAAATATGATAATCAAATACAAACCGTCAATCAAAATCAAACCTATGGTTTGATTTTCAAAATCTTCATTTTCTACCTATCATTTTAAAATGTATACTATTAAACCGTACCAGACATACAACAAAGTTATAGGCATTATTCTAAGGATTCTAAGACACTTTTGTTTCCCATTCTAGCATTAATAATGACGGTGTTATGAAGTATTAATTTATGAAATTATTAATTATATATTTCAGATTATAATTTTCAGATTATTTTTCGAATATCAATCAGCTCTCATCAGCTTTTCTCAACAGGAGCGTGTATATTATAGCATATATATGTAAGTTTTTTTTATCCCAAAAGCCACCAAAACCTGTTTTCTCGACAGCCATTTTCTGGAAACATTTTTTTTAGAAAGTACCTACGTTATTTATAAAACAGTACGATATTATTTTAAAGTATGTTTTTAAAAAGTAAGATAATTTCAGAGACTGTGGGTACGGAACCCTAAATCTAATCAGTTCTTCCCATTGATAAAAAGGGCCTTCAAAATATAAGTATGCAATTTCACCATAATGCTGATGCTGAATTTTACACAGAATTAAGATAGGTACTCGTTAAAGTCATTAAAACAGTGAATATTAGTTTTTTTTATTATCGATGTAATTACGTCTAGAAGTTCACTCTAGATACTAACTAGGTGACACTTTAAAAACTTGATGTAGGTAACTCTTTAATGACCATAGAATAACTCAGAAACCAAAAGTTTGACTGGGATGGTTTTAGTGTATGATTGTAATCGGCGGCGCATTGGCAACCGTTTCACTCATAAAATGAGCCATCATTGACGCGAGAGGGTAGGAACCGGCGAAAGGGGTGCTCAAAAAACAGCGACCATTTTCGCGTCAGCAAGAATTTTTTAATCAGTTAAGCTCGTCACTCAGAGCAGCTGCCCAGCTGGTTTTGCATGTCGGGTCTCCTGGCGGCTATACCAGGCGGGTGCCTTATCGCCACAAGCTGTTTCGTTTTTAAACAAGAACAGTTTCTGAAGCGCTGATTTAAAGAAATCTAGCATATAAGAAATAGGTGCGCGAATCTAGTATAGACAGAATATTATTGCATATCGTATTACGATAATTCAATTTTGAGTTGCCATCTAAGAAGTTGATTTTCTTATGGTGCTCCTAAACGGGCTATACTTTTACGGCAATATGTGGCAGCAATATCATCAACTATAGCCCGGCCACCACAGCATGATTTTATTGCAGCATAGGGCTGGAAAATATATAGCCCGGTCATTCTCGGCAATATTTCTGCAAAAATATGGCCCATCATTTTGACTCGTAAACGGGCTACACAATCGGGCAATAATGGCCGACGAAATCATACGTGTCACGGCGGCTTATATTGTTTTAAATAAAAATTTAAAACGACAAAAAAGACGAGAATGTGGATTCAACCTGACTTAAATAAGCGTGATACTTTAGATATGTTAGCCTGAATGTTTTCGATGATATAATTACCAATGGAAAGATCTTCTCCATATGAATTCACTAATAATAATAAATTCACAATACAATTATCTATTAATTATTTATATATATATATATATATATATAAATTTAAATACACTAATAAATAATATAAATTATTTCACGCAATTGCCCATAACATATCAGAATAGATAATAATATTTTAAAGATCAAAAAATATTCATTAGATGACATAAATACAAAATGAAGATGTCGTGTTTCGTGCCTCGCATCAGAAAGGGACGAACTAATGGCGCAAAACGAAACAGCAATAAAGCTGGCCGGGTATTATTGCAGTATTTTCGATTGCGAAGCGATCGTCCGCCGGCCACACATAAACATGCTGCGGATATAACAAAAATATATGGCTATATGGCCGGATATACATATTTCCGTATATTGCATAGTATGGCTGGTATTGCTAGCAATGTTGCCGGACAATATATTGCAGCCACATACTGTGCAGCAAAAATGTGGCCAGTTTAGGAGCACCATTAAATAGCAACACTAAAAATGAAATGTCAAACGAATGTGACCTGCGACAAATTGCATTTATTGTAGCTGTCCGGTTTATTTTACATTATCTATGAGAAATAAAAAGTTTAATCGCCATGGAAAGAGAAGAAAACAATGACGCTAAAGCAGAGATTAAAGTGAAGATAGAATTAATAGAAGTAGACGTCGAAGTGGAACAGCCAAATTACTCTGGCATTGGAGATAGTAATATGGTGAAACCAGAAAGCGACATTAATATCAAAGATGAAAAACCAAACTGTTCTAACAAGAGGGGAGTTCTTGAATTCGAAGGGGAAACAGATTGTTTCGTAAACCCCGAACGAAGCGATCTTCTTGAATCAGATAGCGAGGAGGAGAAAGAGGATATCAAAGTATGTAATACGCCCAAAGGAATTAAATTTATTTGTGGCAAATGCAACCGAGAATTCACTCGTAGGCGAAATGTAATTAATCACGTCGATGTGGTTCATAGGAAATTAAAGAAATATAAATGTGAAGAGTGTGACAAAGCCTTCACAACAAGTGGAGACGTAAAGCGACATGTGAAATCAATCCATCTCAAACTAAAATATGCATGTCAGGAATGCGATAAAGCCTTTTCTACTATCGGACACTTAAATGAACATGTTAATTTCATCCACCGACAGATGAATAAATTCACATGTGATGATTGCAACAAAGAATTCCCAAATCAAAGAGAATTTAAACGTCACATCGACGGAGTTCATCGTAAAATCAAGGAATATAAATGTAAGGAATGCGAACACGCCTCCTTTACTCAACAATCCTTGAAAGTACATGTCAATTCTATCCACCGGAAATTAAGGCCTTTCTTATGCGAGAAATGCAGTCTTAGTTTTACAACGCAAGGGGAGTTAACCAGACATATCAACTCGATTCATCTCAAAATGAAATTTAGTTGTGCCGAGTGTAAGAAAGCTTTCACACAAAACGAAAGCTTAATCAGACATATCAATGTGATTCACCGAAAAATGAAGCCATTTGTTTGTACGAAATGTGGGTGTGCATTTGGCCAAAAAGATAATCTCCGAAAACACATGATTTCTGTGAAATGCAACTTGGCAAATATTTAACAGTACACACAATCGTTGATAATTTAGGCTTTTAAAATTGTATGTAGGTGCACTTTGTCTTTAGCACATAGGCTTAGCAAGGACACCAATATGATTGAAATAAATCATTGAATATGGTACCTACCTATGTACTATATATTTTAGCTTTCTACGGTTTTTTTTCCTTTTCTAAAAATTAGGTATGCTTTTATAATCGTTTTCGCCAAGGAAAAATAGATTCTCTTTTGCCCACGAAAATGTACCAAGAGGCAATATTTCGTGATATTACACGAAAAACAAATTTATAGGATGATAGTTTTCAGTATGCGGATATAATATTCTGCTAGATATTTCAAGCAAATTATTTGTTGAGGTTCTCTATCTTCCTATGAACATATTCATTTAGAAATTACGTTGACTTAAGCTCTAATTATTAGGAAATTAAATAATTTATGTTGTTTTTTGACATTCAGTTAAGAAATATGGATCTTTATTCTTGAATATTTTTATCACACAATGTGATAGTCATGAGTAGTTTTGGTATAAACGGTAGGAGAAGTATCAAGCTAATCCAATGTCATTGCACTAGAATGTATATAAACATTTAAATACACTGAAATTCTTGTTGATTAATTTAAGCAAGTTAAGGAGGTATTAGCTCCTTAATATCGCTGAAGTTTTAATGAACAGCAATACAAGATACATTTTACATTTATGTATATCCTGAGGGAATTGGCGGAATAGGCCCAAATGAGGTCTGCTCAATGTTAATGAAATACTTCAAAGAGCATATGGCTTCTGTGGACCACCTGCACAACTTCTCTGATGGGTGCGGTGGTCAGAACGAAAACCATATCATGGTTCAAATGTGCTCCGCCATAGTGTCAGAGGGGAGTTTTAATGATATCGAGCAATATTACCGGTTCAGCGGGCATTCTTTCCTACCATGTGATAGGGACTTTGCTGTTTTAAAGAGACAAATTAACAGAAGACAGAGTTTTCACACTGAAACAGTACGTCGTACTAATGGTTCATTCATCAAATAAAGCAAACTTCTCATTTGCTTACCAGATAACGACACATTCATTGATTTAAAAAAATGGTGGCTGAAGATTTTCAAACGCAACATGTTGTCCATGGAGACCAGAGGTCGTAACATTAATAAACACAACAAAGTAAATTTCAAGATATCAACGTTCAAGCACATAAAACATTCTAGAGAACATCCTGGAACTGTAGTAGCATCAGAACACATCGAAAACATACGTATGAGCTTCGAGCCGTTAAACGTGGACCCATAGGATTACCGAAAGCTCTGGAGTACCCAGTGCAAAAAAGAGCTATAAATAAAAAGAAAATGTATGGCATAAAGAAGTTTAAATAAATAAAATACAAACGGAGCTGCCATGGAATTCACCGACCAGAGTCGGGCCCATCATAATACAATTTTTTACACTTCTGGGGGGTGAGCAGTGGATTCCGGACTAACGACCGGCTGTGGTAGGTTTAGGACAGCTGTCTTGCCACATGTAAGCGTTCACCTTACCTCCCATTCACTCCCCCCTTCGAAGCCATAGAATTTGAGATGCGCAAATCGCAGTTTTAGATGTCTCGTCAACTTTGTCTCGCCAACAAACTGTATACCAGTTTGGCGAGATTTTATATTTAAAAAAATGTATTTGTTCTCTGAATAAAAATATATATATGAAGAAAGATAATTTTTCTAAGAAAGAGTTGATTATTTTTCTGGAAAGACCAAGATCTTTAAAGAGGTGAAATAGAGATTTAGCTGGCAGGCCACGAGCGCCAACTTCCACCGCGTGAAGGTGAACAGTGAAGCCGTTCCGGGTTATGGCATTTGCGAGATCATGGTATTTATTTAATTTGTACTCGAGGTCTTTTGGGATATTTGATTCCCATGGAGCAGTTAATTCTACAATAAGGGCCACCTTCCGAGATAGACAATAAAGAGTTATATCTGGACGGAGGGCTGTGCATCCGAGACTTTCAGGGAATTTATACTGCTTAGAGACCGAATCGACCTCCAGAATCCAATCTGAAGCTTTCTCAATTATTGAGAAAGGTTTTGTAGTTAAATGTTTTTGCCTCTAGAGCCATCCCGCACAAACTGTATTGGGGGTTTGGAGGATACTGTTAAACCCTTGTTGGCACGAGCCACTAAGAGGCTAATTACCTTGCGAATAACAGCGAGAACTTTGTCATGGCGGTATGTGTACCGTCCTTGATCTAAGGCCACCTTGCAGCCAGCTAGAATATGTCTAGCTGTGCAAGGGGACATAAACTATCCTCGGCATAGCTCTAACGAGTGAGGTTACTGGGGTCTGGAAGTGTATACTGAAAGGCATTCAAATAAAATTTCAGCATCTCTGGCGTCCACTCATAGAGCATTACCTTCCAGTGCATTAGAGGCGGAATGCAAAAGTCCCCAATTGTTGTCCAATCATTCTGGCATTGAAGGCTAATAGCATGAGTCATACTGTTGCTGTCCAGTAAGTCCAGGAAGTCTACGTGGGCTTGTATATCATTTGAATCACTACGGCCACTTATTACGTGCTTCGATATTGCCAGATCTTTGGAATTGCACAGAATCGAATTTTTGGTTATTCTGGTGTTGGCGTAGAGCAGAGAGGGCAGTTTTAGCGTCAGCCCAAAATTTTGTTTGGACCTGAAGAGAGTCGAGGGGTCAGCTGGTTTGGCTAAGGACAACCAGGTTCCTTCCCGACAATAGACGTAAAAAGATTCTATTATGACATCTTCAGATGGAAAGGCTGCGACCACGATGTAAACTCTGATGAGAATTAATATTTAGGGATGTAGACTAAGTACACACAGGATTGTAATAGCTTAGTATGTTTTAAGCATAAGAAAAAATAATAAATCCATATCCGGTCGCTCCGTAACATCCCTTGGGGGACCAAAGGTCGGCCGCCTAAAACTCTGTAATGTCCCTTACAGGACCAAACGCTCGCCGCTGCGATAAATGCAATTTACGATTCGAAACGCCGTACTATATGCTTTCTAAGGGTGCTACGATATGGCCAAAATATCTTTAAATTCAAGATTTCCGTCTGGCAATATCGAAGGACGATTTAAAAAGTGAGCATAGATGTCAAACGGCAGTGTCCGCCGGCAACTCTCACGGCCGTGTATGGTTCCGCGAAATGGGTGATAAAAACAGTGTTTGTGCAGTGTTTTGTGCCATTTACTGGAGAACAGTGAGTAATTTGCATTTTTAAGTAGTTAAGGAATGAGGATTAGTCAATTGAGATAGTCCATTTACTGTTTTTCACGAATATTTATGCAAAATGCTTCGGTGACAACTTAGCGACGGGAAAAGATGGCATTTTGTGTTTTGTAATGTTTATGAATTATCACGAAATATCGCGGAATATGACGTAATATCGTTAATAACTGTTCCATGGGAATCAAATATCCCAAAAGACCACGAGTACAAATTAAATAAATACCATGATCTTGCAAATGCCGTAACCCGGAACGGCTTCACTGTTCACCTTCACGCGGTGGAAGTTGGCGCTCGTGGCCTGCCAGCTAAATCTCTATTTCACCTCTTTAAAGATCTTGGTCTTTCCAGAAAAATAATCAACTCTTTCTTAGAAAAATTATCTTTCTTCATATATATATTTTTATTCAGAGAACAAATACATTTTTTTAAATATAAAATCTCGCCAAACTGGTATACAGTTTGTTGGCGAGACAAAGTTGACGAGACATCTAAAACTGCGATTTGCGCATCTCAAATTCTATGGCTTCGAAGGGGGAGTGAATAGGTGGTAAGGTGAACGCTCACATGTGGCAAGACAGCTGTCCTAAACCTACCACAGCCGGTTCGTAAGTCCGGAATCCACTGCTCACCCCCCAGAAGTGTAAAAAATAGTATTATGATGGGCCCGACTCCGGTCGGTGAATTCCATGGCAGCTCCGTTTGTATTTATTTATTATTTCGCTAATAAAATAGGTATTGCTTCATTTACATCCAAAGTAATCACATAATAAACCGTATTTTGAAAATTATAAATTGCTTCGTAATATGGCTCGCGAAAATAAATTTGTTTTGATAATTACTATGAGAGAATTACCATACTTAGAGTGCCATTTTCTATAGTTTTTCGATGAAATGTGACTTTTTGGAGTATAATAATTAGTTGTTTTTACATATAATAAGTATATAATGACACAATATATTTGAAAAAATATAAACAATTTTATATTATGAGCATGCAAAGTTTATTATCAAGTTGTGGACGCCAACTCCAAAAATTTTTCTATAATATCAAAGCTGAAAATTCTGGTGTAATTTTCTAAGAAGTATGATGCAGTATAAAAGTTATTTTGAAAGAATTTCATATAAAAAAAACCGTAAGTAGTCACAAATTAAAAATTAAAAAATTTTTTTTTTACGAGAATACATCAAATTTTTCTTGGTTGAATAACTAAATATTTTTGTATGCAATTAAGTAAAACAAAATAATTGTTTTGGTAAAGCATTTAATAAAGAACATAACTGTATTTACAATTTTTGCATATTTTCCGTAATTTGTTATAAAAACATCGAAATGATTTTATATGCCAGTTTTTTCAGTTCGCCAACTTTGTAATATTTATTCATTATTATCTTAATTGTTTTACGAGATAAATTTATAATGTTTTATATTTCAAATTTCAATGCGGTCATTTTACAGTTATTCTTTTTATAATCCGTATAGTGGTTTATAACTTATGATCGTTTTCCTCAAGGCCATCGACTCTCGCCAATTTCACGCGCCAAACTGACAAAACAAACGGGACGGCCGAATGGGCCGAATTTTAACTTCGCGATGTGAGGGGTTAATAATTATATCTAATTATATTGTTTTTCATTTATTTGAGAAACAACACAAATGCAGCAATTTTGATATTTTGTTATAAATTACTGGAATATCACATTTTTTTAAACTTGGAACAGTCAATATAATGCAATACTACTTCTAGAATAAAATGGCCTCTTAAATAATACACATGCCAAGATAAACAGTTTTTATCCTGTCCTGAAAAGTTGACCTCATTGGACTTACGTATGTTGTTTCTCAAATAATCAATTCAATTATAATGGTCCCCAAAAACCTTCTTGAAATTAGCTGTGACAACTTTAACGTGCTGAGCATCATGATGCACAGTACTCAAGGTAGTTAAAATTGGTGGGAAAATGAACCACTTTCCGTAAATGGACGAATGTGAAATCATATTTTCAGGCGTACAACACTTGAAAAGCTTGCAATGTCAACTGTCAATTTTAAATACATTAACCGATTACATTTTTTTTTGAAAACTGTTTTCGATTTGGCTTTTTTTTTTTTTTATTAAAGGTAAAGCACAAAATATAATTTACTGCAGCATTACAAAAAAAAATGTGTTTGGACCAGTAGCGAAAAATAGAGCACACTGCAGTATCTTGGTCACTACGTCAATACCGCCTAACTAGGCATAAGCCTGTACTAAGGCAGGTGTACCAGGAAATATTTTACCTGTGCACACAAAAAAAATAAAAAAATAACAACTAAATTTAAAAATTAAACATGTTAAAAAAATAACATTTAAGTAAAGAAATAATTTGCTAAAGTTATGCAAAAACATTGCAGTACTACTAATCATAAAATGGGTATATTTATATTTAACCCTTTGAGGACCATAACCTTTTCCGTAAAGTATGGAAATTTCAAACTTATAAAACATTTAAAGAGCGATGTAAATAACATGTAGGTATCTCAAGTTTTGTGAAGATTAGTTTATTATATTTTATATAAATTGATGAGATATGTATCCCTCTGGTCCATAAGAGATGCAAATAAATTTTATATATTACTAAGTATGATTTTATTACATAAGTCAGTACGAACGAAAAAAATTATTTCAAATTGAAAAAGTTGCGATAAATATTTTATTTCTTTATTTGAAATCACTGTTTATAGGTCATTCGAGTTTGTTAGTCATATTCAATGTTTTTTTTAATATATATATATATATATATATATATATATATATATATATATATATATATATATATATATATATATATATATATATATATATATATATATATATTAATTGTAAGGTTAGTGAAGGTTGTACCTTTGCCGGACGTTTCGGAGCCCGTGGCTCCTTCTTCAGCGGCAAGAAGAATACTGCAGTGGAAGCTGTCACCTGCAACTACCCGCATTCCTCTGTGGTGCTGGGAGAGGGGTGTAGTGGGCGGGAAAATGCATTTTTAAATAAAATATTGGATTTAGAATTTGGTAATGTGGAAATAAATAATGATATGTAGAGTGTATGAGAATATGTAGAGTGTATAAGAATATATAGGTGGAAGAATTAATATATAGTGTAATTTGTATCTACACTGTGTGTGTGTGTGTGTGTGTGTGTGTGTGTGTGTGTGTGTGTGAGAGGGTGAGTGAGGGTGTGTTTATTTGTGTGAGTGTGTATGTTTGTGAGGGTGTGTTGGTGAGAGTATAAACACAGATAGAAATTAAGCTCAAAACATGGGAACTGGGACATATTTGGGTACTTGGAGCTTGCCATGGCAAAGGCCTGAATATTCAACATTAATGATACAGACACATTCCATCCTATAGTATACACCCTTTTAATATATACATATATATCTATCTGTGTTTATACTCTCACCAACACACCCTCACAAACATACACACTCACACAAATAAACACACCCTCACTCACCCTCTCACACACACACACACACACACACACACACACACACACACAGTGTAGATACAAATTACACTATATATTAATTCTTCCACCTATATATTCTTATACACTCTACATATTCTCATACACTCTACATATCATTATTTATTTCCACATTACCAAATTCTAAATCCAATATTTTATTTAAAAATGCATTTTCCCGCCCACTACACCCCTCTCCCAGCACCACAGAGGAATGCGGGTAGTTGCAGGTGACAGCTTCCACTGCAGTATTCTTCTTGCCGCTGAAGAAGGAGCCACGGGCTCCGAAACGTCCGGCAAAGGTACAACCTTCACTAACCTTACAATTAAATAAAAATGTTTTAAAAGTTTTCATTTAAAAATTATATATATATATATATATATATATATATATATATATATATATATATATATATATATATATATATATATATATATATATATATATATATATATATATATATTTAAACAATAATTTAATTGTTTAGCCAATACTAAGATTCTGATGTTTAAATAACATGGAAAAAATATAATTGATAAATTATTCACATTCCATAATTTATAAAATGATTTTTGAAATTACGGAACACATATCGCTACCTCAGAAGCATAACACTGTAAGTGCAAAAACGTGATTTTACAGGAGAGCTGTTTTCACTAAAATTTTGACGATGGTAAATATTCAAAGACTTCAAAATAATAAAATAATTTTAGATAATACCAAATAATTGTGTTTATACGAAAATGTATTTCATTCGCTAATACATTTCGGTTGTTATACCGTGGAAAAGTTTGTAGATTTCATTATATTCCAATGATGAAAAAAACCTAGTACACTTACATTAAAATGCTTCGAGAAAGAAATCTTAAGTGATAGTAAAATGGCATAACATACATCAAGTAGACAAAACAAACAACATTATTTCGGCAAGCAATCTTTAATAAAATAAAAAAATAATAATTTTAAACACATGTTTTGTGTAGACTTAATGTTACCAGAAGAAATAATAAAAAATATAATAAAAGTTATGAACTTAAACTTAAACTTAAAAAGTTATGTTGTTCCTAACGCAACCAGAAAAAAAATCCTAAAAAATATTATAAAAGTTATAAACTTATACTAGTATACTGTGATAGGTTTTTAGAAGTTCTTCTTTAGTCTAATGCAATGTCTTCTTCATTGTTTCCATGTCGTAGATTCACATAGAAATTTTTTATCACAGGATCAGATATCCATTTTGTTAGAGTGATCAGATCATTGTACTTAGCTGTATTTATTTTTCGGGTTGTCGTGCTAACAACTGGTATTATTCTTGGTAAATGCAGAACTTGTCTAGTATTTCTTCTCAGATCAATTTTTGAGAAGTGTTCCTGTTGGAATGAAGTTTTATAGAACAAGATACCATTACTTTCTTTGTTAGCTTGTATCCAAACACATTTCGAAATGGAGAAAACTTCCCCATCAGCGTTCTTACGTCGGTTACAGAAATCTTTCTCTAAGCTCTTCATATCTTTGATATTTTCTAGCCTCATACCATGGACAATGAGAGGATCCTTATGTTTACATATTCTCACAAATTGCTCCCAGTCACGCGGTACTTCAATATGGAAGCTTGTCAGCTGTTTTTTTTCCTCTCTATTATAGAATGAATAGTATCGGCCTCCAAATGTGTATGCCCACGGAGTAAATATTTGTGGTTTATGCTTTTTAGGTTAGTGTATTCCAACATCCAGAAGTACGCATAAACCAAAAATATGTTTTTGTTCTGGGCAGCACTATTATCTGACCAGATGGTAAGTTCTTCGGTTAAGTGTCTGTTTAGCTGTTGCCCGTCTGTATTGGCATCATCAGCAGTGGTTCGCGGCTGTACCACGTCCAAATAATTTAATGCCCATTCTAAGACACAAGAGGCCACTTCGTTGGCGCCACGACCACCCTGTGACTCGTCCCACATCATACAGTAACCCTTATTTAAAACAGCATCAAAAATGGTTTCATTTAGTTGACACATAATGGGCAAAGACAAAAGGACTGAATTAAATTGTGGCATATGCATTCTGTTTACTACAGCTGCAATGCCGAATTATACGTAAAACACCATTCTAACCTCAAAAATAACCTTAAACACTGCGATACAAACTTTTATAGGTAAATAATATTAATAAAATCATAACATTTACCTTCGTCCTCATCCTTGTCGAGTTCTATAGCCATGTCAACCAGCTGGTGACCTCTTGTACGACGACGGGACATTTTTCACACTCGTTTATCCAAAACGCATAACCTCTATGACCTCTATCTGCAATGAATGACAGCTGACTAATAACGCCTAATAGTGTATGTAACACGATAGTACTCAGAAAGAGAAGGCACGTGGCGCAAATAATACAAACGTTTAGAGGCATATTATTGTATGTGCAGGTACAATACTATGCCTCCCAAAATGTTATTAATATTTCTAAGTACTTACCTAGCATAGTGCGGTAAGAGCAGTTAACTTATAACGCATCTGAAATTGCGAATGCATTAAACTGTAAGGCTTCTTGCAACGTTGTGCCTCCAACGTCCAAGTGTTAGATACCGCGTTATACAGTTGGCTATTTTCCTATTTTTTTAAGATACGCGAGTTACAATAAGATGCTTCGAAAGGAAAATTTTCCCTGATCATTTTGATGTACAAAAATGTTTTTGGTAAAAATGTTACATACAGTCTTATGCTTCTGAGGTAGGGATATTATATCCCATGGTCCTTATTAAACGCTTTTAGAGTCGGTGCACAAAATAGCTTTTATATGAAACTAGAGGTCTTCTATACTGCCTATAGATTTTATCGAATATTCCTGATTGTTTGTATTATTAGTACCACACAAACCTATCTCACCATACCTTTCTAGGAAAAATTCTATAGGATTAAAAAAAATAAACTCTTGCAAAAAGTAGAGCTTCACATTCTAAGAGCCTGACACAACTCAACACAACATTGTACTGTATGTGCAATAAACATTGTGTTTTGTATGTGCAATAAAGCTTTTCAAAAAAAGAACTGGCTTATTTTAATAGTTGCAGCACTTTGAACGTTTTAACATTAATCAAATCTTTAGTGAATTAAAAGTTGACGAATATCGAGGTTAACTTTTTGGTTAGCAGATAGATAAAATAAACCGAAAGATATTCTAGAAACCATTAGGATATACTCTAGAACTAGAGTTACTGGGATATATACTCTAGAATTTAAAGATACACTCTAGAATTTAAAGATAAGATAAAGAATCATTGATATTTACACAGTCATTGATATTTATATTAACATTTATTTATCACTTAGACACATGATTTAATTTACACTTGATACATGATTTAATTTACACTTATACCAAAATAAACCAAATAACAAACACTATTACTCAAATAGTTTCAATTAAAAGAATATAAGAACATAAGAGAGATCTCTCTGTGAAATATTCTCTTTGTGAAATATTCACTCTGCAGTTTTCTTCTTAGGGTTTCTGTAAATAAAAGGTTGACAAAATGAGCAACATTAAGTAGTCAGATAAAAGATGAATATAGCGTATTGAAAGAAAATTTTACCTATTGCGTCATTGTAGTTTCTGCGAGCTGCTTCTTCCCGATGAGTACGGAGAGAGATCAGGTTTCCGGCTCCCTGGCATGGACATCCAGGGGGCCACAGTGCGACTTCGGGTGGTTCCAGCGTGCTTCTCTTGCTGTGGTATAAAGAAAACATTGTAAAGTTGTAGATTCTGGGGTCGCCGAGGGGGAAGGGGGCGGCAAGAACACTCCGGGGAGTTAGAGGGAGTGGTGATTACCCTCATTATCTGTTATTTTTTGAGTTATCACTTGAAGAGCGTCCCGACGAAGAGGGTAGTTTTATAATACAATATAATATAAAATATGGTATAAATACACACTTAAATACAAACCCACACACAATTACAGATACAGGCATACTCACACTCTCTCACACACATACATACACGCGCACCCTCCCACCCAACTCTCAAGCAATTGTGATATGTTTTATATTGATAAATGAGCAAAAAATGACTGAAAAGTACTATAATTAAAATAAATATGAATTTGCAATTCATAGGAATCCATAACCGGTTTTGTATTTTAGCATTAATATAATTTATATTTCCTTATACAATATCGTACTGTGTGTTTTCCTTAATAAATAAATTAATTCAAATTAACCCTTGGAGTAAATGGGTATTTTCATGGATGCATCTGTCTCTTTTGCAGGATTTTCGGCGACATCGACCTTAAAGTACTATAACTACGAAACTACTACACCAATCATAAAAAGAACAACTGCACAATGATTGCATTGAAATTTCGAATATAGAATATTGAAATATCATTTTGTAAAACAATTAGATAATTATGAATAAATATGAGAACGTCAAAGAAGTGAAAAAAACGCGGAACCAGATCTGGTCGTATCATACTCAACGGATAATTGTTTCAGAACCAGATTTGGTCGTATCATACTCAACGGGTTAAAATAAATTAAATTAAAAGTAACAATAAGACTGGCGTCTGTGCCCGGCTCGGACACTGTACATATTAACGAGTTTTAACCCTTCGAGTAGCGGCATAATTTCATAGCAGACCACGGCAATTTATTGGAATTTCTTGCAATATCGCCGCGTTCGACAAAAGGTACTATAACTATAGAACTACTATAGCAATCATTAAAAAAATAACTACGCAATGATCGCATAGAAATTTTGTATATAGAATATTTATATTTTGTAAAACAATTAGATAATTATGAATAAATATGAGAAAGTTGAAAAAGTGAAAAAAACTGGGCATTTCTAACTTGTACTTGTCTTACGGAAAAATATGGAACCCTACTTAGAAATTGTAAATACTATAGTGATTTTTATTAGATTCTCTATCAAAGGTAATATTTCGTTTTGCTTATTTACATACAAAAATATTTAGATATTAGCTCATAAAACCGATAAAAATTTTGATGATTTCTAGAAGAAAAAAAAAGATGTTTGACAATGGAATTTTACCAGAAATATCCGCAAAATGACGCACGAAATTATTCTAGCGGCCGTCTATGTATCTATGGTAATAATGGGATATATGGTATGAATTTTAGGATGCGTTCGAATTAGAAAATAATATTACTGTGAGCAAGCCGCCAATATTGGTCGTTACGTAGTCAACGGTGTTCTGATATGCAACCAAATTTGGTCATTACGTAGCCGAAAGGTTTAAGAGAAATCTTACATTTCAAGTAGAAAACACAAGTGAAAGAATCAGTGCAGAAGTCACCACGGAATCTGAAGTATATTCTACATGAACCAGTAGCATTGCTCGTAAAAAAAATATTGCAAGTGGCGACATGAACTGATCAATTCACTAGCATGCTGACTCTCCAGAATTACTTCTCAAGTTTTCGCTATTTATCAATTCCCTTTGCTGTGGCTCGGGCTGCCAAACCAAGATAATCCTCTAGTAACTTTTGTGAATATTTCTACCCCTTCTCTACAAACAATGATTTGCTGAATTACGCTTACCTTATGTTTAGTTAAATCCTTGATGGCATTGCATTGGTAATCGCAGTGTTTGCAGTTATATAGAAACAGTTTGAAGTTTGGACAGGATAGGAGTTCTCGCGCCGGCGGCAATGAACGTCTTCTACTGAAACACAAAAAAACCTTAATGTAATTATGCTTAACCGCTGGAATGCTAATACCACCGATCGGTGGTTTTTCCGTTGCGACAACTCACAGGCGGCCGATCTACATATTTAAGTAATTTTATGCGAAAATAATCGCCTTCATTGAATAAGCCACCATTATGCATTAGTATGCGTGCACTAACACCCCTGCAAATAAATTTTCGAAGGTTGAAAACATGCCGTCAAGAGTTTCATTCCCATGGCTAGCTTTCTAATGATTAAAGAGCCTACATCGGTCACGAAAGACGAGCAGTCTGCATAATATCAGATGACATACAATTTATTGCTGTCTCGAAGAAAGGGTGTCCACAACTGAAAATTGTGTTTATGGTCTTAGAGAATATTTCACTATTATTTATTTATTTATAATGTTTTTGCAAAAATAATTCATTGAATTCAAACAAATATGAAACTCTTGAGAGGTGGTATAACCTTGTTTTATGATATTTTTTTATATATTGTCAGGAAGTCTTGAATTACTGGAAGTCTTGAACTACAGGAAATCAGGAACCAAAATTTCTTAACGATTAAGTCTTGCGATTTACAGAAACAAAAAAAAAATACAAGTGTATACACCTCACAAGCTTTGACCCCAATTAAATATCTTTGCAAAATTTTCTATACATTGGCCAAATTTTAAATTCCTCTTTCACTAAATCAGCACTGTATTAATCATCAAGGCACTCTTCATTAGTTTGGTAAATTTTTTTCACAGTTAAAAATGAGTATTTTCTGTTTAAACAAAGTTTTTAGTAAAAATGGCAGGGGCTCCCGGAAATAGCACCTCTAATATAATTAATGTGGAATACAGTTGAAACCCCTAAAGACACTCTTGAAGAACGTATCTTTAACAGCGCATAGTTTTAGGCAAGAAGTCGGCAGATAAAATACATGACTGATAATAAAATTGCCTATTCATACAAAAACTGACAAGTTTCACTAAAATTTTACTAAATAGACTACAAAAAAAACACATTTACCTTTTTGTTTAATTACTACCCTGTTTACGCAAAACAAGTAAATTGCGAACATTAGGAACTACCCGAGCCAGCATAAGGTGGCAGACAATAGCGCATTCACAGGTAATAAAAAGCTATTATAGAAAGGCCAAACGTCACATGTTATAAACCGCTTGATATCTTTGCAATTGTGGCCTTTAAGATGGGCGAAGGATGCCACAGTCCACGTTCAAACTGAATCGCCTCTTAAATTAGGTAGAGGACCGTGCAAGTGACCTCAAACATGTAACCAGTCGGAAAATCTGTGCATAGCTGTTAGTCAGGAGTGAGGCAGCACGCTGGGTGCTTTCTCAGTGCCTCCCGTAAGGCGTTAGTTTCTGACGGGCCAGTCGGCGGAGCTAGATAGTGGACTGTCTAAGTCTCTAAGTCTCTATGCTCATTCCAGATTTAAAGTATTATCACAAAGTATTAAAGTATTGGTCATGTGTGCACATTCATTTAAAAAATCCCCACATCCTGTCGAATCAATTTCGTGACGCGAGACCATCGCCAAGCGATCGTGCATAAATTGCGCGATGCAATAAAACATAATTTTCGCGCCATTACCTTTTAAGCACCCCATTCTTTGCTGTGCAAAAAAAAACATGGTTTTAGAAAAAAAAAGTTTTGGGCCTGAAAGGGATATTGTTATGCCAGCCTGGGGTGACAGGTTCGCCTGTTGCAGTTGACACCACCCACAAAACTGGTGCCCTTAAAATGACATTTGTTGCATAATAGTGTTTTAACTGCTCTACGTCTCAAATCTAATGAGGCCGTGCAGATTGGGCCTGATGGCCTGCCTGTAATTTTAAGGTCGGCCTAACACGGATCAGTTTCCACCGGTAGCCTCCTCGAAGAGGGACTAACCTGAAAAGGGCAGTCGTGAACTCAGTCATCGGCTGTAACGTACCATAGTTCAGTTAGGATCAGAGGTTGCAATTCAGGGGAAAACCTCGGTCGGAACTAGCAAACTGCACACCGCGCGGCGTTAGCCAATCCACTGTATACTCTGGCAAATAAGCGGGGAGTCTGGAAACATATGTTTCCTAAGCAGTGGGGATAGTTGTTGATCTGATGGTCATCTATCCTTGAAACGACCCATTGGCCGCTCGATCCCGTGTGATAACGGCAGGCAAAAGGCGCCTCGGTCCGCAATAAATTCGAACTGAATTACCGCTAACATCATAGAGGCCGTGGAAGCGACCTTGAATCTGCAACCAGACTGGAGGATGAAGAATCCATCGTAATCTGGCAGTAAGGGTGCGAGGAATGTGGCTGGGTGGCACTTTGTGCCTACCGACGTGGTTTCAGACTCTTAGGGGCTGTTAGCGTTGTTCGACTTTGGATTATGTTTGTCCTCAAAGTCTTTGCGTTCACTACATGGGAGACAGAATAGTCATTATAAATCCTAGGGGTGGCGGGCGGGTTTGCCCGTATCAATCGATACTCCTTAATATACGTCTCAAATTGAGAGGAACTAGGAATGCCCTGTAGCTGGTCTTCGGGATTACCTGTATAAAAAGATGTAGAGATGCGCTTCTCTCTCAATCCTAATAATTATCATTCAGTTTACTAACCCGCCTCGGGATGAAGCAACATTGCTGGCGAAATTACTATTTTTCTGTGTGAAGTTATTTTGTTGTAGTTGTCTCGGTTTCACTTTCTCCTCCTGCTCTGGTTCTTCTTCATCTTCTTTGGTCGGGGCTGGTTGAGTCATTTCTTGTTCACAGGCAAGCATCATGAGTGGCATCTGAAAGCATTTGGAAAATTAAATTTATGGTCTTTGGGGATATTTCACTCTCATTTATTTATTTCGCTTATTACTAAGGGGACGTTCAAGTATTACGTAACGCAATTTGGGGGGAAGGGGGTCTTTTAAAACGTTACAATGAATTACAGGGGCGGGAGGGGGGTTCGAACAACGCGTTACGTAACATTGGTTTTTTAATTTAAATAAAAACTATGCAATTAAAATCTTCATAGTTGGCAACCCTTTTATAAATATATAAATATGTCATTTTATTTTAAGAGTTTATTAGTAAAAAAAAAGCTAAAATACGAGAATGCATGGAAAGAACAATGGTGGATAAAGCCAAAAATGTATGTAAGGACAGGGCCAAGTCAGGAAAACGGCCTAATTTAATGTAAGATTAGTAGTAAAACTTTGTTAGGACAAATTTGAGCCCATTTCAACATATTTTAAACTTAAGCAAATGTTTATTTCATTATGTGTCATTGTTTATTACAAAAAACAATATTAATAAATAAAATAAACAATATACGCATGTATTGCGAGTTAGAAATCTTTTGTTTGATTTATTATTACCGCAAACGCGATTAAAACAATTACAAAGGTATTTTAGCGACTTTCCGGTACTTTGCGCAACATAATTGTAACTTTTAGGTAAAAATGGTCACTTGGGTGTTAAGTAACATTTAGGGATGGGGAGGGTACAGAAAAACGTTATGGCGCATCAAGGTGGGTATCCATTAGGTTCGCACATCAACACTTCTCCGCGCATCTGCAACTGCTCAAATGGAGACGATTCGCACATCAACTCAAGAACGAGTGCTCCACAGTTTTCATTTGAACATGTCATCGCGAGAATTTATTTTTAAATTTATCACCCTTCGGATCCCACAGCACTGTATAATCTCAGTACCCCCCCCCCCCCCTATTAGAGCTAGACATTTGTCTTCGGCCCACTTCATAGCGATGGATTCGCATTTATTTAACGTCGAACGTTATGCACGAGACGTATCCACCAACGTCTCTTTTGCTTGCGTCGACGAACAACACTGCGCGTCAATTTGTGTTCGCGCATTTACCGCCACCGCGAGGAGCGCTCGCCGCGGAGCGTGCAACGTAGCACGCTCCAGGATACTGGAGCAGTTGCAGTTGCGCGGAGCAGAGTTGATGCGCGAACCTAATGGATACCCACCTTTACATGGGGGGGAGGGAGGGTCAAAAATCTTGAAAAATTGTGTTACGAAATACTTTAACGCCCCCAAATCAACATTAGAGAAAACAGTGCATTGAATATTACTTGAGTTAATTTAAAACAACGACTAATAGCTATATAAAATAGAACAGATAAGAATAAATTAACCCTCCAACCACGGCAGACGCGCTAGTCGCATTCAGCTCTTTTCTTGCGATTCCGAGGGGTACGCTATTCCCCTTTCCACAAAATCTTTGAGCTATTACTTCGCTGGGAGGCGAATGATTTTTATTTGAAAAATGTTCGCCAACATCGGACGGGAGACCCTTACAAGTGGTGGTCAACAAACGCAAACCAATATCCGAACCTGGAAAAATTGGCAACGATTTATCTATCATCTCCTGGCAGTAGTGTTTAGGGTAAGAGGCTATTTTCAGAAGCAGGAATTGTTTACGAGGAAAAGCGCAATCGTTTACAGCCAACCAATGCTGAAAAAATGTTTTCATTCATCATAACCTACCACTTATAGATTTTAAGTATTGATGCAATAATGTAATTTGTGATGAAAATAGATACATTTTTGGGTGCGTTTTTTCATGGTATTCGGTATTCGGTCGAATAGTACGCAGTATCCGGCCGAATACCGAATATTAAAAAAAAGTGGCCGAATAGGCCGTATACCGAATAGTACCGAATACTTGTGGCATCACTACTTGAAACTATTTTAAATATCGTATAAAATTGGCCAGCAATTTTATATAAAAAATAGGAAAATCGCCCGCAGTTGGAGGGTTAATGTTAACAAGGGTTGTAATCATAATGTAATCAGGGTTGGCAGTAAAAATATCTATATCTTGCGCCATCGATTTATAGTAATTCAAGCACCGCAAAGAGTGAGCCAGCACCTGAATTAAAGTAATAATTACAGTATTGACGGCATTAAAATAATAATAATTACATCAGAGCCTTCCACTTGGACTTGAACATATTTAGTTCCTTGTATGCTAGTGCCGGACGTATCGCCTTGAAGTTCTTCCCCTGATTCAGATTTGGCGACTGACTCAATATCGATGGCATCCCCGGTGGTTACCAATAAAACCTCTGTAAAACATTAAAATAAAACATTATATAACTACATATAGCCCACATATGTATATAAAATTGATGAAACTATCAACAACCTCCATTGAGACCCGAGACCATTTGATTTCCCTCGAAGTTCTGAAATAAGAGGCATGTTTAGTATATTATTCTCCTAACTACAACGTATAAATACAATTTAAGCATCTCTGGCCATGCATTCCAGTGCATTGGAGGCAGAATAAAAAAGTCCCCAATTGTTGTCCAATCATTCTGGCATTGAAGGCCAATAGCCCCAAACTTTTGATCCTCTCGGAACAAAATAAACACCTCTACGTAGTGAATAACTCAGTGAATGTTAAATAGAACATTAGGACAATTGATTGTGTCTCGACATGTACATAAGAATTGGCAAAATAAAGTGATGCGCTAAGGTTGGATCAGTGGCATTGTGTTTTTTGCGACCGTACTGAAATAGTATATTTAGTCAAATACAGTATGTATACAGTATTACAAAACAAACCTGTGTTGTAAATTAGTGCATTTTTATTTTGTAGGGCTATGAAAATCATAACTTTTTGACTCATAATTTATAAGACCCATATTTTGTAGGCCGATAAGGCCATCGATATATAAGGCCTAGATATGCCCTCAGGTACTAAATAAGTTGCATCATAACCGTTGCGCATAAAAACATGTGACAGAGAAAACAATACATTGAACAGTATGCGAGAGAATAGCACGCTAATATTCTTGGCGGGATCGCTCACACCTGAAAGTACTGATGGAACTTAATACTGGCGACGATCCGTAATGGTATTAATGTGGTCATTTTAAGCGCAAAACGCCTAACTAGGCATTTTGATGTATAAGGCCTACAAGATTTAGCAAACCTCGATATTACGAATGCCTTGATATACATTTTTTTTAAATCCCCTTCAAGTTCGTTATAAAGAGGTTGTACTGAGTCTTTGTAATTTAATGTTATAAAAATATTTAATAAATAAAAAGTTTTGGAAGGTGCCATACCGAATTAGGAACCAATCTGTAGTGCGTTCCCAGCTCTCCATTTTGATCCTCAAATCTGAAAATAAAGAGGTTTTTGTTGATTTTTATTAGGAATAATATATTATCATTAATATCATGTGTTGAAACCCTCCTCCAAGAGAGGAAGAGGGTGACCATGATTCCCAAAGCAGTTTCATCTTTGGCCAAGGGGATAGGAAAATGAAATCCGGCTGATTTATATATGTGTCCACGCCTGATTAAATCAAGGGTATTGGGTAAAATCAGTGATCTTTCCAAGCTATTTATCGATATGCAAGATGATCTATGTGTGGGGACTGAAGGAGGGAAGAGACTAGGGTGATGTAATGATCTACTTAGCTAGGAAGAATGATATGATCAGGAGCGGTCAGTGGTCAGTCAATTATCATAGGCTGAGTCCCATATCTTGTGTCTCGCATTCTGAGTGTCAATATCTTCTTTTCTTTGTTCTCATATCGAGTTATTATTGTGGTCGGATTAGGTAGAAGTGATGATGGTTATTAATGAACTGTATGAATAATTTTATGGAAAATGTGTTTGACTGAAGTGCTATATGCTTTGTCATTATTCAAAGTACTTTCTATTTATCACCAAGTTATCTTTGTTATCGTGGTTCTAACTAACTCGGTCATTTATATACATTATTTATTTATTTATTTTATTTGATTTAAGGATTAATTTATATGAAATAATGATTTTGCCTACAAAAATAACAGGAACCGAATGGCAAAACCTTAACCTCATGCTTATTCGATTCTGTCACCTAACTGGGACTAACCCGTTCTAAAGTAGACAGGATTTTAATAATACAATAAATGATTTAAACGTTCTGGTAAAATGTTTATAAAACTACATATCATCGCTTTATTTTACTATATGTTTTTGCAGCATACACAAAATTTATACACATACTGAAAGTATCAATTATTAAAGATAAAGCTATAAAAAAAAACAAAAAATTTGCATATTATTGTGCAAAATAGATACTTACTAGCAACTACAGTTTTTCCATTTTGTTTATTAAATAGTACCCACTTAAGACATACCAATGAGCCAACTCTTCTGCAACAGAAGTCTCAAACTCTCCACTAGATGCCGCCTGGTGAGGTGTTACATATTTTCAGTCCTTCTGTACGGACACTAACCCTGTCTTTGTGTAAAAGGTTAGAAGCTTTCGAAGTGTGGATTACATGAGAATACTGAAAATATCTTGAACGGATAGTCACAAATGAGACGGTGCTGCAAAGAATGCACAAAGGATTGATTACTGAAGACCATAAAGAGAAGGATATTACAATACATGGGCCACATAATGTGTGGTAACAAATACCACCTTCTCCAATTAATCCTGCAAGGAAAGATAAAAGGCCACCGAAGACCTGGCCGAAGAATGTCCGATTCCCAACTGGCTACAAAACCCCGTTGAATGGTTCAACTCAATCACCACCGAGTTGTTCCGCGCCGCAACATCACGGGTCCAAGTGGCTATAATGACCACCGACCTCTGATAAGAGATGGAACTTTAAGAAGAATATCTGTAGGGTGGCTAAATAATATGTTAAATGATTTTTGTTTTAAATTTTCAGATCAACTGTCAGGGTGTTCTGTCAAGATAAAACCTCTCAATGAAGGTAATATTATATAGACATAGTTTGAACTTAACGCTCTTGGAGGATATTTAACTTATATTAAATAAGGATTATCATTGATAAAGAACAAAGTATCTAGATGGAGGGCTGTGCCTACATTTTCAGAGAAATGAAATCGCACATCAACATACGTACCTTACAAGTTTGTAATTCATGAGATCGATAGCGGTGACTGCTGTTTCGGCATCTGTTTGGTTCTGTTCGATTCCTTCAGCTTCAGCCTGTTCGGTTTCATAATCCTGCTCCGGAAGGTAGCCTTCTTGCGCAACGATTATTTCCTGGGAAAACATATATTATGTCATGGATACCTGCGTGTTCAGCTGAATACTCAGCAGTTAGATTTGGTGAAGTATAGGTATCATTGCAATTTTCCTATTAAAATTTATTTATTTAGCTAATAAAATTTTAATAAAAGAAATACCAATGTCAACATGTTAAATTTATTGTTCAGTGTCGACAATAAAATTAATATCAACATTTTGGGATTCTATATCTCTGACCTACTTATTGTTTCGTTTTCGAATCACTGGGCATAATTGGGTTAAGCGGCTTAACCGATTGACTTGAAATTTGAAACAAAGACTCCTGAGGGGTGAAGTAAGCGGTATGATTCATATAAAGTAAACGTTTAGTCCCTGGAGGATTCCTCCTACGTAAAGGCTGCCACAGACTGCAGCGCATAATGATACATGCCCACGTTTGACACGGAAACTATGTGGCTCAATGATGCCATACGGCCACACACTGCTAGCTGAACTACGCTACGAAAACGGCCATTTAGTCTCGAGTGCCTTAGAGAGCGCATGAGTTAAAGTGCACATCGCAAAGCACTGGCGACGGTTCGGGAACGGTTTATAGGGGAGAAAAGGGCGGAAGCGGGCGAGCGGGGGGAAACGAAGGCTGCCGTGACCACAAAGCAGGTGTGTAGACGTCGTGCTTCTGATGTCACACAGCCATGCTGCCGCGCATAACGTGTGCAGGGCCTGCAATGTGTTGATTTTTATGGCAGCTGGTAATGAATGAAGATAAAACCATGTGTGAAATGAAGTCGTGCGCCGCAGTCTGTGGCGAGAATCTTAAGTATTGTGAACGCGCATTTTTTTTCAAGATTTAACCGGTTATATTATACATTTTTACCCCCCCCCTCCCCCCAGAGACGATTAAGACCATTTTCAGACTGAAGTCTGTCTGTGTGTGTGTGTGTATTCCTCCACGATAGCACCAAAACGCTTCATCCAATTGACCTGAAATTTGGCATGCAGGCATCATTTGGTCATGACAAGAGTTGAAATCGGTTCACCAGAGGGCACGCTAGTAGTCATACTTCAATCTCGGAATACTGCAGTTAGACTTGAAAATAGGTACACAGATGCCTTGTTGGACCGAACTCATGTTGTGAAATTTTGGTTAAAATATCTTATATACAAGAGACGCAAATAATATTTAAAGTCTGCCATACTTTAGAAAATACTACATCAGTTTTGAAAAAATACCATTTTAATACCATGGAAAATACTACGAATTGGTGCACGGAGGTAGGTTGGTGCACGGAGGGAGATGGACACTAGTTCCTAATAACTATTTCCGTCTTTAAAGCATTTATAACGGGGAAAAAAGCAAAGGATTTTCAGTTCAAAAAAGTACAAACGGCAAACGAATACCAAAACTATTATATTGATATATCCCCGGGCAGGGGCTAGACCTTTTAATTACATACAGTAATGAATCCATGTTTCGTCGGTAACCAAAATGAAAGATGCTCAGCTATGCCGCAATATGCGACCAGTTGATTTTTGGTATTTCTCATTATCCATTGCGTATTGTAGGTGTGGTAAAATTTCAATGGTTGTTTTTGAAGTCGGGAGGGGGGAGGAATTTGGAGGGGGGTTGGGGGGATGGAGGGGTTTGGCGCGCGGGAGGGGAGAGTCTTGGGGTGACACCCGATTTTTTTTGTGACATCGATGACATTCGACTTATGACAGACCGCATTACTTAACGACACACCAGTTTACTTATCTTGAAATTAGAATGCTATGGGATATAAGGAAACTCTGTGTGCACTTGACGTACTTAGAGCAACTGTCCGATCCGGTTGTCTATTGCGAGAACTGATTTGGTCCGTCGTACCAAATCCGAGCGTCTGCTACGGCTTTTAACCGGTCGAAAGCGCGCAAAAAACTGTGTTGCAACTTTTTGGTCAATTTTGGAAATAAATACTAACAATATCGTTTTTTCATGAATTCCCTCTTTTTACCTAATAATTAATCTTGTTAGTTGTGTATATTATATATTGATATAATATATATAGGGGCCGGCCGAAACGGTTAGGCGCGGATCTGTCAAATGATGCAAAATGTCTATAGGCACTGCCCAAGTAGCAAAAATTGACTATATAAAGGTCACGGCAACGTTTTCGCTACAGCTTTTAGTCACAATAACTATAGTACCTACGGACCAAAGGAATGTTCCGGTGAGGCAATAAATCATTAGGCCGGCCCCGACCCTTTCACTTCTTGCTTATAGGGATGCGTGTCGCAACATTCGCAGAATATCTATCAGATTATTATATTATTGAAATTGAGCAGCGAAACTTTTGTCGGATAACTTTTCAGTTCGTCAAAAAATGACAAAATGTTATAATGTCACTAAATCTGAATGTCAATATTACCCTTCAGCTTCAAAAGCTCCAGCTTAGAAAATATGGTCTCCATTAATCGACTGATAGGCAAGTAATGATGTTTTATCCGCGCAGTATTTTATAATATACATATGTGACTCATTATTACAAAATGCCACGATAACATTTTTCTAATGACTGTTTAGAAATTAATTATGACCTTGATATGCCATGCTATGATAATCAGTTATCTATTAAGTACACATTTAGTAACTCACATCACATAATTGGGTCACTATTTAATTACTCTAATTCTAAAATAACACTTAAACCGAAAATATTAATAAATATAGCAATCGGTACTATAATAAAAGCAGATGTATAATACAGTTTCATCGGGCAAGTGTAATTCATCGATAAGCAATATCGACGTTAGCCGCATAGGTTTATTACCCAATCGGAACGTTCATTTGGCCCGTACTTTAGTAATATAGCAGTCATATAAACGCCTATATAACATCTATAACACCGAATTAGGCGCATTTTATACGGCTTTTAGCTGAATATTGGCTGAATAGCGGTCATAACAGCTACCTTCAGTGGTATAAGAAACCTAAATAAGAACTTATAAAGCACTTATAGCGCATGCCGTGGTACCCTTATATAGCCAGCGGCTGTAAAAGTGTCTATAATTAATACTTTATTATATCTTCTAGTCGGGTAATGCCTTGAAATGATATAGAATGGAAACGAAAGAAAGCTGCATGATCATTTGCAATCGCAAAAATAGATTTCCTAATGGCTACTAATATATTTTATTGTTTTAAAATGTTTGTATTGTAGTTTATTACACCAAATTGTCTTGCGAACATCATTTCATCAACAATATTAAGTAAAATGTTAAACAAAATTTAAACGCACCTTCAAAATATTATGTATTATTTAACTCAATTTTAACCCCTAGAGCCCCAATTGGCCGATATTGGCCACAACACGATTCAGCGTGACGGCCCCGTTTTAATTTTATTTTAATTTAATTTGTTTTATTTTATTATGTATTATTATGTTAATATGTTTTATTTTAATTATGGGTACAGTAGTTTGGCAGTAATTAATGTTTTGGTGAGAGACAGTGTAATAATTCAATTTTTTTACTAACTTTTCCTAAAATTTTTTGGGACATAAACTTGTCAATTGGCTGAGGGGCCGAGGCCTGAAGGGTTAATTCATAATTAGGGTTTGAAGATTTTTTTGTAAAAATATTTCTTTTTTTGCAGTAAAAAATAACACTTGCCGGTATCGTTCACACACTTTGAAATAGCATTTACCTATAATATGTGTATTATATAATTTAAAATGCCTAAAAAATTAATACAACAATTTTAGGTTATAAAGATTCGCAAAAAAACGGCCACTTTGCTTATATGGCATCTGCAACTTTAATATAACCTTTATAAAACTATAAGCTGCGTAAGTAAGGGCCTAGTGACAAATTTAAAGCTTTAACTCTTTGTAAATCAATCACTGCACTTGAATATGGCTATAAGCTGTATAAGGGTGGGTCTTGTAACTAAGATACAGCCTTTGGTGGAGTAAGGGTGATGTAGTAGCTTTTGTTTTGTTTGTTCTATAAATGATATTTACTTGACTACTATACAGCTGTTAGTTATAAAATGGTTATAAATTAGTATGCGTTATAGCGATTATACCACCCTTATTTGACTAAAACGCTTATACAGCTAAAACGCTGTATAACATAGCTGTATAAGCGCTTATAGAGCAATGTCGAGAAGCCATTACTCGCTCGTTATATAAGAAAAGCTGAGTAAACCTTTATATGACAAAATTATATGATAAAAAGGTAATATAAGCGAAATTGCTTTAAATGACACCTTTACATAGCTAAGAGTTAATCTGAACGCCTTTACATGACTTTAATCAGCTTAAAGCTATATTCGGCACTTCTTATATGACTTTTGTGCTTGTTGGGTGTTGGCCGGTTAAACCTTAAAACACTACTTGTGCACCAGTGTGCACTTTTCTCCAAGATGCCAAAACGGGAAGTATTATTCGTAATGATCATTGATACATTTTGACCGCCGCTGTCGCCGCTGGTCACAACGACGGACATTTCCATTTGGCATCCATCGGAATGCAAGTCACTGGCACAGTATACCACACAGTAGCTTTACTCTCGAGCTACAAGGCAATGCGGGAAGAGGGTGCGAGGAATGTGGGCATCATCCCGACGAACGCGAACAGTACGTATTACAGGCAAGGCCGACCTTTTCAAGCGTTCGGATATCTGCGTAGGATATCGTTCGGATCGGATATAGAACAAGCGTTCGGATATCTACGCATTACAGGCAGCTGCCGACCTTTTCAAGCGTTCGTACATCTGCGTAGGCCGAGAAGCGAAACATCTGGTAACCATATCCGAGCCCTTACGACTCGTGACGCTTTGATTTCAATTTTGTTCTAAGAGAAGCTACTGTCTGGTATACTGTGTCACCGGTGCGAATAGTGTGATGCGCTATTAGAAGATTTACTTATGCACAAGTTTACTGGCACTCGCAGTAATTGGCACAATACGTTTACATTAGAAAGGCTACTGACATCTTGCATGCCAGCTGCTGAAATTTGCTAACAAGTGAACGATATAAAAAATGCTTACATTAGTGGGATCTTCGTCGTCATCAGGCTCCTCCTGTCTGATTTCAACAGGATGCAGTTCCTCTGTAAATTACAATTAGTTATAATAAATATGGTCACCCATTTGATATTAATTTTATGCTCATAAATGATAATAAGTATAAATACCGATGTGCTCAGACTCTGTTGTGCTCCGTTTAACGATGCATTTAGCCCTCTTGGCTGCTGACATTTTGTGTCTGAAACCATACAGCAAAATCAAAATTATGATATACGAATACACAGCTATGCAATTTGTTTATAATCAAAATAAGCCGCCGGTAAAAAACATTGCCATTACGGCGGCGTTTTGATATTTTTTGATTATTTGCAAGACTTACCTGTCGTGTTGCAAATTCGACACAAAATTTATGACCAAAAATGGCCGCAGCACAGACACAATTTAGAAAATAGCCGTATGTCTGCGGTCGCGTTGACGCGACGAGATAATAAGATGATTTTTACGTAATTTCACTTTGTTTTCAGCGAATATCTACAGATAAACGATTTTACAAAGGCAGGCAACGCTAAACGCCAAACGCCATATTGTTATTTCAATCCGATGGAATAGTTGAGGAGCCAGCGACAAAAAAGTCTGAGTTTTGGCGTAATACTTCCAGACCAAACAGTATTTTGGCCGTAGAATACAGGGGTACAATCAAAAGACCAGATACCGGGACACCAGGCGCCGGCGTACTGGGAAAGTTGTAATTTTAATTAGTACCTTAAAGTGTTTTGGAGAAGTTGAAAATTCATCAGTAGACTGTGGCTGCCATAAAGAACTCGAAACAAATGGTCAAACTGCTTTATTTGGCGAAAGTATTACTCCATTGCCGGTAACTATAACCCACCGGTCGACGCGCATTGTCGATAACGCATCGTTCGACTGTGCTACATCTGCCGCATAGTTCTCCCCAATCTTAGGCAATATAATGGTCGTTCCCAAGGTCGCACATAAGGCCGAATCACAAAATTACGACGAGAAAAATATAAATATCTATTTTATTTTCAAACTAACCACAAATACATTCAAACGCTTCCCAACAAACCAGTCCACAATGCAGAGATATGTACCAATGTCACTATTATTTTGTATATTTTGAAATGCAGAAATAATTTAATATGAATAAAAATAAACAAGTAGGTACTATGACCACCTGACCCCAACTAACCATAACTAGTTATTATTATATAACTTATTAGGAAGTCCCCTTATAAGCATTTCTGAGAAGAAAATAAAATAAAATCATGTCGTAGTAATAATGAGGCCACGCGTTCGATTAGTAAGCAGTCTGACCATTTTTCTTTATTGCATTCAATATCTACAGACGAATTTTCAGCTTTTGCAAAAGGCTTTGAGGGTACTAAGAAAACTTTTCTAATATGCCAGCACCTGGTGTTCCAGTATCTGGCCTGCTGGTTGTATCCCGGTATCTATGGCCAAAATACTGTCTGATCTAAAAGTATCAGCTTTTCCAAAACTCTTGCACATTTATGTCGCTGGCTCTTAGTCTAAAGAAGAAGACTGATAAGAAAATCTACTATTGAGATTGGTTTGCCACATAAAAAAATACAAATGTATAAACTATTATCAAATAAAAGTTTATTATTTTTGTTGACTATATATAAAATAAATTATTTAGAGGTGTTATATAATTACTATAAAATAAGAAGAAAAATCACCCGACAGTCGAGTGACACCGGCCGACATTACAAATGTCATTTCGTCTTGTCAAAATTATCGGGTTGTGATTATCAACTATTTTAGCTATATAATAACTATATTTTGAGCTAAAGTTGTAT
This sequence comes from Micropterix aruncella, assembly GCA_944548615.1. Classification (NCBI taxonomy): domain Eukaryota; kingdom Metazoa; phylum Arthropoda; class Insecta; order Lepidoptera; family Micropterigidae; genus Micropterix; species Micropterix aruncella. Next base: position 18,662,650 of record OX155956.1, read on the forward strand.
TATTTGGACATTAACGCAACATGGCGCGACTTTTGACTAGGAAATCTGGGTTAGTGTCTGCATTTTTCCGGAACAAAATCAATGCCGGTGTGGCCCGACGTTTTTATAGGTTATGTAATTTTAAATTTTCATGACCAAACAAAGTGCAATGTCTTTTCATTTCAGCAGCATTTTCTGCGCGTTTTCTGATATGACATATAATACGTGCTCGAATAATTTCTCCCATTTTATCGGAAGGGGATGCGAGAAACAGTTGTTAAAAGTGAAATATAAGAGTGCTCCAAACAGACGGTACATTGGCATTGCTGCGCGTGTGATTAGGGGTAAGCTAACTTTTTTTACATGTGTAACTCATAAATTTTAATATTATGATGACCCAAGACGGGACAAGTTGTTCGGCAGACTGTTGCTCGCAGTGTGTCTCGCTCTTTGACAAATGCTGCAGTTTGATATTTATCGTGATATGTGGATGGTGATCCAGAATCAGGAATATATGCGTTATAGAAGGCTTTCTCTAATATTAAAAATAGAAAAAAAACACTGCTAGATTCGATCATTGTAATGCTAAATGTGATGAAAAAAGCCTCGGACACGCAGTATTTTGAGACAAAAAAAAAACAAATTTACAACAGTAGGGTCGCAGTTCAGGGTTAACCGAGGTCGAAAAGCCCACGGCCAGCCCATGTTCTTACCCCTCAACATTACCCCTGTTCTACAATTTTGCTATGCAGTACTGTACATTTTTAACTGGCTATGTTTAAATATGTGATAAATGTATTTTTTTTACGTTTTTGACTACGTTTTTTTTAATTTTAAACTATATTGTAGGTATGTTTCCCCTTAATTCCCGACAGTCTATTTTATCCGAGTTATCGATTATCCAAGGTACCCTCGGTCCACATTACCTCAAATAAGCGAGGACAAAAAAATCTTCTTTTTTTCACTTAGTTTTTAAGACTGTTTTTAAAAAAGAACTATCTTAACCTACCGAAATATATGGGTTTGACGCATCTTTGAATGCCTATATCTTGCTTATTTATTGAAACCGAATAAAGATTATTGCAGATTTGGAATCGGCGTGGTGAATATGATGTTAAAAAAAAAAAAAAAAAGTTGAACAAGTTCTTATAATGCTGTAATACCACTTTTTTAATATGTTGTCTAATATGGTCTATTTTTAGAATATACACCATGCTGAACCCTTGGACTACGAGATATATACAAATATTTGCGGAGAACAAAGCATTTCATCGTTTTATCTCAGCGTTTTATGGCGGGACTTCAGCATGGGAACCTTGTAGACTTTTACTTAAAGACTCTTTACGTCAATACTGCAATTACATAGGTTACAATTTAATATATATTTTCCATTGTTACAGGAGTTTTAAAAATAAGATATCTGGTGTTAGGTGGTGCAGTTGGCGGTGGAGTGACATTAAATAAGGTGAGTTGTTCATGCATTTTGTTTGGAGTGATATACTCACTTTCAGAGACGATAGCAAAATATAACAAACAAAAAATTGACAATTGCGGATTTCTTCTTCTTCATGGTTTTTAGCCAATAGACTTTCACTGCTAAATAAAGGCCTCTCTAATTTGACGCCACTCTCCTCACCAGTTCTCCTCGTCCACTGAGGACCAATACTTCAACATCATCGCTGCATCTTGCTGATTGCCTCCTTCCACACCAACTTCCTTTACTTAGGTACGCTTCCCATACCTATATTTCTGGTAATTGGAAACCAATATCTAGAATGGTAAAATTTGTATGACATTAACCCGTTGAGTATGATACGACCAAATCTGGTTCTGAAACAATTATCCGTTGAGTATGATACGACCAGATCTAGTTCCGCGTTTTTTTCACTTCTTTGACGTTCTCATATTTATTTTAAATTATCTAATTGTTTTACAAAATGATATTTCAATATTCTATATTCGAAATTTCAATGCAATCATTGTACAGTTGTTCTTTTTATGATTGGTGTAGTAGTTTCGTAGTTATAGTACTTTAAGGTCGATGTCGCCGAAAATCCTGCAAAAGAGACAGATGCATGCATGAAAATACCCATTTACTCCAAGGGTTAAATTACATTGTTGCAGATGTCATCACACATATCATATGTTAGTATTATTCCCTGAGCATCTCAGGGAACAGAGGCCATGATATTATTTTATTATTATTGTTTATTTATGGATGATCAGCAAATTGCTGATATGATCATATCTGAAAAGCGATGTTTTACACCCAAATTTATAGTCAAGTATTGGTTTAGTACTTGAGTAATGCTCAGTCAAGTATTTCCTGAGTACCGTGAGATACGTATTGCATGATAGACGAGAAATCCAGTCAACTTCGCTAAGTATGGCTCAAGTATTCTGTAATTTATTCATGTGGAACGGCAATACTGTCAAACGTATTGCCGCTCGACCTGAATAAATATTTTTATTATTTAAACCGCTTGAAAATAAATCATTAAACTTTTATTTCTAATGAAGAATAATGTTTGCCATCGCCCATTTATACTTATTGATTTTAAAATGTGGCTTTTGTAAATATTTTCATATTTTTTGTAATGTTCATCTCATTGCCAGTGTCTAAAAAAACTAAGCCACGTGGAGGCCATGTTGGTTATTTGATCGTGTTCGCATTATACTCCCGCTGTCATACTCCCGTTATTTTCGTGATTTCTATGATTATTTGTATTTTTGCGGGATAAACGCACAAACAGCATGAACAAATTAGGCAAAATTCAAATCGTCGTTAATAAGACGGGGTCATTCAAAAGTACAAATAGAAGTTTTTAGTTCAATTGTAAAAAAGCAAAATCCAAAAACAATCCAAGTGATACATATCAAAGTGAGCTAACTTCGACATTCAAAATAAAGTCTAAACACAACAATGCACAATGAGTGAAATAACAGATATAAATTGTAATTAGTTACATAAGCAATAATGAAAACATGAACACATCCTATACTGACTAGACCAAACAGCCTGTATCTGGGCATACGAAATACACTGCCCTTGTTTTTTGAGTAGTAACTGATGTTTTCTTACAGCTTAACTATTTTCAAAATTATTACTAAAGTGATATAATAAAATATTACACATAAATACAAAAAAAACATATATCTGATACAAATTAATATAAATATACAAGAAATAAGAGGGTTAATTATATACTGTCTAAATCCGGCATGTGGCTATTGCCTTAAGTGCAATTTTAATTTAGTTTAAATTCTTTGTGTCTCCGTTCCGTTTTCAAAATAGACATATTCATCGACTTCCTCCATTCGTGTCTGATTCAATGATGAAACTACTGCTGAAAGGAAGATTTTGCATTGTCACAATTTTAGAGCAGACTTAAGTTCTATTTCTTTGGATTTATCATACTAACATATTTTTTCACTTATTTAGAAATACGCGGAATGGCGCGATGGCTTACCCGACATGGGATGGCTTAATGAAGTACTACCTGACAGTGAAAAATTTAACAGGTTTACAAGATCTCTGGTTGAAGTGAAGGACAATATTAGAAACAGTATTGATGCAGGTATGTGCAACCGTATTTTCCCCACATTATTTTTTTTGACTTTTCAACTTTTTTGACTTTACGATTTTTCGAATTTTATGTCTGCTGTTGACCGTTGAGGAGTTCCCTCGTCGGGAGATAACCCTGGGTGGACGGATTTCAACCACAATCTTTTCAGCTTTTTTTACTTTTTTTACTTTTTTGACTTTTTGACTTATTGACTTTCGACTTTCGACTTTTCGACTTTACGACTTTTCGAATTTTGTGTCTGCTGTTGACCATTGAGGAGTTGCCTCGTCGAAAGAAAGCCCAGGGTACATCAGCCATATCATGATGAATTTTGGAAGTTGCTGTCATAATTGAATGCGTACACAAAATTTTGGGTCCCTCGTCGAGCCAAAATTGGGAGTCAACCCAGGGTACATCAGCCATGCGACGGCCCCGGCGTCGTCTTGTCTGTAATGTTGGTGAATGTAATCCAAATGCGCTCGCTGGTGCATCGTTTCGCTCACACCCTATTTTTTAACTCGGTCACTCGTCGACGCCGCATAAATACGGACCATCGCGCACTGCTGCCCAGTAGGAAATCAACTGCGGCGCTGAGCCGACACTCAACGATGTTCCAAAAATACGACTCCACAGAATCGCTCCTTGCTAAAATCTGGAAATGGACGAGATCCAAGGTTATCCTGATGCTCTCGCTTCTCCATCTTCAGTAGAGCGCCGTCTCACTTGCACTTTGTGTTGCAGTTACGCATCCCTGCTTGCTCGCGCTGGCATTATAGTGCCCCGGAAACTGGAAATTAATTGAGGATGAAACCGAAAGACTTTCAGTTAAGGAGCACTTCTCGCATTTTGGCAGTGCCGGTCTCTTGAGTGACTGAACGGTTATTGAGCGCCAATTTTGCACACTTCAAAGAGGGTTTTTTTTGTATCAGCCAATAAACCGGCAATAATCAAAATCCAGATGTTATAAATAGAAAACAACCTGTTATGATTGGGGTTATATTCTAGTATAAACAAATTCAAATTAATCTGTACAAAATTAGATTAAGCCATTTGCACTCGAACAGTCAACTATGTCGCAACTCTTTTGTTACAATAAAGGAATCTCATACTAAATAGATCACAGATTTATCTACGGAGAATGCCTTCAACTCAAAGGACATCATCATTTTTTTTAATGAAATAATATTCAGATGAAATCAGTCCTTGCATAAATGCTGGGAAAGTCTTGGGGTGACACATCCTTTTTTTTTATTTATAGTGGATCATTTTGAATGCATCTTATCGTCCAAATAATATGTACATTTCTCTTAATTCTTATGATTTCCAAGATAACGCCGGAGGTAGAATTCTCAAGGAACTATCCGAAATGCAGCTGCAGTTAACAAAGCGCTTAGAAAATGCAAAGCTCGCCGCGAGTTCCGGCAAGAAGGACTTTGATGACTATGATGATGAGGATGTTGTGCCTTCGAAAATCTTGCAACAGAGGAAAATCATAAATTCATTTAGATCCATGTTGCGTAAGAAATTTTATTCCTTTGTCAATTTATTAGTGTAATATTCAATTTAATGTTTTATTTTTTTTGCAGCGTTGGAGGACCGTGATTTACGATCGTTACCTGATGATATTAGGTAATTTCATGTTATTAGCGAATAGTATATTTTTATGTGCTCTCCCGCACTGATGTAGTACTGTAGAGCTTTATTAATCCGGACCGCTAAACATATAGAGTAGTCCGAACTGACGGCACAGCAGATAAATGTAAACAGTATCTCAACTATATATAAAGAATGCAAAATGCCTCACCAATACAGACACAGCACTTACAAGGCGTTTTGGGGCAGTTCGAAAAATATCATTTGAGGTTGCTGCAGCTGAATTCACTTTGCTCGCACTACCAGTCAGGCCGGCCTAGCATGACATCGGCTCGTCGGCATACCTTAGGTTATCACAACACTCTGCTCTATGCCAATTCCAGAGTAACCAACCCTCGGATTCTGAAGCGACGATACAATACACGATTGTCACTCGACGATATTTGCAATTGTGGAAGCGATTTGCCAGTCCTTCAATCTTCAGAACTAGGGTTATCGACTACAGCGGGCGAGCCTGTCACCTCAGGAAGTTTTAACGATTAGTCGTCTCCCTGGAGTGAGCGCAGAAGACTTGGACAAAACAGTCCACCATCTAGCTCTGCCACAAGCCCGTAAGAGGACAACGCCTTAACCACGAGATAGCCAGGAGTGTTACCCGGCGGGCTTACACTCACTCCCTTCCAATTGTGACCAGATTACTCCAGTCTCTCGATTGGTTACGAGTTCGAGGTCGCCCTGCGCGGTCCTCTCCCTTACGAAGCGGTGAAACGGTGTTTACCGAATCTATCGCGGACCACAGCGTCCTTTGCCCGGCTGTTCACCCAGGATCGGATAGCCGATGGTCGTTTCAAGAGCAGTCGCCGTAAGGTCCGCAACCACCCCTGCTCTATAGGAAACAGTACTGCTTCCAGACTCCCCCGACTGTTAGTCAGAGTGCACAGTCGATTGGCTTACGCCGCACGGTGCGCAGACCGTCCAGGAGCGCCAGAAGGTTGATTCCCAGGGGAAACTAACCAAGGCCAGAGTCCTAACCAGGCTCGCACTTCATGCGTGGAGGCCGTCGGATAGGTGTTGACCCGTGAGTGTGACCAACCCTGAACAGAATGGGTCTTCGTGGCCAACTCAGCAAGGGCCCATTAACCCTCAAATCCCCAAGCCCATTAACCCCCAAACCCTCAATCTTCAGAAGTGAGGTTAGGATAGACGGCAGCACATGAGGTGTCGTCTGCATGTCGTTGCTCTAGGAGATAGCTGGGAAATGACAGTAAAAATCCCCATTCAGCAATAATTTCTGACTATTCCCACCCAAGACTATTATTATTTGAATATTACACCGAGAAATAAGAATATTCGATTTAATAAATAAAGGACGCGTTCCGAATTGCGCCTCTGAGCGCGCTTAGTGCTTTGAGCACTAAGCGCGCTCAGAGCCCGGTCCGAATTGAACATACGCCACTCACTGCTAACGGCCTTCCTTGGCCAATCAGAACACGATATCGGGGTGGGAATCACGTCGGAAGTATCAAGTTCCGAGATTAGCTGACGATTCCGAAGCAAAATCAGTCAAGTCGTCGGATTGAGGACAATATCGAATCGCCATATTTTATCGCCACTTCAGAATCCCGGGGCAAAACTTCTAATCTAACATTATTTGGCATTTGGCACTTGTCAAGCATGGGTGCAAGCACAACACTGCTTCATACCAAATCCAGAGTAACCAAAACCTCGATTGTTTCCAATTCAAAGGATTAGGCAGTATCAAATCACGCAGTAAGTGGCTTATTTGAATGAAATTATTTACAAGACATAGAAGTACATGGAAGTACAACCATCAGCATAGACATGGAAGAACAACCATCAGCGATTTGGACATGAAGAAGTTACTCTTGTGAGGAGATTATAATGACATAATGGCTCAAGCTGTTGGCCTCCAATGTCAGAATGACTGGACAACAGTTGGTGACTTTTGCATTCCCCCTACAATGCATGGAATATATTATATGACTGGACTCGACAGAGATGCTGGAGGTCATTCAGAGATGCTGACATCTTATTTAAATGCCGTTCAGCATACACTTCCAGGCCCCAACAGCCTTACTTGCTGGAGCTATTTAGAGGGTAGGCTATGTTTGTCCCCTCTATAGGTTTGCATAGCTAGGTATATACATACACACATATAATATTTAAAAAAATTAGAAAAAAATCCATTTAAATGTTTATAAAACTGTTCCACTGTATAAATATATGGTTCTAGTATTCTTTTGTTTTAGTTGTTTGTTGAAAATAAGATCAAAAATTTGCATAAAAAATGAAGTAAATTTAAGTGCAGCAGAACAGACCTGCCTTAAATAATATTTGTTGTTCAGTGAGTCAGCTGGTTTTACAACTAAATATTTCTCTGTTTTAGAGCGGAGCTAATCACATTGAAGTCCAAATACAGAAGAAGGCTACTCCAAATTAAGAGAAACGTAAACTCAAAGATGAGTCTTCTGTATCAGGATATTCAAAGCGAGTTGAAGAAGAGGCCCAAAGTGACCAACTTAACCAAAAAAAATACTGCATCTGAAGAAATTGAGTTGCCGCAGATACAAGCACCTATGTTGGTGCTGCTGAGCAGCAGGGATAGTGATTCGTCTGCTATTTTGGCAGCTCTGCTCGGAGTCGACCTGTTCTCCAGATTGAGGTTAGTTAATCCATTAGAATCCTGTGCTTTTCAGCTTAACATACATAGTCTCTACAGACAGTATTGAATATTATTTTTACCCTCAAAATCAATAAAGCACTGGAAGCGTCCTTCGATGCATGAAGATGTAAAGCGGACAGGTGTTTTTTTACCGCCTGCCTAAAGCATCATTAGCTAACAATCAGCCTAGTTTAGTTTAGTTTAGTTTATCTGGGTTTTTTCCCGCACTTGGCCTCTTGATTTGGCCGTTGTGCATGGCTCATGTTTCTATTTATTTTACTCCAGCCAACCCAGGCTGTCCCAGAAGGTTAGCAGCCTGTTTGGGTTGCTACAGGCCTCTGGGACAGATGCTGGAGATTGTAGTATTTTTGCCCGTTGCTCTGCCACGCTCCTGTATTCCATGAGCACATGCTGAGGCGTTTCTTCTTCCTCCATGCATCCTCTGCATAGAGGGCTGTCTGTCACACCTATGGTAAACAGGTGTTTGTTTAGGGGGCAGTGGCCTGTCATAGTACCTATGCCTTTACGGATTTTGTCCCTTTTTAATCTGGTGAGGTTGCGGGCAAGTTTTGTAGACGCTTCTGGAACCGCATTCTTTATTTGCCTACATCCTGCGTTTTTTTTCCATTCTGTAAGGTGTGTTTCGTCGATGTTCCTGCGTAGCCATGTTTTTATTTGGCCTATGAGTGAGGAGTTTAGTAAGCGTCCGTAGGATTATCGATCATGGAATGACTTAATATATATTGTATTATGCTGGTTGCTGTTATTCGCGAGGTAATTAGCCTCTCAGTGGCTCGTGCCAACAAGGATCTGACAGAACCCTCCAAACCTTCCTAATACAGTTTATGCGGGATGGCTCTAAAGGCAAAAAACATTCCACTGCAAAACTTTTTGCAATAATCTAGAAAGCTACAGATTGGATTCTGGAGGTCGATTCGGTCTCTAAGCAGTATCAATTTCCTAAAAGTCTCCGATGCACAACCCTCCGTCCGGATATATTCCTTTACTCCATTTTCTTATTTCAGAAAATAGCACTTATTGTAGAATTAACTGTTTCATGGGAATTAAATATCCCAAAAGACCATGAGTGCAAATTAAATAAATACTATGATATCGCAAATCCCATCACTCAGAACGGCTTCACTGTAAACTTTCACGCGGTGGAAGTTAGCGCTCTTGATTTGCCAGCTAAATTTCTTTCTCACCTCTTTAAAGTTCTTGGTCTCTCTATGAAAATAATCAACTCGTCCTAGAAAATATATCTAAAACTGCAATTTCTGCATGTCAAATTTTATGGCTTTGAAAAGCGAGTGAACGGGTGGTAAGGTGAACGCTCACAGGTAGCAAGACATCTGTTCTAAACCTACAACAGCCGGTTGTTAGTTCGAAGTCTATTGCTTACCCCCCAGAAGTGTAATAATAGTATTATGATGGGCCCGACTCCGGTCGGTGAATTCTATGGCAGCTCCGTTTGTATTTTATTTATTCTACTAATAGCCTGGCGATATCCCAGTCGATGCCATGCCATGCCATCACGGAGACGATGCCATGAGCATTTCATGGGTAAAGGAATGGTACTTCACCACTTCAAACTTGGTAGAATACACTGGACAGGGAACCGAGTCCTGGTAGGCCCTCAAAATGCCAAAATTACAATGTCATTGAACCAAGTCCGGACTAGGGATCATGATGAGTTCCGCATTCCTGGTATTACTGTGGTTCATAAGGTTCCTTACTCCCTCGACATTGGTCCGAGTGCTGCTGAAAGGTACCCGAATCGAATGAAGAGAAGACATTACGCTTAACATCCAGCCCAGCTAAAAACCATTCCAGTATATGCGTTCCAAAAGTATTTACGCTACAACCATTGGGGTAGTCTGTAGACTAATTTGAGGGACTACCAAAGGGACTACTCGAAGGGAAATTAGAGTACATGTATTTTCTATGAATAAAGGTATTTTTGCCAACCAAGTATTCGATACTTTTTGAACAGACTCGTAGTACAAAGAGAGCCCATACAGGCTTACTGACCAAGATTAAACACATTTTCAAATAAATTCCTAAATTTTCATTTTTTTTACATTATTTTCAAATTCTATAATACAATATGAGACTGCAATTAGGTACTTTGTTTTTCTGTTCTAAAAAGTACACTTACTTTTGTGATGTGAATAGATTTTAATAATGCTAAAAGACTTAGATGATCTATACTATAGTACGGCCAAAATGAACGTGCCCCTGGAGTCATAAATCATTAGGCCGGACCTCTCGCTCACACTCGCTGTCTTTCGCTCGCACTATGGGGATGCGTGTTTTAAAAATAATAATAGCAGTATCGATGGATTATCGATGTATCGATGGAATATCGATGGATTATGATAGATCGATGGCTGGATCGATATAGATGCCAAGATATTATAGATTATGATGAAAATTTTCGATGGATTTATTTGTAATAATTGGTTTAGTTAGTTTTAAACTCATTTATTAAGAAAAATTTTTGTAAATACAAACTAACGTATACGTGCAACAATAAAGTGAAATAAAAGTTTAAAGAATATTAAAAAAATATTTACATTAACCTAAATCATATCTTAAAATGTAACATGAAACTAAGTACTAAATATTACAAATTACATTTTAACAAAAAATACAATTATAGGTTGGTCAGGCTAAACAAATATATATTAAAAAAGCTATATTCTACTTGTCATCTGAAGTGCTGTCGCTGCTATATTGTAGATTTATAACCAAACGGTGCTGGTCTCTGTAAATATATTTTTCAAAATCAGCTCTTTGCAGATCTTCCGCGTGTTTAACACACTTGGCCCAATATTCCTGTGTAACATTTTCGATGGCTTCGTGAAACAATTTCTCGACATCTGCTAAATTAAACGTATTGTTCTTCGAAGCGACTTCTCCTTTAACCTGAGCCCAGATGAGCTCAATAGGATTATATTGACAGTGGTATGGTGGTAAGCGTATCAATTCGTGTCCTAATACGTTTGCCAATTAATCCAAAGCATACACTTTCGAAAGATTACTTGCTTTCACCTTACGTATTAACTCCTCTACAATCTCGACTTTTAAAAAACGTTCGAACCACTCCATATATGTGCCACCATTCATTTCTGTATGATAGTCTAAGTTCTTAGATTTCACCGATCTAAACAACAATTTAGCCTCTGGAACAAAACCAGTCCGCAGTCCCAGCATGACAAAGAATAAGCCTAGATCTTTTTCCGGTTTTCTGGTTCCTGAATCCGCCTTCATCGTTTTTGTCGTGCCACATACGTCTGTCTTCTTGAATGATTCTGGTTAACCCAGGTCTCATCGAGGTAAAATCGGGATCGAGATTTATTGGTAGTAATTAAGTTGTGCATTTTTCTTAAAAACTCCATTCTGGCACACAATGTCACTCCTTTCCATTAAATATTTCCGTCCGTCGTCTCCATTTCGATATTTGTAACCTATACTCTGCAAAATGGTTTTCATGGAACTTTTCCTGCATTTAAATCCAGGTATGGCATCCTTAAATTTGTTGAGTATATTGTCCACTGTAGGATATTCTCCGTTATCATAATATGATGTGATGATACGTCTCAGCACATCGATGTTGAAGTTATCTAAATTGGTTACAGTTGCCGGCTTCTTAAACGTCTCTCTTGGTGTAGTAGGAAGCCCTGATTGTAAAACTTCTTGTTTTATTTTTTTGACAGTCCGCAAAGATACTCCACAAATTGACGCCGTCATTTCTTGAGGTTTATTAAGATTGATGACAGAAATGTTTGCAAGGTCTCTTTTAAGTTCGTCAAAAAATGTCAAAACGTTATGGATAAGACACCGAGTTTGTATGTTAATATCGCCCTTCAACTTTAGTAATTCCACGTTACAAAATAATGTCTCCATTGAGGGTTTTAAATCCTCCTTAGTTGCACTGTTAGAAATTATACTGCACCGCACTGCTCGACAGACATACTCTAACTGACTGCCGGAAAACTACAATTGATTACAGAGCTACATTTAATTAGGTGACAATGACACAAATGCTTGAATTTGGTCGTTAAATATTTTGCAATCGCTACTTTTATCTATCATAATATTTCAATCCATCAGTTATGTATTTCGCAAGACTGTAATGTTTTGGCTTAGTCATTATTGATTTCTCTTGAATTCCCTTTATTCCCTGAAAGCTTATTATAATGATAGTGATGAAAGCGACACGAAGAATTTGACTTTTAATGCCATTTAAAATAACAAATCAAGATACCCCACATTTTTTAAAAAAATGGTTAAAAAAACGATTTCTACAAAAAAAATCCCGATGTATTTTTGTACGACATTCTAAATAATAAATATTTTTCATTTTGTTCGGCAACATTATAGGGAATTCAATAATGTAAGAAGTATAAATGTAAGCAATGATACAATGTCTACGCAACTACATATAAGTTTTTAAGAGAATAAATTATTTTATTTGATTTGAGTAAATTATCGATAAGCAACGTCGACTTGTTGGAATCCTTACGCGCGTCGTCCGGCCTAATGCTTTATGACTACAGGTGCACGTTCATATTGGCTCTACAATAGTTACGTTTTATCGGGCGTGAAAAAAAGTTTTGATTATTTTTGTTAAATTTTCAGAGATCCTGAAGTTACCACAAAATCGGATACTATCGTTGACAGTACAGAAGAAAACAATGAAAATGGTAAGTCATCACAGCGATATTGTGTTCTCAGCCGATGCGGTTTTTATAGCTAGACAGGGACAAAGCTTTATTACTTCTCTTTCTTCATCCACTGAGAATCGGCAATTTAATAACAAAAACAGGCAATAGCAGCCTTGCCCTTCTGTTAAACAGCCATGGTTTCTTTCTTCACTCTCAGTATATAAAATAATAAATCTATATTTCCCTGAATCATCACGCACCAAGCTCCATAATAATGCTCGCTCAGGCGGCAAAAGTCGTTCAAATCTCACCTTCCAGGAATACTCACCGCTGGTGTAACCTACTAAGGGCAGGGCAACTTGCACTAAGCTTGGTTAAGGTAGATAACCGTGGTTAAAGAGTCTAACCACAGTTAAATGCTCGAAGCTCCTTGCACCATGCTCTGTTTACCCTCCAACCGCAGGAAATTTCAGTAGTTATTTTAAATGTTTGCGTTATATATCATTGAACAGGTATATTTAAAAATTGGTTGTGTCACCCCAAGACTTTCCCGGCAAGTAGACACCCCCCCCTCTCCCCCTGCGCCAACCCGACCTTCCCTCGCGTTAGTGTGATAACAAATGAAGATTGACATCGACCGATCCATTCTACCGTCGATCAATGCAATAGGTCAATGACCGATCGATTGGTGTGGTGGCAACTTAAGAACTTGAAAATACCGATCGTCAAAGTCGACGGGGAAATAGCGTCTTCTGATGCAGACATTACCCAGAAATCATATACAACGCTATAAAAGCGTACCCCGCGATTTCGCATGGAAGGAGCTTAACGCGTTCGTGCACGTCGCCCGCGGTTGGAGGGTTAAGCTAACTGAAGGTTGCTGAACTGAAGCTAACCGAGGAATGAGCTGAAACGTCCCATCTGCCATTTTGAACTGTGGTATGATTGGCCGAGGCGAGCGATCGCAATCTCCGTTGTGTCTATAGTTATGTTCCAATGCTCAATAATGGATTTTGCAGACTCCGACTGGCGTTAGACAACCGGCACGTCCCAATAGACACAATTTAACCGTCTGTTAAATTTGGTTTTCCTGGTTAGCTAATGACAGTTAGCAGAGTCAACAGGGCGGTTGGTGCTAGTTACCCTAAAAGTTTTGGCACCCATCGCCACTCTAATCTTGTTTATTCATTTATTTATTTTTTCAGATGAAAGGTTAAGTAGACGTGCTATCGAAATAGAGCTACTAGAAGGGGCAGATTTAATTGCAACAATTTCTTCAGACGGAGAGGAAAAACATTATGACCTCACTAGCGAAAGGCAGCTATTGCTATGTCAAAGGTATGTCAGACGTTTTTGAAGGTTGATCGTTTTTTTATAATGGAATACAAACTAAGCGTTAATATTATTATGTGTCCCACTGTAACAATATGTGTTTTATATAATTATTTGGCGATTCCAAGGTTTTGCACCATATAGTAGTAGGTCCCAACAGGCGTCATATTGGTGGTGGCCTTTTCACAATTTAAGCCTACATGTTTCCCCCAATTATTTGCTGACGAGGCTTTATATCATTGATTGTATAGGTTATTTGATTGCTCAATACCTTACTAAGTTTTGGAAGCCAGGATTTTATTATTAGGGAACATTCATTAATCTTCTCTTATACTCATTAGCTCAATAGATGGCGTTCTAAACATGCCTAATGGTATCCTTTCTCCAAAATAAAATAATAATATAACAAACAATTTTTTAAATCTTAGCTCTCATTATTTACATAAATAATAATAATATTATTTACATAAATATGTCAATTTTAACCCGTTGAGTATGATACGACCAAATCTGGTTCTGAAACAATTATCCGTTGAGTATGAAACGACCAGATCTGGTTCCGCGTTTTTTTCACTTTGACGTTCTCATATTTATTCATAATTATCTAATTGTTTTACAAAATGATATTTCAATATTCTATATTCGAAATTTCAATGCAATCATTGTGCAGTTGTTCTTTTTATGATTGGTGTAGTAGTTTCATAGTTATAGTACTTTAAGGTCGATGTCGCCGAAAATCCTGCAAAAGAGACAGATGCATCCATGAAAATACCCATTTACTCCAAGGGTTAATATGAAATTCAGGTTTCAATACAAAATATTCAGGCACTTTAAGTTCAAATAGACTAATAGATGGCATTTTAATCTCCATATTATTTCCATGATGTAATTAACCTATATAAAAACGTGATAAATGGCACTAATAATTTAATGTTACAGTGGAACCTCTCATAACGAGCATAATTCGTTCCAGACTCTTATTCGTTAAGCGAAACAATTTTTCCCATACGTGCTATGAGAGGTGCAACTACTCGTTATGAGGAATTACTGCAAATTACTCATTATGAGAGGTGCTCGTTATGAGAGGTTCCACTGTATTATTGTTATCACTGTAAAATAACGTTTTTTTTATAATCAATCAGTATTTTATAAAAAAAAAACATTCATTATCAATGTTATTATGAAAGGCCAAATAAATCACTATTAGTTTCGCAAGACAATGCTATCAGCGCCACCCGCATGTCGCCGGTGCAAAGTGGTTTCCAAAACGAGGCTTTGAGCCAAGCATGACTTCTAAGGCTTTGAACATTCTAATACCATTTGCTAATCTAACAATATAATTAATCTGGGTTAATACCCAGTTATCAAGAGTTAATACTCTTGATAACTTTAGTACCTTCTAAATAGCTTTGGCAGTTTCTGGTCTGGTACATGTAGTTGTGTAATCATAACAATTATGATTTTTGTTGTAGGCATTTGGCAGCAGCAGCAGAACAGACGGACGACTTGAGTCCATTGTTGGTTCGAGTCCGCGGAGGCTACCAGCAACCATTAGTAGTTGTACTGACTCCACCTCTTAACACGCATATTGACCGTCTACACGCAGAGCAGTATTCCAGAAAGCCACATTCTCTCTTACTACATTTACAGGTAACGCTTCAAGATTTTTCATGGGTATGATATTATAATTATTTGAGTACCTCAGTATCAAAGGCAGACATCTGTCATTGGCTTGAATTAGAGAGAAATCAGTTGTAATATTTTTACTTAGTTTTAATATTTAATATTTTTGGTGTTTTTTTTTGTTTGTTATGTTTAATACTCCAGCAATGATATTGTGAGGTAACCAATATCACTTTCTTTTAATAAATAAGTTAAAGTATATTTTTAGAATCCAGATGTCTATCCAGACAAATCCAAAAAATCGGTTATGGCACCCCAAGACTTTCCCGGCAAGTAGCCAAAAATGAATATTAATTTCATAAATAAAATCGATGAGCACCCTCTCGGCCGGCGGACGAACCAGGTTGGGTTTTATTGCGATGCCTCAGGCGGCGCGGTTCGTTTCTCGGCTAAGGCCGGGTTTGGGCCAAGCGCCAACAGATAGCGTTAATATTTAATTAAAATGTATGGCGGAATTTAAATATTATTAGTATAGCTTGTATATGAGATTTTCCAACCAAAATTTCACAATGTGATTTCGGCCCAATAAGGCATCTATGTACGAAATTTCAAGTCTCAGTCAAATATTTTAATATTGATATCTCCTGGTGGGTCGATTTCAACCACAATCTTTTAAACTGTTGCCATGACCAAATGATTCCTGCATATCAAATTTCAGCTCAATCGGATTAAGAGCCCCTATCAATTTCGCAATGTGAAAACCGAAAATACACACTTTTTCAGGACGAATTTTACAATAACCATAAGATATATCTGATATTTTTTAATTCACAGTTATACAACACCTATTTATCTAGTATGTCTACGAAATTTTATATTGATAACAACTTCGTATAAATTAGGAAAAAAAATATACAAAAATGGTTTTTTACATAAAGACGAAACACGAGGTTTTTCAATTCGTTTTTCTGCTAACTGGTAGCGAAAAACGTTCTGAAAAAAAAATGTGCGTACTAAGCATATAATATATTAGTAAGTCTACGATGTATATTTTTTTAATTTATTCAATTTACACTAATAAAAAATGTATTTTACTATGAATAAACCCAGTAAAATCGTGTGTAAAAACGTCGTCTACGCGTAAGAATATAATAAAAATAATTATAAGATATAAACATTTGAATAATTGAGGCATTTACCCACCCAGTATTTTTATTTTTTTTATTTAATGTCTACATATTTCTCTGTAATAAATTATCGAAATCCATGCTTACGCGCTGTTCATTCGCGTTAGTCCGTGCATTCGCGCCCGAGGGCTACTGGACGGTGGACGTGCGTTGCGTTGATTTCCGGAGCTCGCGATATTCTCGCGTCCTGCGCGCGAATACTCGCGCCCGGCCGAGCGCTTTTCGACAGTGGATATGCGTCGAGTGCTTGGTTTTGATACTGCGAGATTTGTTAGGGGCTATCCATAAAATACGTCACGCTAAATTTTTGGCATTTTGACCCACTCCTCACCTTATCAGTATTTTTTATTGTAGATGTCAAAAAAATGTGTTTATTTTTTTGAAAATAGGTCAAAACATTAAACTTTACTATCAGGGCAAGATTAAAGTTAGAAAAAAAGCTGAAAAAACACGAAAGGCGTGTGAATTTCGTAGGCAAATTGTTTTCACCTTCCTAACTATATTTAACTATTGTTTTTTATAGTTTGTTACTTTCTTTAATCTATAAATACGGGTAAAAATGTTATCCATCGCCAGCGTCGGCGTGGCAACGCTGCAAGCGTCATTGATACCTTTGGATCGTAAGCGAAAAAGAGTAGGGTTTTTGACTTAAAATAATTGTTCAAAAAAATTAAATTTCAAAAAATCTATAAATACATAATGAATATTTGCAGAGAATTAAATAACAAAAATAAGACATTGCCTGGATCGTCATCGATGGGTAAAAAAGATGGAGATATAAGGTATTTTTACTTGGTAATAATAACAGTAATTTATAATAATATCGCAAAGATTCTATTAACATCTTTAAGTTTCAGTGGGAAATTGTATATAACCATACACTGTGGAATATAAACAGCGGACTGAACTTTAAGGGTTATTTCTACCCGTAACATTTTTTTTATTCGACAAAAAAAGTTTTTAAGAAAACAAATAAATGAAAAGTATGGCACATGAATAGTTTTGGATTATTTTGAGACTATATTTATTCGTATAAAAAAAGCAATATTTTCACGATTTGATATGTTTATACTATTTTAGCATTTAATATTTATTAAAATCGTATTTACGTGTATGTGTATAGGCCATATTATTGTATAAATACAATTAGGTATATACTTACATTGTATTATTTATACACATTTTGTATATTGATTATTATTAATCCTAAATCGTTCGTACAGTTATTATTTATAAAAATAAAACGTTTTTACATTAATTGTTACATAATTTGTTTTGCTTATTTTAATTATTTACTATGGCCCGCCTAGATACAGGACAGTTTAGTCGTAGTTAGGTGGGCATTGAGCATTCGCTAAATTTGCGTATTTAATTTTTCGAGTTACTCATAACATTGATAACAATGTGGCTAAATGTACAAAAAATACATGAATAAAGTATTTAAATAAAAAAAATACAAAAATCTATTTAATGGATAGAATCACCTCTTGAAGTTTTTTGCGCAATTAAAATTCCACTGTGTATTGTTTGTATGTATTGAAGTGGAATCAGCTCAGTTTAAAATAAATAGACTATACCTACCTACTTACTGATATTATAAAAGTGTTATTCATTATTTGCCGTTAACCATTGCCGATATTATTTGGATGTCAACTGAATCATCTCAAAACAATTGAAGAAAAACGACACGGTTTTTTCATCCAAGTGGATATTGCGTTGTTCTATCTGAGCAAGTACTTTCAACTAAACGCTTTCAACGAAGGAGAAAACGTAATGGACATAAATCATCCTGCTGTTTCTGGTACAATTATGACAGGATGTGGCCGATCAAATCTTAAGGAATTTGCCAGATATGAACAATAATATTTATTCTAAATGCCGTTAACCGCCAAACTAAGGATGAAAGAAGCAGCTGCTGAAGGTGTTCTGGCTACAAAAAGAAACTATCAGGAAGACCGAAGATACTAGTTACAGCAGATTGCGTTGTTTTATCTGAGCAAGTATTCTGTATTTTTAACTAAACGCTTTCAACGAAGGGAGAAAACGTAATAGACATAAATCATTCTGCTGTTTCTGGTACAATTATGACAGGATGTGGCCGATCAAATCTTAATGAATTTTCCAACAATGAACAATAATATTTATTCTAAATGCCATAAAAATCTGCATGACTGGTGGAAGTTAACCGCCAAACTTACAATGAAAGAATCAGCTGCTGAAGGTGTTCTGGTTACAAAAAGAAATCCATCAGGAACACCGAAGATACTAGTTACAGCAGATTCAAGTTGGTGTAAACGATCCTACCGTGCAAATTATTCATCGTTGGCAGGTGTAGGTGCCATACTAGGAGTTAACTCAGAAAAAGTGCTACATATTGATGTAAAAAATAAGTACTGTGTAATATGTGTGCGTGTAATTAATAAAGAACAAAAGCCTCCTGAGCACCAATGCAATGCGAACCATAAAGGATCTTCCAACAAGTATGGAGCAAACGGCGAAAGTAGACGGCTTTAAGCAGTAGGTGGATGTCCATAATTAGTATATTCTAAGCTGATAGCGGACGGCGACGCGAGTACATACAACAAATTTTTGGAAAGCCGAGCCTATTAAAATGTTACTGTCGAATAAATTGAATGTAGCAATTATTTATTACGCAACTATAATGAAAAGAACTTGAATTTGACGAAAGATACATCGATGCCAATTGGTGAACGAAGACCTCTCAATAGTGATCGACTCAAACGTCTACGGATATCCGTTAAATCGGCAGTTTGATACAGGAAAGCGCAAAATCTTCCCTTGGTAGACAGATAAATAATCTATAAAACGACATTTTAAACAGTCCGAAGCATATATTTGAGAACACACAAATTTTGAAAACTATTTCTGCACAGCTGAAAAAAACTAGATCCAAGCAGTGTCCCCACAGTAAACACTTTACTGCGGAAATTAAATTCAAATACCTCCAACTTCGCATATCATGCTCGAAGTCTCCTATACAATTTAAACATCAACAGAGCTGGACAATTCAATGCTATCGTCGCAAAATTTATTGGAGGAAAACGCATTAATTTTGCTTTGAAAGATTCCTACAAACTAAGGTGTTACGTGGCAGTAGTGGTGTATAATACGGGAACATTGATATATAAACTACATAAAACAATTTTCGATAAAAGCCCATCTACTAATGTGAAAAAATTTGAACAGCAGAAACTTATGCAGAATACTAGGACGAAGACAACAAAGCAAAAATACGTCTTTCATTCAACGCTGATAGTAGTGACTACGGGGAAGCATGTCAAAAGCCAGACATGTCATCGGATGAGTATGAAATAGCCAAGGAGCTGTTTTTGGAAAATATGAAACAACAAATAAAGGACCGTCACGAAATTGAAAGAGATACGATATTACAAGCAGAAAGCGCTTTATGGCTGGAACTAAGAAGGTGTCTTTTAACAGCATCAAATTTCTCCAATACTTGCAAACGACGTGAAAATATTAGTTCAGCGCCTCTCTTAAAGAAGCGTGCTTGTTTTCATTCAACATGTATTCTGGTTGTATTATATTTTGTTTTATAGTTGCAACAATAACTTATAATATATACATACTTTGTAAATGCCAACCTCACTATTCGCTAGGTCATAAAAAAATATAACAGATTAATGGCGGTATTTTATATTTCTGATCTTACATTGTAAGGTCCCGGGTTCGATTCCCGACTGGGTCACCATTTTCCGTTGGGATCTAATTAACGGAATTGCATTTTCGATTCTGTCGATGGAATACAATAACAAGACACACACTTACAGACATGTTAAACGCACACATACATATAACACGTCATAGTAGGGTTGGTTGTAAAAGATTGTCATATGACAATAAACCCGCCCATATTTTCACAATAAAGAGTATAAACAAGAAATGATAACCATATTATGTGACGAAATTTTTATTTTCTATTATTATTTTGTATGTCCAAACAAAAAATATTCAAACTTTTAATGAGAAATATATTTTTTTAGTAGGTAACAATTTATCGAGTCACATATAATAACGTTGAGATGTTATACAACATATTTTTTACTAATTTTACATACTACTTGAGTGCTGATTATCGGTCGCGGATCAAGATTGTTTGTTGCCGCTGCGCCCGTATCTCTTCATTTGACTACGATAGTTCGAACGGCGACACCTGCGCGGCTCTGAAAATACCTAAACTACGCGCGCGGCGAAATTGATAGGGACTCTTAAACGTTTGGGCACTATCGTGGAGGAATTCACACAGACAGACAGACTTCAGTCTGAAAATGATCGTAATCGTCTCAGGGAAGGCTCAAAATGTATATCCATCTTCATCTCGAAGTAATACAGGGCTCAACCCGTTGAGTATGAGTCAACCAAATCTGGTCGCGAAACAATTATCCGTTGAGTACGAGTCGACCAAATCTGGTCGCGCGTTTTTTTCACTTCTTTGACGTTCTCATATTTATTCATAATTATCTAATTGTTTTACAAAATGATATTTCCATATTCTATATTCGAAATTTCAATGCAATCATTGTGCAGTTGTTCTTTTTATGATTGGTGTAGTAGTTTCGTAGTTATAGTACTTTAAGTCGATGTCGCCGAAAATCCTGCAAAAGAGACAGATGCATCCATGAAAATACCCATTTACTCCAAGGGTTAAAACCAAACTCGTGGGTAGGTGTGCGTTTTTGGAACCAATATTGACTTTTAGTGTAATTCATATTGCTATCCGGTTTTGAAAGGAATGCATTTAACCATTAAAAGAGAACGAAAAGTTTTATTAGAATTTAACCTTTTTCTTCAATTTTGACCTGGGTGCCAAATGTCCACGTCTAGCCTTGAGGTACTCAATTATTTTATAGTAGAACTGCAATTTATTTACTTTAGCAATTGCCTGATTAAAATTTAAGAATGTTTAATTTTACATTGCAGAATTGCGATATGGAATGTGAAAATAATACTGCTGTTAAAGACTTAGTAAAATCGTGCGATCCAGATCACAAACGGACTGTTCTGACTATAAATGGTTGCCATAGTTTATCTAATAATAAGAAAAGCCTTGATCGGGTAAGTTTTTTTTAATCACTCATACAAGATGAAGTCAAATAGCAATAATAAACAATTAAACCTGCTTCCACGATTTTCCTAAAAATGACAAGAACAAAATCAGATCAAAAAAAATAAAATTAAGAACTGATTTTGTAAGCAAATTTTTGCTACTGCATTAGTTTTATCTTGAAGAACAGACTTATAACGTAGTATAGGTACCGAGTTAGAACAGTAAGTGCACTCTCGAGTGGCAAGGCATTGCGGGGATAGGGTGCGAGGGAAGTGAGCAGAGGCAAACGCCTATAATTAGCGTTGTGCGCGGGTGGGGATTGTAAATTTCTTGAACGTTTGACTGTCAGCCGAGTGGCGGTCATATGCGAATTTCGCTTAACGACAGCACAATTTGTGGTAGCCCTTAGCACTCGGGACTTTGCTCCCTTCGATTTAAATTTTGTTCTAAGAGAAGCTGCCTCTGTATACTGAGTTTTAAGTAAGAATGAGCGAAATACCGAATAGTATTCAGTTAAACCGGAAATCTGGCAATATTTTACATATTCGGTATCCGGGGATATCCAGTTTACGAACCGAATATTCGGTTTTGGAAAAATCATGTCGCTTAGAAATGACTTGTTAAATGAAGCGTTAAACGTGAAATAAAACATGATTTAAAAAATTATATTATTAATTATTCACGACTATTCAATTTTATTCAGAAGAACATTTAACACACTAATAGCAAAGAGTGACATAAAAAAACCCGTCTTATTGCCCTCTATTTGCCGCATTTTGCGGTAAACTAATGAGAGGTAAAATTAAGTTGCATAAATGCACATGGGTGCTTGAAATAGATAGATATATATTCTGTGTTATGTGCTGCGTCCGGATTATTAACTTTGCCAGTTGACATTTTCAATGTTTAAAATGTAAGAAATCATTCACTATGCCGACCCACATTTTACGGCTGGCAATGCTCGGTGACATTTTCAAAATCTAATGTTGGCGCATGTTTTCTTTCTAGCTGCAAATAGTAAGATCCTATGTGATACACTTTCGAACCTTGCGCCGCTCTGCTGACAGTTTTGTTAACGTTACTACTGTATGAATGTTTGATAGCGTTATAGGCAAATGTATATTGGCAACGTTTGGTCGCCAATGGGGCGGGGCTTCCGGGCTACTTGGCTACTACCTGCTAGCGCCCAGCCTACAGTCTGCATGGCAAGACCCTAGGGTCGATGGCTCAGAGGAGCCGACAGATCATTAGTGATATTTTTTGGTACAAGTAATTGTTATTTATTATCGCCGTTGCCTTCAGCGATTCTACGAAGCGATCGATTTTCCCATTTCAAGAATAGTTCTCTTTGGGATCGGCCAATAAATTCAAATCAAAATCAAGCTCCTATACATATATAGTAAACAGCCTATTATAAATATATATATATATATATATATATATATATATATATATATATATATATATATATATATATATATATATATATATATATATATATATATATATATATATATATATATATATATATATATATATATATATATATATATATATATATATATATATATATATATATATATATATATATATATATATTCCAGTTTGAGTATAAAATTTAAATACTATATTTCTTTACAGTTGAATTCACTCTTGGATGATGATTACCTTGACACATTTTTCCTAGCAATAGATTCGTCTAAAGTTCATAATGCTAAGGATATGCTGAAGGATGAGGAAGCATTTTTCAATGGTTCTTCCTTAGTTGGGTAAGTGATAGGTCACATTGGCCCGTATTTTAAGAACTGGTCCTAACTATTAAAATTTTACGTTTTGTCTATGGCCGTTCCAAAACGAGTCTTAATTTTGACAACTCGGCCACGTTTTCGTTTCTTTTAAAATATACAAATATGCAAAGCTATCCAAGGCTAAAAAAAAACGGTTGTCTGTAAAGTCGGTTTACTGACGATAGTTGAACGTGACAACGTCATAAGAAAATACTGATGGAATGGTTGCATTTGAAGCAGTTTCATTTAAGATTCTGATATTGTTTATAACAAACACCCAAAAATATATGCTTTTATACTCACCGATTTGACTACAACATGTAAATGTATTATTGTATAGCAGTATAATTGTATAATTGTTTATTGTTTAAAGTTTATTGTTTCTTTTAATTTGAAAGTTTGAAATCTCAAACTGTTAAATAACGGTTTGAGAAGCGTTTGAGCACGCTGCGCCATCTAGCGGTAGGTAATACGTCGTAAATAAACAAAATCAGCGACATTTTACCAACCGCTAGATAGCGCATCGTAATGATAGGTTTTCATACTTTTTAAAAAATTTTAAAATAAAAGTTGCTTACTTTGTTGCACTTTGTTGTACCCACAAGAAAATTGTCCGTTCAGTAATAACATTCCGTATATTAAGAATACATATAAAATTATGTCAAGAATTTAAATCAATCTAGTGATTTTCATTCGTACTATTTTAGACTGAGGTTAGTAAATAATTCTTATCGCAACCGGTAGATGGCAGCATTTATATTGAATAATAAATGGAACGCCTCAGAGCGAGGTAACGCCGCATGAGTCATGTTTTTTCGTGCGTGCAGCAGGCTCCATCGATTTATAAGACGTTGTCACCACGCACAACGGCCCAATCAAGAGGTCAAGTGCGGGAAAAAGCCCAGACAAACTAAAGCCCAGCTCCATCATGGCTTTTGCCTGGCGACATCCCTGACTCTGTTTCCAGGAAGCCCGATGTTCCTGCTCCAAGCAGTCCCTGATGATTTTCTTACCTGTAGCGAAGGGGACCCCTACAGCTGGCTCCACTGGGCAATCCAGTGTGCCCAGTTTTGCCAGTCTGTCGGCCTCTTCGTTTCCGGGTATGCCTTGGTGACCCGGTATCCATATTAGGGTGATTTTGTTGGATTTTCCCAATTTGTTGAGCTCCTGCATGCAGTCCCAGACCACAGAAGATTCTGTGGTGGCTTTAGCCAGAGCGTCCTATGCGCGAATGAGCGTCCTATGAGCGAATATGGCGGAAACTTGGTATAAATATTGCAAACAATGTACCGACCTACAAAAAATTTTACTAGGTTGATAAATCAAAACTAGCTAAATCTCAAAATTGTCATTACTTTTTGATCATTCCATGTATAGCAACAATATTTTAGATTTAGAATTAGTTTGGAGGTTAATGCCACCATTTAGAAACCTCATGATGATCATTATACTCTGATGCTTGAGAAAGTGCAAAACCGTTTTCTAAGCTTCCTGTACTCCAATCAATGTGGATAATATCTTTTTTGTGTCCGAGTAATTTTGTTCAGTGTATGGTCGGGTACAACCCTTTTCGTCTACGTCTAGAGAAGCACTCCATCATGATACTGAACAGAAGAGTGAATCGTATATTGTGGCCCAAATTGAATTCTTCGCGCTAGATATTCAGACGTTCTCCCGCACTAATGTTATATGCATAGCCAGTGGCGAGAATTACTCAACACAAATGCACTAACAACGGCCCGGTGGCATAGTGGTTAGGTCGCCTGATTTTACATTATAAGGTCCCGGGTTCGATTCCCGGCTGGGTTACCATTTTCCGTTGGGATCAAATTAACGGAATTGCATTTTCAATTCTGTCGATCGAATGCAATAACAAGACACACTTTTACAGACATGTTACACGCACACATACATATAACACATCATAGTAGGGTTGGTTGTAAGAGATTGTCATATGACAATAAACTCGCCTATTGTGACATTTTCACAATAAAGAGTATAAACAAACAAACAAACAGTGTTGCCTGCACCAGACATAGACATCAATATTTCAGTCATCTGCTCAAGCTATGAAAATTTACCTAAAGCTATATTTAGGTGCTGGTTTTGAATATTAACTCTCGTATTTTTAAAGTTTAATAATCAATTCAATGTTATTATATTATATCCTCAACTTTATACACTTAGTAGAGCATTAAATCCGGGTCACCAACATAAACCGCAAACTAAGAATGCAAGCTTATTCAAATGAAAATTATTTTATAGACATTTAATACTACTCTTTTTTTTTTAAAAAACTACAAATTCACTGCATTGGTTTCTGATCTATCGTAAAAAATATATGAAGCATATCTGGTTATTAATATTTATTTATTTATTTAACAATTCAACATTACAGTACACACCAATTCGTTGAGATGTAATATAAACATAAATATAAAAAAAAACAATTATTTTAAGGACATGCTCATGTTTTAAATAAGCATTAAATATGCAAGTAGAAGCATTAAAAATAGTAAAAGTAACAGAATACATAAAAAAAAAATTATCTTATTCTAGTATAAACAGGTAGTTCAATGCCCATTTGTTACTTATGTGGTAATTATTGAACAAGCTAGCATTCTTAGTTTTCAAAATATCAAGGTTTATGTTGTTGACCCGGATTCATTGCTTCCGAGTGTATTTAAGTTATTCTAAGTTATTATCATAGCCCATGTCAAAACAACATTGAAATCTATAGTCTGTAAGTTGTCTTGAAAAAAGAAACGATAAATGATTGATGAAAAATTAATTAATTATTTTATTAAACTTGGTTTAATATGTTGATTTGTGCCATGATTCTTGAGTATGTTTTCTTTACAGGAACGGAACAATCAAAGTCACGAAATCAACATTCCCCGCACTCCGTTACCAAATTCTCGACAAATGTCAAAAGATCTTCCTGAAAAATATAGAGCAGCAAGCGAAAGAGCTGTCGATTATATCCGAGCAGCAAGAACTGATATGGCGACGAACCTTTGGCACAAAAGTAAGACCGCTGGATTCCGAAGAAGTGCTGAATAGGGCTTTCGACCAAGTCTTGGACAACATTGCAAATTTGAAAAGGGTTAAGGTGAGTATTTAAAAAAAAATTAGTTGGAGAGCTGCAAGATTTTAACTTGGGCTCCAATAGGCTAACAGATAGAGAGCTGCAAGATTTTAACTTGGGCTTCAATAAGCTAACAGATGAAGGGAATGGATCGGAAGTTCTGGACTAAAAGTAAGTGAATTATTGGGGCCTGACACCAGTGTTGCCAGTTTAGATGAAATTTCTCCATTTAGGCTACCACTGTCGCCGATTAGGCTACCTCTAGCCCTCTCCAGCTATATAAAATCTTTTAAAATATATAAAAATTTCTAAACCCATGATACTACTAAAACAGTATTATACCAGTCCCTTATAAATAAATAAATAATTTTAAATACAAACGGAGCTGCTATGGAATTTATGGACCGGAGTCGGGCTCATCGTAATACTACTATTACACTTCTGGGTGTAATAGTATTATGCTACTAGTATATTAGTATTATACTACTATTATATTATAACTATTATTATAATATAACTATTATCTACTATTATACTATACGCGTAACAGGTGAGCGGTGGACTCCTCACCAACGACCATCAGTGGTAGGTTAGGACAACAGTCTTGCCACATGTGAGCGTTTACCTTACCACCCATTCACTTTCCCTTCGAAGCCATATCAAAGCCCTGATCATGTAATTATTTCATCTACAAACATTTTATTTTTGAAGTTTTATAAAAACAATGAGGGTCTCTATTTAATATTTATATATTTTAATATTATGAAGGAACAAGTTGTGTTGATTTTGTTTGCTACAAATGTTTATTTTCTATATTTTTTTGTCCTTTTTAAAACGATTGCTATAGTTTTATTTCATATTTACATTTTATAAAATGGGATCACTAAGACTTATCCTAAGACCACCCGAAGTTTTGTTGTTAAAAATAGAAAGTTATGAAAATTTTATTGTTTATTTCAGTTATCAGAAGAAGGATGGTGCCGGGTTGCAGAGTCATATTTGGTTGACGATATAGTTGACGCTGTAATGGAGAAAATTGTCAATGTTGGAAAAGGTTTGTGTTTACGATTTTAGTTTTTTCAATTTTATTACAAGGATGAAATTTAGTCTTACAAGGATGACATTTTAGGTCTTTTTTAAAAATGTTTTCGGTGGTCCTTGATGTTCTGCTGGGCCCTAGGGGGTTTTTAGAGGTGAAGAAATTTCGCGGAACCTTTGCACCCACGATTGAATCAAATTTACACTTGGTCCATTGCACCATGTAATAATCGTTACTTTTGAAAAACACCTTGATGGCGAACACAGGATGCTCTCCCGACCACGGCGGCATTATGACAGAAACTCGCACTCTCGGTGATTCAAATGACGTCCCCCTCCCCCCACACTGTTTATGACTTTTTGAAATATTCGCAATTAACAACATGAATCTGCCACCGTACACTCTTTTGTAGCACAGATTTTGGCGAATAAAACTATTTTGCACTTTGCTGAGTCGATGTCAATTTATGTCTGGAACGGATTTATTCTTTGTGTTGTGATAATGAAAATCGTTTCACCAGGACGTCTGCTAGACAGTGGCGTGCCCAGGGTTGGTGAGTGGGGCAAGCCCGACATACCTTTTTTCGTTTTTTACGCTTTTTATAGTAAAAAAGTGGTTCCTCTTTACTCTCCAATCTTCAGTTAGAAATTTACTGCTTGTGTCGTAGATTCAATAGGCAGTCGCATACCTGCGGTAGCTTTAAGAAATGCCGTTTTATTTGCTTGAGCGATTGAAAACAAGTTAAAACTCTATTATTTATCAGGCATTGAAAACCACAAATCAATTGAAATTAACAATAAAAAATCTGCTGTCACTTGTTCAAAACAAACGGAACTAAATACAGAACACGCTCGCATTCTACTTCCATTAACGCAAGCCTGGCTTTTTCGTCAATACAAAAGTCGTATAGATACATATATTGTTTTGCGTAATTTGCCACAGGTTAGAATGAGAGGACCACTGATTTTGAAAGCCCCGTTGCAAGCCCATGTGTGCGAGCGAGATGACTAGATGAACTCAGCTCGGTAAGATTGCAGCGAATTGTCGCTCTGCCGATAAGCTGTTTTGTCTCGTGCAGCGATCTGTGCCCGCTAGATAGCAATAGGCACTAGGAAATTTATTCATTAGTTTATCGATCTTTATAAGAAGATTTTTAGGAGATAAGGCAAGCCAGGATTTTTGGCTTGTATAAAGGAACCGCCACTGCTGCTAGATGACTACCGAGCGTATGTAATATTTTTATACACTTAAGAGGAAAATACAGTAACGTGCGAATTAATTAGAACAAAGACTATTTTTGTTTAAAAAGTGCTTTATTGGACATAAACCACAAAAACAGTACTGGTAGTTATAGATTGTTAGTTTTAATATATAATGTGTCCTCCTTTTGCGTTGATAACACCTTTTACTCTTGTAGGTTCACTCCTGCTTCCATTCAAAGATGTCTTATGCGATACTACTATGGGGTAATGCAACCGATATCCATCGCGTTTTTGTGCTACTAAAGCAAGCCGTTAGGACAATTTTTGGTGTAAGCAGAGCAACACATTGCGCCCCTTTTTTTTATTAAAGCTGGTATCCTTACCATGTCGTCCATGTACATATATCAGTGCCTTTTATACGCCAAAGAGAATCTTTTAAATTGCGAGCTTCACTCCACTCGACATAGCCATAATACGCGACATAAAAACAATGTGTTATTGCCTAAAGTACGCTTGACTAAATATCAAGAAACATTTTTATATATTAGTTTTAAATTGTTCAATGCTTTGCCGTCATCGACGAGAAGACTTGAGATGGCAGCATATCAAATCTGTTTGAAAAATCAGTTAGTCAAACATGCCCTTTACAAACTGGACGACTTTTATAATATTGCGTCCACAATTGCTTGATTATAAATAACCATATTACGACTATACTTTTGCACTAAGTTTTAGATTTTATTGACATTGTTTTTAATTACGCATGTTTCAGAATTTTTCTTTTTCATTGTATTGATTATTATTTATTGATTGATTATTATTTTGTAAATTTGACTATTTTTAAGTAATCACCTCTGATTACAATAAATTTTTTTCCTTTTAATTAATCAAAGCGGTTTTATCATCCGGTAAATTATGATTGTAAAATTTGACATGTTCCTCAGTATTGTGAAATGCTTTTATGGAATGAATAAATGATGATGATGATGTAGGCATACAATTTACCAGGTTTTGACAGCTTCCTTGAAAGGATTCCAATATATTGATCTCAATTTGATTTCGGACCAATATATTGACATCTTATCAAACCATGTGATACAGGAGCTAAACAAAGTCTATCCTTTCAACGAGGGAATTTTTCAACAGAATCTCGCCTCGTACCATTCTTCGAAAAAATACAGGTTTTTACACAGAACCAAATTACTGTACTTGAATGGCCCGGAACTCCTCCGATCTCAACCCGATCAAAAACCTCTGGACCATTTGCAAAAAGCGGCTCTCCAAGATGGATTGTACAACGAAAACCAAGATGATCAGTGCATTAAATCAAGTCTGGTTTCACAATGATGAACTGAAAGGAAGCTGACAAAACCTGGTAAATTCTGTGCCTACAAGAGTGAAAGGTGTTATAAAAGCAAACAGAGGACACATTCTATATTAAAACTAACAATCTATAACTACCAGTATTACTGTTTTTGTATGTTTATTTCCAATAAAGCACTTTTCAACGAAAAACACTCATTGCTCTAATTAATTCGCACGGTACTGTAGAGTCATGATTCGAGATCAACGAAGAGCGACTTACAAGAACTTCTTGGACAGACTCTTTATAATCTGCTTACCACCGATTTTTGAAAGAGAACAACCATCTTAGCTTGCCTAAACTAGTTTTATATGTATAATCAAATTTGAAGGTATATCATTGTTATTAATAGGTAGCGTCGGTCTTGGCGAAAGCTCCCTATACGGATCTGTAGGAACGAGGACACTGAGAAGTTGGATCGACAGTAAAAGTGGACATTCAGCAGTGAGCCGCGCCGCTCATTTTGCTCTTCAGCATCAATTAAAAGTTAAGCCAAAATCATCAAACAATCAAGGGTAAGGCCATCATGGATTATTTTGAATGTTTCAGTAAGTTTTTCCTGCATGACTCCTTTAGTTGTTCGTAATTATTGTTTCTGAGGTTGTTTTTTAAAGTGCACACGAAAGTTTGTCGAAAAAATTCATGCAGTAGAGTGGGGTTACTCTCACCCATCTCTACTCGATAGTCGAGAGAAAGCAGTTGACATTCAGTACGAGCGTAGAGCCCGACCGCTATAGAAGAAGGCTGTCCTGCATTAGTGGTTTTTTTGGGCAATGAGCAGCCATATTACGAACCCTTGCAATTCAATCGCTTTTAGCAAGAGAAAAGCGACAATATTTTAAACGGCCCTTTTAACACCCTTGCTATTCCGGTTAAAGAGTAATGAGAAACAAATTAAAGTTGCTAATACGAAGTAACCAATCATAGCAACTTTGCGGGATCCGAGACTTTCAGGGATTTTATACTGCTTAGAAACCGAATCGACCTCCAGAATCCAATCTGAAGCTTTCTCGATTATTGACATTTTTTTTGTAGTGACATGTTTCTTGCCTTTAGAGCCATCCCGCACAAACTATTGGGGGTTTGAAGAGTACTGTCATACCCATGTTGGCCGAGCCACTGAGAGGCTAATTACATCACGAATAACAGCAAGGACTTTGTCGTGGTGGTAAGTGTACCGTCCTTGATCTAAGGCCACCTTGCAGCCAGCTAGAATATGTCTAGCTGTGCAAGGGGTATTGCTACGAAGGGGACATGAACTATCCTCGGCATAACTAACGAGCGAGGTTACTGGGGTCTGGAAGTGTATTCTGAAAGGCATTTAAATTAAATTTCAGCATCTCTGGCGGCCAGTCATACAACATTACTTTCCAATGCATTGGAGGAGGAATGCAAGTGTCCAATTGTTCTGGCATTGAAGGCCAATAGCGTGAGCCATACTATTGCTGTCAATGTCTTTGAATCTGCGTATTTTATAGTAAATACTGCGTAAGTAATTTACACCCCGAGTCATAAGTTCGCCATAGGGGCAATATAAAACGAGAGTTTCTTAATTCCAAATGAAGCAATTGCGATCATTATTAATCTACTGGCACCAAAGAGAGCACATCAAGTTAGCCACAGTATTTCTGAAGAGGTGGCTACGCCGCGGAACCAGACAGGGTTGCATAATATTTTCTCTACTTTTCAATCTTTACTTCCAAGTGGATTTTGAGGAAGCAACATAAATCCGAAAGTGGGGTCAAGGTAATTGGAATAAACATCAACAATATAAGATATACAGATGATACTGTACAAATGACCAGCAGCGAGGAAGAAGTCCAGCTCCTCATTGACAATGTTACAAGAGTATGTGACGCATATAGGTTCAAATTAATCACCACAATGACCAAGTACATAGTAGTTAGTAAAGTACCCATTAACACACCTATAGTTATAACTTACAGAATTCGACTGAAGAAGACTGATATCATTTACCTGGGCTGCAATTTAATTCTAAATTTAAATTCATAGTGACAGCATATTTTAAAAATTTCTCTACAATATTAATTATAATTATTAAATGTAGTGAATAAAGTGCAATTATGCAGTCTAGATTAACCTGCGGTTGACAAAGGACGCGACCCAAATGTACTCGGATCGCCGTTTGCATATCGGTCTAATTATAATGGGAAGCAAAAGCATATAGCAAAAGACCGAGTCAATGGCGGTATAACCAACTGGGCAAACGGTTGAAGAGGTCTCAGCGGCCTAAGGTCCCTAAATAGACCTAAAATGTCTGGTGCAGAAGGCAACGGGAGACCACTGCACTATATATCCCTAGTAGTTAGCAATGAAAAAGTAAAAAATAGCCATGGCCTCGAGTGCCCGGCGGCCCTTTAATGGGTCAGGGGTGCTAAGAATCCCCGGGTGGAAAACTGGACCGGGATCACCAGTACGGAACAGCTTTTCCGGATGGCGCAAGACCGACAAAAGTATTCAGAGCTAACGGCCAACCTCCAGTAATGGAGAGGCACTTCGAGAAGAAGAAGAAGCAATTTAAATCACAACTGGGATATGAGCAATAAGATAAAAATATGCATTGAAAACTCCAGAATCGCATTCATTAATATGAAAAAGGTATTTTACAGAAGGAAACATCAACTTACACTTGAAGATCAAACTTCTAAGATGCTGTATTTCTCAAACTTCTAGGATGGAAATCTGGATATTTACAGACACGCTCTTAAGGAAGCTCGAAGACGTTGAAATGTGGATCTATCTTAGGATGCTACTTATGTTGACAGAGTCAGGAGTGAAGATAAGCCAGAACATATAAATATCGAGAACAATAAAGACATGCAAACACGAATACTTCGGCCATGTCAAGCATCATCCTGAATGATACAACTTTTATCATCTAATGATTTAAGGCAAAATACCCGGAAGAGTTTTGTGATGACAAAAGAACATCTTGGCTTTGTAGTGGCAAGACTGGTTTCATAAATTTACCACATCCTTGCTTCGAGTCGCGGCCAACAAAATTGTTATAACCAACATTTGGTAGTGGACATGGCACCAGAAGAAGAAGTAATTGCGAAAGCGATTGATTCACGAGTGTTTGTAATAGGTTTAAATTCTGGACGAAATGGATATCGATAAACATATGGAAAAAGGAATCAATATCGTTTCTTGGAAAACTTATTTGTTTCTAAAGTACAAACTGATATGTGGTTGAGAAGGCAACAACTACTGAAAGGCATAAAAGAACAAATCCATTAAAGACTTATGATGAACAATGTAACATTAAATTCAGCAGACATTTCTAATTCCAAGATTCGATTGATGTAATAGCATGGCAAAACTGACCAATCGCCTGATGACTAATAGCTTTCAAAGAAATGATAATTTCATTTTTAAATGAGTCTTTCTTACGTTGCAATTAATCAGTCTATGGAAAAGAGCGTCTTTCACAATTGCAAATATTAATTCACACGAAAAATACCCCACTTAAACATCAAATATAAGCGCGTACATTTAGCTTATTTATCACTCTCGTTTGTCGTTATCAATGGTAAGCTATCTATTATCTATTAGCTTCTTTTAATGTATAACCTATGTATGAGGAAACAAGACTTCATAACGTTGGGCTCTGATCATATCGACAACGCACATCAGAGAAACCCTACAAGTATATTAAAGAGGATAACGTTTATAATTATTTTTTATGAATCTTTTGGGAGCAACCTTGTATGCCCTTTTTTGAAACATGACTTATAAATATATATATATATATATATATATATATATATATATATATATATATATATATATATATATATATATATATATATATATATATATATCCAGCAGTTATATTTCTTTACTAAAATCCTTTATCTTACAGGGATTAAGAAATATTTAAAGGAAATAACATTTGTTTGTTTTTTGCAGACCAATAGCTCCACTAATATCGGAAACAGCCGCCAAAATATCTGAAGTAATTTTATTATCGCATCAGTTTGATACGACCGAAAAGGAATCAGAGGCGGTGTCGATTCTTAGTCACGATATTATAGAAGAATCGGAGATTCTCGAGGAGAATGACTGGAATAAATCGGTGACTCTGCTCGAAAAGTCATTCTTGAGACATCAGAAAACGGCAATCGATAAGAATGAAACGTAAGTCTATTATATATTTATATACAGTGAAATCTCAATCGATCGTTCCTCGAATTGTTGTTTTCCTGCATGTGTCGTTTATTTTTTAAGGTGCCGAATTAATCCCATATAAAACGCGGGCAAATAGATCACATCCATTGTTCCTCAATGCATATAAAATAGACTGCATCTACTATTCCTCAACACATCATTTTTACCTGCCGCAATGATTGTTATTTATTCTGCTGATATCTCAGTGAATTTATTTGTAAAATCAGTGTACGGGCGTGGCCAATACTTTTATGAAATTCCTGATGCACCTAGCATTTCCTACTTTTGACGAAAGTCTGTATTTTATCAGAAAATTTCCATGATGTCATACCGAAGTAGCAGGCACCAGACGCAAACCATTGCTACATATACAATTTTTATTAAGGTGGGTATCCATTAGGTTTTACGCATCAACTCTGCTCCTCGCATCTGCAACTGCTCAAATGGAGACGGTGCGCGCATCAACTCAAGAACGAGTGCTCCGCAGTTTTCATTCGAACGTTGAGCGAACATGTCGTCACCAGAATTTATTATTAAATGTCTCATCCTTCGGATCCCACAGCACTGTATAATTTCGGTACCCCTCGATTAGACTTACACATTTCTCTTCAACCCACTCCATAGCGATGGATTCACGTTTACTGAACGCCGAACGTGATGCTCGAGATGTATCCACCAATGTCTTTCTTTGCTCGCATCCACGAATGCACTGCGCATCACTTTGTGTTCGCGCATTTACCGCTACCGCTTGGAGCAATCGCCGCGGAGGGTACGTTGCACGCTCTTAGAGCGCCAACGTATCCACTACTGGAGCAGTAGCAGGTAGAGCAGAGTTGGTGCGCGAACCTAATGGATACCCACCTTTATAATAACTCACAATTTGCACACATATTTACTGAAAAGAAACTAACAAATTCAGTTATTTTAATAATATAAATTAAACATTTTACAATAAAGAGAAAATTCACAAAATAAGTGTAGGAATAATCAAATTACACGTCAGCCAGGTTTAAACTGTTTGATTTTCGACCTTTTGTAATCCCCGAACAAGCTTAATTTCAGCCCCATCTATGACAGTGCAGAAACGGAATACGAAAACATGCCTAAACAATCCTTAATGTCATTTTAAGAACCTGATAAGTTCTGTGTAAGAAAGTCTCACTTAGAACCCATGAAAGAATAGTTGAATAATAGAATTGAATTTGTGGCACCAAAAACAAACAATCTTAAGTTCATTATGTCGTTTTTATTAAGATTTCAATTTTTATTAAGATTTTATCAACTGGAATTAGTTTTATTTAAAGATACCTTTTTCTGTATCTTTCGTTTTATGTTTTTGTAAGTCCCTTAAAAAACGATAGAGGTTTCGCTGTACATAAAAAATAGCCCCTTTTGGCTTTGGATATGAATGCAGTCCTTTACAGAGCAACTTATTATTATTATTATTATTATTATTATTTATTCTGGACAGGCAGCTCTGCTGATACGTCCAGATCAGATCTTGTAAAGCTAAACAATATTAACAAGTTTTTAGGTACAAATCGAGTCTGTTTTTAAATTGATTGACAGAGATTGCACTAATCACTTCAAATGGTAGTTTATTCCACATGTCCACCACTCTATTTGGCAAAACGTTCTTAAGAGGATTAGATTTAAATTTTGTACGGTTGAGTTTTTTGTTGTGAC
This sequence comes from Micropterix aruncella, assembly GCA_944548615.1. Lineage (NCBI taxonomy): Eukaryota > Metazoa > Arthropoda > Insecta > Lepidoptera > Micropterigidae > Micropterix > Micropterix aruncella. Next base: position 18,698,725 of record OX155956.1, read on the forward strand.
CTCGAAGATTTGTATTGACGTTGAATTTGTAAATATTCTTCAGTGCAGGTACATCGTAATAATGTGTTAGAATTTTATATGTCTCAATCAGGTCCCCTCTTTGTCTTCTTTGTTTGAGTGTAGTAATTCCAAGTAATTTCAAGCGATCTTCATAATTCCTATTTTTCAGGCCCACTGGCATTTTGGTTGCTCTTCGCTGTACCTTTTCCAGGATATCTACATCTTTGCAAAAGTAAGGGTTCCAGATCTGATAGCCATACTCAAGAATAGGTCTCACATATGCCTTGTTGATAAAAACCTCTATTGATAGATGTTGGAAAGCCTTCCTTATTAGATAGAGAATAGAGTTGGCTCTTTTAGCAATTGCAATTATGTGTTTCTCCCATTTGAGATCATCAGTAATTGTTATTCCAAGATCTTTTTGTTGCTTGACTGCTTCTAGTTGGGCGTTTGCCAGAAAATATTGTTTGTTGGGGTTGCTTTTCCCGATATGAAGCACTACACATTTCTCAACGTTTAAGGTAAGCAACCAATCTTCCGTCCACGCTTTGATCTTGTCAAGATCTTGCTGAAGCTGTCCACTGCATAGAATAGGATTGGCGAAGAATTTTGTGTCATCGGCAAAGTAGCTGCTCTGCGATGTGATTGAGGCTTGAAGATCCGTAATATACAAGGTGAACAAAACCGGACCCAGCACTGACCCTTGGGGTACACCACTGGATACAGTGAAATGTTCAGATTTAAAGTCGCCTACTTTCACTTGGAAGGTGCGACCAGTTAAGAAGTCTGATATCCAACTTAAAATTTTTCCTCGAATTCCGAGATGACGAAGACTTACGCACGAAGGTGGTTGTTACCAAACAGTCTCACGTCTAAAGAATTATTTTTGTTTTAGATCATTTCTCAAGCACGCATTGGATAGACTAAAGAGTTGCAAGACTGGCTTTAGCAAACACCAATTGAAAGATCATAACGAAGTCGAATTGGATTGTCCGGAAGTCATCCTCTTCTATAAAATCCAACAGATCGCTTTAGTTATGTCACGTTCTTTGAGGCAGCAGATGTTAGAACGACACGGTAAGCACCAAAATTTAACTATTCCATGGGAATCAAATATCCACAAGTACAAAGTAAATATATAATACCATGATGTTACAAATGCCGACAGCTTCACTTCACGCGATGGCGCTCATGGCTTGCCTGTTAAATTTTTCATCTCTTTAAAGATCTGTCTCTAGGAAAATAATAAACTCTCCTACAAAATATTTAAAACTCAAATTTTATGGCTTCGAAAGGCAGTGAATGGGTGGTAAGGCGAATGCTCACATGTGGCGACAGACGCTTTAAACTTACCACAGCCGGTCATTAGTACGGAATCTACTGCTCAACTTTTAGAAATGTATTTATATAAAATTATGTAATATAAGAGATGAGTTTAAATTAACCTGGATACTTGAAGTGGGTAAATCTAGGAACAAATAAATACCTTTCAACAAAAAAAAAAAGCGCTCAAAGCTTGAGAAGCATTGAGCGCACTGCGCCATCTATTGGTAGGTAAAATATCGCAAATAAACAATATTCGCAATATTTTATCTATCGGTGCAGCGCGCTCAACACTTTTTATACTATTTTTCAAAAAGATATTTTTAAATAAAAAAAAACCCGCATTTTTTTATCAAAAACTTGCCTTTGAGCTCATGTTGATTTACCCACTTAAAAGGATGCCGGTTTATTTAAACTCACCTGTATATTAGTGTAATTATACACCCAGGAATTTAAATTGCACACAAAATTTTAAGGGGTGATTCTAGTCATTAAATAGATCATGAAAATATTTTTTTATTCGATAAAATAAAGTTACAAAATAATTTAAAACTATTCATGTGCCATACTTTATTATTTATTATGGTTTTTATGACTTTTTTTATTTACGATTTATTTAATGGGTAGAATCATTGCTTTAAATTTTGTGCGCAATTTAAATTCGACGGTGTATCTAATTATATTATGATGAGCCCGACTGCATGGCTGTTCCGTTTGATATTATTATTTATGCCTTTAGACAATCCTGCTGCATAAAAAAATCGCTAATGAACAATGCTGATGCTGTAATTGATATTTTGCTGGTTGCGGCTGCATTATCAACCTTTGATTTAAAAGATAAACAAATGGTTCGACAGTGTAATCACTATTTTGTCTGGACTATTATAGCAATTGATGTTTGCATTATTATTTTCAGCTGAAAAGGTAGAAAAAGTAGCTCGAGGCGCTGTGACCAATCTTCTACCTCACCCGAGCAGTAATCCCTGCTTGCAAATGGCTGAAGATATCAGTAAGTATAAAAAATGTGTTTGCAACTACTGCAAATTTGCTGGGACCACACCCTTTATTACATAATTTCTTTTATTTAATTTGCAGAACACGTCCGACGGTTAATGCAGCTACTCGAAAACTTGAAAAAATCCTTAAAACCGGAAGATTAGAGCACAAATTTAATTATTTTACATAATTAAGATTTTTATTTATTTTAGCATTTAGAAAATTATTTAGTCAATTTATGAAAAAATTGTTATGTATGCAGGCCATCGTTATGCTTTAACCCTTGGAGTAAATGGGTATTTTCATGGATGCATCTGTCTCTTTTGCAGGATTTTCGGCGACATCGACCTTAAAGTACTATAACTACGAAACTACTACACCAATCATAAAAAGAACAACTGCACAATGATTGCATTGAAATTTCGAATATAGAATATTGAAATATCATTTTGTAAAACAATAAGATAATTATGAATAAATATGAGAACGTCAAAGAAGTGAAAAAAACGCGGAACCAGATCTGGTCGTATCATACTCAACGGATAATTGTTTCAGAACCAGATTTGGTCGTATCATACTCAAGGGGTTAAATGTTTTTAAATGAGATTTTTGCAGATTATGCTTGTGGGTTTTCACAGTAATGTATATCTTAATTACTGTGATAAATCGTAAATATTCACATTTTAGTTTGATAAATAAGGAGACTTGTTAAAATAAATTAATCGGATAATTTAACAGTTTTTTTTATTTAGCTACGCATTTTCAGCCTGTCGGATTGCTTCCAGTTGTTTCTTTCGTCGTAAACCACGTTTTTTGTTTGCGCTCATTCCAACTGATTGATTGAGGAATTGCACTTTCAACGATTTTTTCTGAGGGATAAAGGAATATCAAATTAGATTTCCCATTAAAAGTTTGATAATAATTATTCCAGCGTGTATTACATACCTTGAGAGTCTTCTTGTCGATTTTTGTTTTATCCCTTGAGTACAGTATGTTGATCCTTCTATTCCGTAGCATCGTGTGGTGTTTCGTTAAGGCCAACTATTGAACCAAAATAAAAAATATATTTGTATGTACGTGTAACTGAATTACAGACTGGCGAGTTAGTAGAATTGATAATTGTCAGTGTGAAAAACAAAGTCTATTTGAATCTGCGTATTTTATAGTAAATACTTCGCAAGTAATTTATACCCCAATTTATAATCGAGTATTGCTCAATACTACAGTACTGGCCGATAAGTCATACCTGAGTACCAGTTTTCGTTTTATTGTCGAGTCCAAGATGGCGAGATATACTTAAGTAGAGGCGATCCGATACTTGGCACCGAGCCATTTCTACAATAAAATAAAATACAAACGAAGCTGCCATGGAATTCACCGCATCCTAATACTCTTATTACACTTCTGAGGGGTGAGCGGTCGATTCCGGACTAACGACCGGCTGTGGCAGGTTTAGAACAGCTGTCTTGCCACATGTGAGCGTTCACCTTACCACTCATTCACTCCCCCCTTCGAAGCCATAGAATTTGAGATGCAGAAATCAGTTTTAGATATTTTTTCTAGGAAGTTGATTATTTTTTTGGAAAGACCAAGATCTTTAAAAGATTTTACTAGCAGCGCCAACTTCCACCGCGAGACGGCATTTGATAGATCATGGTATTTATTTAATTTGTACTCGTGGTCTTTTGGGATATTTGATTCCCATGGAACAGTTAATTCTACGATAAGGGCCATCTTCCAAGATAGAGACTAGAGTTATATCTGGTCGGAGGGCTGTGCATCCGAGACTTTCAGGGATTTTATACTGCTTAGAAACCGAATCGACCTCCAGAATCCAATCTGAAGCTTTCTCGATTATTGAGAAAAGTTTTGTAGTGACATGTTTCTTGCCTTTAGAGCCATCCCGCACAAACTGTATTGGGGGTTTGAAGAGTACTGTCATACCCTTGTTGGCTCGAGCCACTGAGAGGCTAATTACCTAGCAAATAACAGCAAGGACTATGTCGTGGTGGTAAGTGTATCGTCCTTGATCTAAGGCCACCTTGCAGCCAGCTAGAATATGTCTAGCTGTGCAAGGGGTATCGCTACGAAGGGGACATGAACTATCCTCGGCTGGGCTCGGCATAACTCCAACGAGCGAGGTTACTGGGGTCTGGAAGTGTATTCTGAAAGGCATTTAAATAAAATTTCAGCATCTATGGCGGCCAGTCAAACAACATTACTTTCCAGTGCATTAGAGGAGTAATGCAAAAGTCTCCAATCGTTGTCCAATCGTTCTGGCATTGAAGGCCAATAGGGTGGGCCATACTATTGCTGTCAATATCTTTGAATCTGCGTATTTTATAGTAAATACTGCGTAAGTAATTTACACCCCAATTTACACCCAAAATTATGAATATTTTGACAAAACCTACATTTAAAATCAATAAGCATAAATTAGCAACGGCAAACGTTATTCCTCATAAAAAATAAAAGTTTGCTAATTCATTTTCAAACTTGCTTATTCATTTTCAAGTTTGCTAATTCATTTGACATTCGGGAGCTAATGGGCCCTGATGCAGTTGGCCACTAAGACCCATATGTACAGGGTCGGTCAAACTCACGGGTCAATACCCATCCGGTGGCCTCGTCTCCTATAGAGCGGGGGTAGTTGTTCACCTCAAGGCGACTGCTCCGGGTAAAAGCCGGACAAAGGACGCCGTGGTCCGCGATAGATTCAGCAAACGCCATATCACCGCTTCATAAGAGAGGACTGCGCAAGCGACCTTGAACCCGTAACCAGTCGGGAGACTAGAGTAATCTGGTTGCAACTGGTAGTAAGGGCGAGTGTCGGCCCGCTGGGTGACTAGCCTGGCTATGTCGCGGCAAGGCGTTGGCTTCTTACAGGCAAGTGGCGGATCTTGACGGTGGACTGTTTTGTCCCAAGTCTTCTGCGCTTACCTCACGGGAGACAGAACAATCAATCTTAATACTTCCTGGGGTGACGGGTTCGCCGTTGTAGCCGACAGCTCTAGTTATACATTCGACAGTATTGCCGCTCGATATGAATAAATTCCCGAATACTTGAGCCATACTTAGCAGAGTTGGCTGGTATTTCTCGTCTACTGAACACACTGAATACTTAAGTATCATGCGGTACTCTGGTAATATTACGCTGAGCATTACTCAAGTACTGAACCGATACTCGACTATAAATTCGGGCGTTAGAATAGGAGCAATAAGGAGTATTGCGAACCTTGTAAGAAAACTCGTCGTTTAGTTCTACGTGAGCAAACATCCGTGATAGCTGCTTATTATTCTTTTTCTGTTTTGTTTCATTCTTCTTTTGCTTTTCGTCGTCTTCTTCTTTTTGTATCCTCACTGAAACGATTCCGGGGATATCTTTGAAATGGCCCTTTATCTGTAAAAAAATATTGTAATTAAACATTTAAAAAAATACTCAGTATTTTTATTTTTAAGATCCTGAGACACATCAATTGGCGTTCGTAGAAATCGCACACAAGTAAGATATACTATACATGTTATAAAAAACTATCTTTGTCTGCGCGTTCTACGGCTTAATTAATAGTTTTCTACCATAGAATACTCAACAGGCCATTTCAAACTGTTCAAATAAGCCCGTACCTTGATAAAAACTTGCAAAATTTTAATATGTAAAAGAGTCAAATAACTAACTACCTCATCTGAAGTAACAGGTGTGGGTAAATTTCCAACGAAAAGAATGTATCGCTTGGGTTTTTCCTTCTTCTTTTCTCCTTTTTTTGTTGTTTCAACGGTTTCAGATTTATCCTCCTCCTTCACGGGATTGTCCACCTTGAAATTGAAATGAAATATTTGAATTTCAGTATAACAACCTAAGTACTCACTTTACTTTAGATTAGGATTCCTTTGAAAATCGTAGACGTTCGAGATGTGACTTAGATCACCTTGTGTTTTGGAAATGCTCGATTCCAAAATGCTTGAATGCTTGATATAAACAATGAGGATAGGGATAAGAGTCAAATGTACTATCATTGATTATATTTGATATTAGATTGCTCAACTCCATAGTAAAATTTAGCAACCCTTCTGCGCCGGCGAAATGCAGGTGGCACTGATTGCATTAACCCGGTAGCTCCGTAACATCCCTTGCGGGACCAACGGCGGACTCCCCCAATTTCCAGGTTATAATTTTTTATATGTCAAATTTCAATGCGATCATTTTGCAGTAATTTTTTTTATGATCCGTATAGTGGTTTTCAAGTTATGGTCGTTTGTATCAAGGTCGGTCGACTCGCGCCGATTTTACGCGCGAAAATGTCGCGCGCAAAAGTGATAGCTGAATTTTTACTTCGCGAGAGGAAGGGTTAACGACGAATCTAATTAAACGCTTTATTTGCTTTAACAAAAAGGCGAGCTTATTGCCTAAAAGCAATATCTTACAGCTAACCTTAGCAATCTATTGAGAATCTAATAGCAATTTATTTAGCCATCTATAATAACACTGATGATGAATGCTTTTTTGTAAGGACTGATTGATTATACAATCTATAGCATTTTTAATATGTATAGACTAATTACATCACAGAAATAATACGGAGAGATAGAATGGCATTTATTAGTCTATATGAATATTAACCGCCCTACCTTTGGGTTATTATTAAAAAAGTAGGTAAATCCTTGTTTTTTTTTCATTAGATATCTCAATAACAATACTTGTTTAAAATCTACCAGACAAAATATATAGCGGTTTATATAATGGGTTTTTATATATTTGTATATAAATATTTTTTATATATTTTATATACAATTTTCGATATGATAATATAGCAGACGTATCACGTATGTTCGTATAGGTAGGGCGGTTAAAGTGTGTAATTATTACATATTGAAAACTATATACTAAATTAAAAATTTATTATTATATTATTATTTTATACTGTAATGGCAACATCTAAAGTGCACCGCCATACTGTTATATTGAAACAGACATATTGAAAATAATAAGAGAAGATTAATCAATTTTTGGAACTATGACTCCCATCTAAATGTTGCTTTTTGTGGTAATATTCTGCTTGGCAAATTGTAGTACAACATGAACAATCTAATACGCTATATAATTAATGGTAATAACAAGAGTCGCCAGCCTACATACTATTTCAGCTACCAAAATTCAACGCCTGAGCACCTACAACATTGCACAACTAGGCAAACCAATCACGTAGAATGCGATCCAGAAGCTACCTTCTTTGCATGAGACAAGAGAGAAGAGTTCGGTCTATCAAGGGATCGGGTATTCTTCCGGGAGTTTGTATCAAATCTTCTTCTAGTGCCATGTCCGCCAAATGTTGGCTAATGTTGAATACAGTGGCGTTCATTAAGTTTGTAGTTAACCTCTCATGAGTGGTCGACTCTCTAAAGTTTAAAAAAAAAAACAGGCTAGGGGCAGCGACTCTCCGGAGGTTCTCATACACCTTTTTCAAAAATGGCAAATTAAAGGATCTTTTTCACTGCTAACTGGTTTTATTAGGTCGGTTAACACGGAAAGAAGGCAGCCAAAATTTCCATACAAATTACACAGGCCTACCATTCGTTTTATAGTCGCTAGAACTTGTCATATTGTCATGTCAACTCGTCATATATGTCGTAGGATCACTTTAAAATCCGTTTCTTATTAGTTTCTGTTGCTTATTTTACAAGAAGAGTAATTCAACCTGTCCTTAATTTATATTAGCCCATGTTACATTGCCCATACTTTTTTGTTGAAATATGTGATGGATGCTGTAAAAATGCGCACGTCCATAAATAAAATAAATTAAAAAATAAAATACAAACGGAGCTGCCATGGAATTCACCGCCCGGAGTCGGGCCCATCATGATACTTTTTTTTTACACTTCTGGGGGGCGAGCAGCGGATTCCAAACTAATGACCGGCTGTGGTAGGTTTAAGACAGCTGTCTTGCCACATGTGAGCGTTCACCTTACCACTCATTTACTCCCCCTTCAAAGCCATAGAATTTGAGATGCGCAAATCGCGGTTTTAGATATTTTTTCTAGGAAAGAGTTGATTATTTCTCTGGAAAGACCAAAATCTTTAAAGAGGTGAAAGAGAGATTTAGCTGGCAGGCCACGAGCGTCAACTTCCACCGCGGGTGGATGCAAGGTGAACAATGAAGCCGTTCCGGGTGACGGCATTTGCGAGATCATGGTATTTATTTAATTTGTACTCGTGGTCTTTTGGGATATTTGATTCCTATGGAACAGTTATTTCTACGATAAAGGCCACCTTCCGAGATAGAGAGTAAAGAGTTATATCTGGACGGAGGGCTGTGCATCCGAGACTTTTCAGGGAATTCTCTTTAACGGGGGGTGACTATGTTCACATTTCTTTGGGTATGACAGACGAATATACAATATTGCTTCCCTTACGAAATCTATCCCAACGGCGCAGTTAAAAAACTATTTTGTGAGACCGAGTAAGTCTCATACGCTTTGTAAGAAGTTCAACCTTGCCCTGTAAAGACCTCATACGCACTGGATGAAAGTCATCAAAAATAGCATCGCAGTCAGCGTGTTAAATGACACGACGGGTGGGCAGTGGCGGCCATTGAACAATAACATAAACAAAGCGAACAATAACATAACATTGGACCTTCAAATATACACAGTAAAGTTTTGTATCATACCGAAGAATGATACAAAACTTTAGGTACAGTCAATATAGAAGGGTAATTTGAAATGTTAATTCCTTAATGTTGTAGTTTGTATCAGGGTTGTTGCGAATATCAGCATCAGCATCAGCATCAGCGGATTATTCGCATTATTTTCAATATCAGCATCCGCATCAGCATCCGCAATAATCGATGCTGATTTTTATTGCTGATATTCAAGGTCGTATCATCTCGTGTCACTCGTACGACTTGTAAATCCCGGGGGATTCTTGATTCGGGGGATCCCGGGGGACTCTAGCCGCGCAGGTGTTACATGCACCTGCGCGGCTAGCCGCGACAATAAACGAATGCAAGATTGACTGACTCATTACCGCAGCAGACATTGTCGGTGTAAGTAAACCACAAGTTTTATAATGCCTCCGCCATTGAAAAGTGAAGTATGGAAGTATTTTACATTAGTAAATAAAGATACCGCAAAGTGTAATATCTGTAAAATGGATTATTCTCGCAAAGGACGTACTAATACCTCGTTAAAAAATCACTTGAAGTTTAAACATCCAGAAGAGCATACCCGTTTTTTAAGCTGTGAGATCGAAAACCTGGAAGCCGCCGGAACTGCTGAAGAAGGTAGGGTAATTTTCTTATTTAGTTAAACATACGGGTGAGTTTTTAGTTAGTGATATCATTGAAGTGGGTGATTCAGTACATCGTCGAACTAACCAGGAAAATCGTTATTTTATTATTTTTGACTTTTTTCTAAAAAAAAACATGTATACGCTGTATTCTTTGCGGGGTTGTGACTTGTGTGACCTTGTGGGGGAGGCAAAGAAGCGCGTTGCGATTTTGTACACCTCTTTATTTAGTAGGTAATATAACTGTCTAATAAATGTTATGTATCTTACTTCCTTCCTACTATTATTATAAATGCGATAATTTAATACCTAACATACAACCTAACCTAGAACCCAACCTCCATGTCTAAATTTTAGAGAGTAAAATTAGTTTATTTGTTTTAGGTAAAATACTAACACCAATTCAGCGAGCAAAAAAGCAACAATCACTAGAGGAAGCATTTCGAAAGGATAAACAGTATGACAAAGATAACCCAAAGAGTTTAATTATTGACAAATTAATCGGCGAGATGATTGCTGTTCAGGACTTGCCATTTCATTTTGTGGAAGGTATTGGTTTCCGAAGACTCATGCTAGCGGTTATGCCAAAATATAATTTAAAAGGCCGCAATTTTTTCACTAACTATGTCTGTAAAGATTTATACGAAAAAGTTGCTGCAGAGGTGAAAAAAGTTATAAAGGAATTTAAATACATGACATTTACATCAGACATTTGGACGGATCCAAGTGCCAATGTTTCTTTGTTAAGTTTAACTTGTCATGGAATTACCGAAAATTTTGATCGCAAATCGGTAATACTAAAATGCGAAACTTTCGATAATCGCCATACAGGAGATATTATTGCCGAAAAATATGAATCTATGTTAACTGAATGGGGTATATCCAAAAATCAAGTACACTGCATTATTAGAGACGAAGGGTCAAATATGAAAAGGGCCATGGCAATATCAGAGTTCAGCGATATAGATTGCACAGCGCATAAACTTCAATTATGTGTGAAAAATGGGTTAAAGTCCCATCAAAGCATAATAGACATCTTACAAAAAATTAAAAAAATTGCGAACCATTTCAATCACTCGACAATAGCACAGAAAGAATTGAATGCTATTCAAGAACGCCTCAATCAACCAAAATTAACAGTTTTTCAAGACTGCGTCACGAGATGGAACAGTTCCTTTTATATGATGGAAAGATACTTGAAAATCAAAGATTCATTGAGCATTTACCGTAATAATAACCACAACATACAAGCTATTTTACCCGAAGAGTGGAAACTTATGGAAGACTGTGTGGAGTTGTTGCGACCTTTTGAAGAAAGTACACGGGAACTAAGCAATTCAAATGCTTTGATTTCATCCGTTATTCCGCTTATTCATGTACTTACGAAGAAACTTGACGACCAATTAGCTAAAACAGATAACTCAGACGCGATAAAACATCTTATTACTACCTTAAAAACAAATATTTCCGATAAATTTGATGATATAAAAAATAATTTCTTATTCGCAATATCCACCCTTTTGGATCCGCGATATAAAACCAAATTCTTCAGTGAAATTTCAATGGAAAGAGTTGAGACTGAAATTCTAAAACTAGCCAATATAAATAGAGACGAAATTGGTCCATCATCACCTAAGAGGTCAAGAAGAACTGCTCCTTTGATGAAAGCAGGAGACATAGAACAGCCCTCAACTAGCAGAGCTAGTAGACTAACCCTGCAAAGTGAACTTGCAGTTTTGCTAGATTCAAGTGACGAAGAAAGTAGTGAGAGTGACATCAATAACTCAATTGCGGATGCGAATTTGAAACTTAAAAATCTGCTAAGACAATATTACAAAGAAAAAAAGATTATTGTGTCACAAAACCCACTTGACTGGTGGAGAACGCATGGAACAAATACATATAAAGAATTTTCTGCACTGGCTCGGAGATTTCTGTCATCTCCGCCGGCAAGTGTTCCTAGCGAACAATTGTTCAGCAGTGCCGGAGTTATTTATAAACCTTCCCGTAATCGACTGCAAGCTGAAAAGGCAGCTCAGCTATTGTTTTTGAAATATAATTTACCGTTAATACAATTTCAGTATTAATTAATTAAAAACAGATGTAAGTTGAGTGGTGTACAGGCAATTATATTTTATTTATATAGGTATGTCAGGTAATATCACTTTACGTATTCAAGATGTTTTCGATAATTAAAAGTCACATAATTATTATAATTTGCCTTTTATTTCAAATATCTAATAAAATGATCACTTTTACTTACAATTTGATATTTGGATATATTTTATTTACCTAATTAATTAAAATCAGCATCAGCATCAGCATCAGCTGATATTGATCTCAAATAATCAGCATCAGCATCAGCATCCGCTGATATTTAAAAAACCTGCATCAGCAACAACACTGGTTTGTATCTTTTCTCGGTGAACAGTTTTGTATATTGAAGCTATCCACTAATATATCATTAGAAAGAGCAATTAGTCTTCTTTCCAATAAGATAATTGGTAAAATGATTATCTTATAGTATACAATGAAACTTACAAGAATTTGAATACCTATAACTAAGATTGTGATGTATCTTTTCTCGATAAACAGTTTTGTATTTTGAAGCTATGCACTAATATATCATTATAAAGAGCAATAACTCTTCTTTCCAATAAGATAACTGGTAAAATGATTATCTTAAAGTATATGATGAAACTTACAAAAATCGTGATATGGGTATCGCCGTAAAAATTTGTATTAAACATTCGTGAATCAGTAACACATGTTGGCCATCAGTAACATTCAAGATTACACGTAACAAACGTGAGTTTCATAAAGGTCTGTTTATAGCATAATAATAATAATAATAATTTTATTTATTTATTCAATAAATATACATTTCGGTTGGTTTACAATGCAGAATCTGCCTAACTAGGTCATCCCGACCATAACATGAAAGTCAATGAGCACCATTTTATTTATTTTTATTATAGTTTTAGTAAATTTTAAATTTATTCAAATCATCCTCGAATTGTAGCACTCCACGACGATTGCAAATAGGATGTTCAAAAAACTTTGGCAATATCGTAAATACACATGTCTAATATGTCTTCTGCTTGTGGCCAGTAGAATAAACCATTAGATTTCTTACGCATGAACCTTTACATTGATTCTGTTAATTGCAAGGATTTGCCCGACGTAACATTTCGAAATCCTGTTAGTTTAAAACCTAACCAATACGTTATCCTACTAGGATAAACCGTTAACCTTCAGCAATATGCTGGTCTTCTAAAATGTTTATACCAGATGAACCTGGAATATTTGGAGTTATATTTTCTTGGTGCTGTATATAATCTGTATTTAGTGCTTCGGTTCCCAAATTGATTGGTTTGTGTTTCAATAAAATTCCTGTATTTTCATCCAAGATAAAAGGTTGGGGATCTTTTGAATTCGTACTAAGAACTGAATTTTCAGAGCTATCAGATAAGAAGCCATCGATATCATTATCTGTGTCAATGTAGTCTATTAGTACTTCGTCACTGTCCGAACTTTCTGATACGTAATCTGTTTTTCTCCATTTTTTATGTTTTTTTTTCATTTGCACTTTTTTTAAATTTGATTTATTCCTTTTTACGTTTCTTTATAAAGCTTCAGCCTCGACTTGGTGATTGGGTGTATTTTCCGTGTAGTCCTTGTTGGTTTTTGTTCGCTGTAGGCCCTGTTCTTTCTTTACTGTAGAACCAGATTTAACAATGTTTGGCATGGGCAAAAGAAGATGAGATTTTAAATCAAGACATTTACAATTTACAGGCCTGGTACAAAAACAACTCAAACACCTATATCCGATAACGTTTTCTATCTCTGTATCACTTGATGTACTTCCATGGTCAGTGATACAGAGATTTGCTTTAATTCAGCTGGTAATTTATTTTTACCAATTTCGTCTTCAGAAATGAAATGTATCATCACTGATGATGATACATTTCATTGCAGCGTATTAAAGCAACTAATGCATTAGGTATGTCCATCCCATGTGACACATAGTTGTCGAGTTTTCTTTGAATTGCGGCACCCACACAGTCCGCTGCACCCTTTCCATGAGTTATATATATATATATGACCATTCTGATTATTTAATAAAATTATATTACATATGTGCGCGCTATTAGCTATTAACCATTAACAATTACCAAACAACCGCCATCCATCGAATCTTTCTTGGTACGGGCTATGGCCTAGTTAGTCAGATTCGGAGTATAAAACAAATTGTAATTTAAATTTTTGATCAATAAAATAAAGTTATTATTATTATTATTTATTTCAATGAAACCAATATAAATACATCCTAATTTCACGAATGTTACGTAACACATCAGCAACAAATGGTAACATACAGTAACGATCGTGAATGAAAAACAAGCGCGACATAAACTTTAAATCGTTTTATTTGTAAACGAATAATGTTAGTAACGATATAAACACATTATCGTAATAAGCATTAATAGATCTAAGTACAAAATATACAACAGATAACATATTCGAATATTTACCTTGATAATTCCAAGCTAAATCCCACTCAAAATTCTCAGTACAAATTCACGACCAAGACGTCGACCCACTCAGAGCAAAAGAAAAGATGGCAGAGTACTTTATTACGTTGTCCAGACTGCAACAAAGAGTTGCCATACGCAAAAAAATACTTAGGAATGCCAGTCTTTTATCAGTTTTCGATCAAATTGGTAACACACCAAAAGTAACATTCGGGAAACAAATATGGCGACAAACCATTTGCAACATATATTTTCAGTAAATAATATATATATTCTTTTTACTAGTAAAGAAAACAAAAGATACACAATTTAAGTAAATGCGAAAATATTCAACATTTTAAATATATGACTACTTTGATCGCAATTTGTCATAAAAGGGGCAAAAATGGATTGGCGATGTAAATTTTAATAGGCACTTGAAAAATTGTGTTTGTTGTTAAAATTAATAAATCATATCACTTCATGCTTCTTTGCAGTAATTTCTTGTATTTTGATACATTTTCTAATACACTTTACTATACTTAAATTGGATTATGCATTAGACCATAACTTTTTATAGAAAAACTGAAAGTAGTTAGGCGACACACACACGACAAAAAAAGTACAAATTTATACGGCGATACCCATATAACTTTTTTGTGCGTTTTTTTGTGCTCCAATTTTTTATAATAAATCTGAAGATATTAAATTGCTTTTTGTATTTTAAAAAACAAAACTAAGTAATTAAAAATAAATTCCAGAATAACATAATAAATTACCGTTTTAGTAAACGTTTTATGAAGACTCTCCGCGGCCAGCGCACTTTGTATGAACATTCTGGAGAGTCGCCCGCGGCTGAGTGGTTAAGTATGTACCTCATCCGAAAATCTTTGGAATATATTAGGTGTTGCTACCTCGCCTATTTTTTAAAAAAAAATAAAAAAGACCCAGACTACTAAATTCGATCATGCTAAATCTAAAAGAAAATTGGGTTGGCTTTTTTTTTTAATTTTAAAAATTAGTTTTTATGATGGTTTTTAAATAACTAATCTAACCTACTGAGAAATAGATGTTTTTGAATTGTTAAAAATAAACTAACCTAACCTACCGAAATGTAGGTGTTTGACACTTCTTTAAATGCCTACATCTCTCTTATTTATTGAGTCCGACGAAAGATAATTGCAGTTTCAGAATCAGCGTGGTGAATATAGTCGGGTGATAAAAAATAAAAAATGTAGAACTGATAGCAATACCTAATAAATACCATGGATTTTTAAAAGATAATGGGCAATTTCAAAGATTTCCCCGGAATAATTTCAGTGAGTATTAAATTTTACCTTTTTTGCAGCTGCAATCAAAAAATTATGCAGAATCTTCAATTTCCTCTGATCTGAGTCACTCAGCGCTCCGTTTTCATCGTGACCATTGAGAATGCCTTGGATCTTCGAAAATATCAACTGGCTATTAGTCCGGCCGTTCTCCTCGAAACTCTGAAGATCCCTCAGGACGTTCTGCCTGATGCGTCCTTTTTGGTTGCCGGATAGCTTTACATTTGTGAAAGTCGACAGCAGCTCTTTATTCGAGAGGAAAGTGTCGATTTCGCTTTTGTAAAGCGGTATTTTAGCCGTCATTTTTAACAAAACAAAAATATAACCTAACCCCACGTGCGAACCGACCAAAATGTAGGTCTCTGAAGCTGGCGCCAGAAAACGATATATATAAACATACGTACATATAGCAAGCCAATACCAGTCCACCAATGACAACGCGTGAATTATGCTACAACAAAAACTAAATATTAAGGCTCCCGCGGGAAATACAAATTATGCTTGTCGTATTTAGCAGAGTAGGCAATAGACCGAATCGGATACTCAAATTTTAGTCTGGCAATGATCAAGAATCATAATTTAGGAGGTTCGAAATTTTACTATGCAAATTTTACTTATCGCCGATGTTAGTATGCAATGGTCGAGGCGGCCGCTTAAACTTCGGTCTGGCAGATATCGAGAATCCCACTTTTGGAGCTTCAAAAATTTACTATACATAGCTAATGATATTATACATCACATATAAAAAGTGCATTAGGGCGTTATTTTTTAAATTGGAGATATGATTTAGCAAACTTGGGTTCGCGCATCACTGATATTAGTATGTCTAGGCGAACGCTCCAACTTCGGTCTGGGAAATATCGAGAATCCCACTTTTGGAGCTTCAAAATTTTACTATACATAGCTGATGATATTAGACATCACATATAAAAAGTGCATTAGGGCGTTATTTTTTAAATTGGAGATATTAATTCCCAAACTTGGGTCCGCGCACCGCCGATTTTAGTATGTCTAGGTGGCCGCTCAAACTTCGGTCTGGCAGATATCGAGAATCCCACTTTTGGAGCTTGAAAATTTTACTATACATAGCTGATGATATTACACATCACATATAAAAAGCGCGTTAGGGCGTTATTTCTTAAATTAAAGATATTAATTCCCAAACTTTGGCTCGCGCATCGCCGATGTTAGTATGCAGTGGTCGAGGAAACCGCACAAATTTTGGGCAAGTGCATGAATTTGGATTTTTGTTGCTGGGTCGGCAGCTATCGAGAATCCCACTTTTGGAGCTTCAAAATTTTACTATACATAGCTGATGATATTAGACATCACATATAAAAAGTGCATTAGGGCGTTATTTTTTAAATTGGAGATATTAATTCCCAAACTTGGGTCCGCGCACCGCCGATTTTAGTATGTCTAGGTGGCCGCTCAAACTTCGGTCTGGCAGATATCGAGAATCCCACTTTTGGAGCTTCAAAATTTTACTATACATAGCTGATGATATTACACATCACATATAAAAAGCGCATTAGGGCGTTGTCTCTTAAATTAAAGATATTAATTCCCAAACTTTGGCTCGCGCATCGCCGATGTTAGTATGCAGTGGTCGAGGAAACCGCACAAATTTTGGGCAAGTGCATGAATTTTGATTTTTGTTGCTGGGTCGGCAGCTATCGAGAATACCACTTTTGGAGCTTCAAAATTTTACTATACATAGCTAATTATATTGTACATCACATATAAAAAGTGCATTAGGGCGTTATTTCTTAAATTGAAGATATTAATTCCCAAACTTGGGTCCGCGCATTGTCGATGTTAGTATGCATTGTTCGAGGCGGCCGCTCAAACTTCGGTCTGGCAGATATCGAGAATCCCACTTTTGGAGCTTCAAAATTTTACTATCCACAGCTGATGATATTAGACATCACATATAAAAAGTGCATTAGGGCGTTATTTTTTAAATTGGAGATATTAATTCCCAAACTTGGGTCCGCGCACCGCCGATGTTAGTATGTCTAGGTGGCCGCTCAAACTTCGGTCTGGCAGATATCGAGAATCCCACTTTTGGAGCTTCAAAAATTTACTATACATAGCTAATGATATTATACATCACATATAAAAAGTGCATTAGGGCGTTATTTTTTAAATTGGAGATATGATTTAGCAAACTTGGGTTCGCGCATCACTGATATTAGTATGTCTAGGCGAACGCTCCAACTTCGGTCTGGGAAATATCGAGAATCCCACTTTTGGAGCTTCAAAATTTTACTATACATAGCTGATGATATTACACATCACATATAAAAAGCGCGTTAGGGCGTTATTTCTTAAATTAAAGATATTAATTCCCAAACTTTGGCTCGCGCATCGCCGATGTTAGTATGCAGTGGTCGAGGAAACCGCACAAATTTTGGGCAAGTGCATGAAATTGGATTTTTGTTGCTGGGTCGGCAGCTATCGAGAATCCCACTTTTGGAGCTTCAAAATTTTACTATATATAGCTGATTATATTGTACATCACATATAAGAAGTGCATTAGGGCGTTATTTCTTAAATTGAAGATATTAATTCCCAAACTTGGGTCCGCGCATTGTCGATGTTAGTATGCATTGTTCGAGGCGGCCGCTCAAACTTCGGTCTGGCAGATATCGAGAATCCCACTTTTGGAGTTTCAAAATTTTACTATACATAGCTGATGATATTAGACATCACATATAAAAAGTGCATTAGGGCGTTATTTTTTAAATTGGAGATATTAATTCCCAAACTTGGGTCCGCGCACCGCCGATGTTAGTATGTCTAGGTGGCCGCTCAAACTTCGGTCTGGCAGATATCGAGAATCCCACTTTTGGAGCTTCAAAAATTTACTATACATAGCTGATGATATTAGACATCACATATGAAAAGTGCATTAGGGCGTTATTTTTTAAATCGGAGATATTAATTCCCAAACTTGGGTATGCGCACCGCCGATGTTAATATGTCTAGGTGGCCGCTCAAACTTCGGTCTGGCAGATATCGAGAATCCCACTTTTGGAGCTTCAAAATTTTACTATACATAGCTGATGATATTAGACATCACATATAAAAAGTGCATTAGGGCGTTATTTTTTAAATTGGAGATATTAATTCCCAAACTTGGGTCCGCGCACCGCCGATGTTAGTATGTCTAGGTGGCCGCTCAAACTTCGGTCTGGCAGATATCGAGAATCCCACTTTTGGAGCTTCAAAATTTTACTATACATAGCTGATGATATTAGACATCACATATAAAAAGTGCATTAGGGCGTTGTTTTTTAAATTGGAGATATTAATTCCCAAACTTGGGTCCGCGCACCGCCGATGTTAGTATGTCTAGGTGGCCGCTCAAACTTCGGTCTGGCAGATATCGAGAATCCCACTTTTGGAGCTTCAAAATTTTACTATACATAGCTGATGATATTACACATCACATATAAAAAGTGCATTAGGGCGTTGTCTCTTAAATTAAAGATATTAATTCCCAAACTTTGGCTCGCGCATCGCCGATGTTAGTATGCAGTGGTCGAGGAAACCGCACAAATTTTGGGCAAGTGCATGAATTTTGATTTTTGTTGCTGGGTCGGCAGCTATCGAGAATACCACTTTTGGAGCTTCAAAATTTTACTATACATAGCTAATTATATTGTACATCACATATAAAAAGTGCATTAGGGCGTTATTTCTTAAATTGAAGATATTAATTCCCAAACTTGGGTCCGCGCATTGTCGATGTTAGTATGCATTGTTCGAGGCGGCCGCTCAAACTTCGGTCTGGCAGATATCGAGAATCCCACTTTTGGAGCTTCAAAATTTTACTATCCATAGCTGATGATATTAGACATCACATATAAAAAGTGCATTAGGGCGTTATTTTTTAAATTGGAGATATTAATTCCCAAACTTGGGTCCGCGCACCGCCGATGTTAGTATGTCTAGGTGGCCGCTCAAACTTCGGTCTGGCAGATATCGAGAATCCCACTTTTGGAGCTTCAAAAATTTACTATACATAGCTAATGATATTATACATCACATATAAAAAGTGCATTAGGGCGTTATTTTTTAAATTGGAGATATGATTTAGCAAACTTGGGTTCGCGCATCACTGATATTAGTATGTCTAGGCGAACGCTCCAACTTCGGTCTGGGAAATATCGAGAATCCCACTTTTGGAGCTTCAAAATTTTACTATACATAGCTGATGATATTACACATCACATATAAAAAGCGCGTTAGGGCGTTATTTCTTAAATTAAAGATATTAATTCCCAAACTTTGGCTCGCGCATCGCCGATGTTAGTATGCAGTGGTCGAGGAAACCGCACAAATTTTGGGCAAGTGCATGAAATTGGATTTTTGTTGCTGGGTCGGCAGCTATCGAGAATCCCACTTTTGGAGCTTCAAAATTTTACTATATATAGCTGATTATATTGTACATCACATATAAGAAGTGCATTAGGGCGTTATTTCTTAAATTGAAGATATTAATTCCCAAACTTGGGTCCGCGCATTGTCGATGTTAGTATGCATTGTTCGAGGCGGCCGCTCAAACTTCGGTCTGGCAGATATCGAGAATCCCACTTTTGGAGTTTCAAAATTTTACTATACATAGCTGATGATATTAGACATCACATATAAAAAGTGCATTAGGGCGTTATTTTTTAAATTGGAGATATTAATTCCCAAACTTGGGTCCGCGCACCGCCGATGTTAGTATGTCTAGGTGGCCGCTCAAACTTCGGTCTGGCAGATATCGAGAATCCCACTTTTGGAGCTTCAAAAATTTACTATACATAGCTGATGATATTAGACATCACATATGAAAAGTGCATTAGGGCGTTATTTTTTAAATCGGAGATATTAATTCCCAAACTTGGGTATGCGCACCGCCGATGTTAATATGTCTAGGTGGCCGCTCAAACTTCGGTCTGGCAGATATCGAGAATCCCACTTTTGGAGCTTCAAAATTTTACTATACATAGCTGATGATATTAGACATCACATATAAAAAGTGCATTAGGGCGTTATTTTTTAAATTGGAGATATTAATTCCCAAACTTGGGTCCGCGCACCGCCGATGTTAGTATGTCTAGGTGGCCGCTCAAACTTCGGTCTGGCAGATATCGAGAATCCCACTTTTGGAGCTTCAAAATTTTACTATACATAGCTGATGATATTACACATCACTTATAAAACGCGCATTAGGGCGTTATTTTTTAAATTAAAGATATTAATTCCCAAACTTTGGCTCGCGCATCGTCGATGTTAGTATGCAGTGGTCGAGGAAACCGCACAAATTTTGGGCAAGTGCATGAATTTGGATTTTTGTTGCTGGGTCGGCAGCTATCGAGAATCCCACTTTTGGAGCTTAAAAATTTTACTATACATACCTGATTATATTGTACATCGCATATAAAAGTGCATTAGGGCGTTATTTCTTAAAATTGAAGATATTAATTCCCAAACTTGGGTCCGCGCATTGTCGATGTTAGTATGCATTGTTCGAGGCGGCCGCTCAAACTTCGGTCTGGCAGATATCGAGAATCCCACTTTTGGAGCTTCAAGATTTTACTATACATAGCTGATGATATTAGACATGTAATGTGTAATATCATCAGTGATGTGTAATATCATTAGCTATGTATAGTAAAATTTTCAAGCTCTAAAAGTGGGATTCTCGATATCTGCCAGACCGACGTTTGACCGGCCACCTAGACATAATAACATCGGCGGTGCGCATACCCAAGTTTGGGAATTAATATCTCCAATTTAAAAAATAACACCCTAATGCACTTTTTATATGTGATGTCTAATATCATCAGCTATGTATAGTAAAATTTTGAAGCTCCAAAAGTGAATTTCTCGATATCTGCCAGACCGAAGTTTGAGCGGCCGCCTCGAACAATGCATACTAACATCGACAATGCGCGGACCCAAGTTTGGGAATTAATATCTTTAATTTACGAAATAATGCCCTAATGCACTATTTATATGTGATGTACAATATAATCAGCTATGCATAGTAAAATTTTGGAGCTCCAAAAGTGGGATTCTCGATAGCTGCCGACCCAGCAACAAAAATCCAAATTCATGCACTTGCCCAAAATTTGTGCGGTTTCCTCGACCACTGCATACTAACATCGGCGATGCGGGAGCCAAAGTTTGGGAATTAATATCTTTAATTTAAGAAATAACGCCCTAATGCGCTTTTTATATTTGATGTCTAATATCATCAGCTATGTATAGTAAAATTTTGAATCTCCAAAAGTGGGATTCTCGATATCTGCCAGACCGAAGTTTGAGCGGCCACCTAGACATACTAACATCGGCGGTGTGCGGACCCAAGTTTGGGAAATCATATCTCCGATTTAAAAAATATCACCCTAATGCACTTTTTATATGTGATGTCTAATGTCATCAGCTATGTATAGTAAAATTTTGAAGCTCCAAAAGTGGGATTCTCGATATCTGCCAGACCGAAGTTTGAGCGGCCGCCTCGAACAATGCATACTAACAACGACAATGCGCGGACCCAAGTTTGGGAATTAATATCTTCAATTTAAGAAATAACGCCCTAATGCACTTTTTATATGCGATGTACAATATAATCAGCTATGTATAGTAAAATTTTGAAGCTCGAAAAGTGGGATTCTCGATAGCTGCCGACCCAGCAACAAAAATCCAAATTCATAAACTTGCCCAAAATTTGTGCGGTTTCCCCGACCACTGCATACTAACATCGGTAATGCGCGAGCCAAAGTTTGGGAATTAATATCTTTAATTTAAGAAATAACGCCCTAATGCGCTTTTTAAAGGTGATGTGTAATATCATCAGCTATGTATAGTAAAATTGTGAAGCTCCAAAAGTGGGATTCTCGATATCTGCCAGACCGAAGTTTGAGCGGCCACCTAGACATACTAACATCGGCGGTGCGCGGACCCAAGTTTGGGAATTAATATCTCCAATTTAAAAAATAACGCCCTAATGCACTTTATATATATATGATGTCTAATATCATCAGCTATGTATAGTAAAAGTTTGAAGCTCCAAAAGTGGGATTCTCGATATCTGCCAGACCGACGTTTGACCGGCCACCTAGACATACTAACATCGGCAGTGCGCGGACCCAAGTTTGGAAATTAATATCTCCAATTTAAAAAATAACACCCTAATGCACTTTATATATATATGATGTCTAATATCATCAGCTATGTATAGTAAAAGTTTGAAGCTCCAAAAGTGGGATTCTCGATATCTGCCAGACCGAAGTTTGAGCGGCCGCCTCGAACATTGCATACTAACATCGACAATGCGCGGACCCAAGTTTGGGAATTAATATCTTCAATTTATATGTGATGTACAATATAATCAGCTATATATAGTAAAATTTTGAAGCTCCAAAAGTAGGATTCTCGATAGCTGCCGACCCAGCAACAATAATCAAAATTCATGCACTTGCCCAAAATTTTTGCGGTTTCCTCGACCACTGCATACTAACATCGGCGATGCGTGAGCCAAAGTTTGGGAAATAATATCTTTAATTTAAGAAATAACACCCTAATGCGCTTTTTATATGTGATGTGTAATATCATCAGCTATGTATAATAAAATTTTGAAGCTCCAAAAGTGGGATTCTCGATATCTGCCAACCCGAAGTTTGAGCAGCCACCTAGATATACTAACATCGGCGGTGCGCGGACCCAAGTTTGGGAATTAATATCTCCAATTTAAGAAATAACGCCCTAATGCACTTTTCATATGTGATGTCTAATATCATCAGCTATGTATAGTAAAATTTTGAAGCTCCAAAAGTGGGATTCTCGATATCTGCCAGACCAAAGTTTGAGCGGCCGCCTCGAACATTGCATACTAACATCGACAATGCGCGGACCCAAGTTTGGGAATTAATATCTCCAATTTAAAAAGTAACGCCCTAATGCACTTTTTATATGCGATGTACAATATAATCAGCTATGTATAGTAAAATTTTGAAGCTCCAAAAGTGGGATTCTCGATAGCTGCCGACCCAGCAACAAAAATCCAAATTCATAAACTTGCCCAAAATTTGTGCGGTTTCCCCGACCACTGCATACTAACATCGGTGATGCGCGAGCCAAAGTTTGAGAATTAATATCTTTAATTTAAGAAATAACGCCCTAATGCGCTTTTTAAAGGTGATGTGTAATATCATCAGCTATGTATAGTAAAATTTTGAAGCTCCAAAAGTGGGATTCACGATATCTGCCAGACCGAAGTTTGAGCGGCCACCTAGACATACTAACATCGGCGGTGCGCGGACCCAAGTTTGGGAATAATTATCTCCAATTTAAAAAATAACGCCCTAATGCACTTTTTATATGTGATATCTTATATCATCAGGTATCTATAGCAAAATTTTGAACATTCTAAAGTGGGTTCCTCGATGGCTGTCAGACCTAAGTGTGAGCATCGGCGGGCCTCGAGTTCAAGCTGAGTAATAATATTTCCAATTTAATTAAAATATCTCACGCAGTTTTTTTTATTCAGCATTAAATATAATGCAGAAATAAACAATTGAGATATTAGTTGATTTTCGCAGAAAATCCGAAAAAGTCATACAGACATGATAGACGATTTACAATTATAATGTTGGTGTCCTGTTAAAATATATTCCTCATATTGGTTAAGCTGCATAACGCTAATTTTTAACTGCTTGTGATTGGTTAAGCCTCGGCTGTGATTGGCTTAAACTTTTAGCCAATAAGATGCATTTCGTTTTGTTGCTGGCGATTCCGCCAGATTCATTCCGGTCCAAAATGTGTATTATTCCGTTTGACAGTTAACAGTTTTGGGTCCGTTCACATTGTGGTGCGCTCCAAGTGGCGGTCGTTGTTGCCAGTGGGCGGCCACTTCCATAGAAAGAAAATTTGTATGGAGCCGGAGGCTATCAAGGTGGCAACTTAACTATGCCACAATAACACGAAATGCGGTTGTCAGCCTGCGAGACGGGTCTGCCCACTTTTCCGCGAGCTGTATATTGTCTTTGCTCTGTCTGACCATCACACATACTGCGCACACTGATCATATAAATAAGATTCGGAACTCAGTACATTTGAATCGAAATTCACTTTTGTTAGTACCGGCGACTATAATATAGCCAACAGCATAAAAACCGCATTGCAGCCAACCGTCGCAATTTCTTGTAGAATGTGTCTGTCACACTCTTTTTCAACACTCTGGTTTTAGCAGAATGGCAACCCTCTGGTCTTGCGAAATGGCAACATCTGACCAATGCAATAGTTAAACATTAACCAGCCTATTTATCGATATCGATAAAAACCCCACAAGCCAGCGCAGCCCACCTATCGATATCGATAAAAACGCCACAAGCCAGTGTAGCCCACCCTTACCGGATACATAAATCGATAGAAATAAAAACAAAATTACGAATCAAGCATACGGTTTATTGATGTCTCGTATTAGAATAAATATTAATACTATGAAAAAATGTGCCATTAAAAATACTGCCATAAAAGACACTCACACCCTCAGGTTCTCCTCTCTTGCGCCTAATTAGTCCGCAAACTATGTACACATTTCTTATACATCGTCACTTCCCGAGAGGCGGCACAAAACTCGAAAAACCCAAAATGAAGCCGGTAAGACGTAAAACACAAGAGACGCAGCAAACGGTAAGCAAACAACGCACATAAGACGCACCATTGATCACACGCACGACTGACAGCAGAGCGGAAGCGGTGTGCGGACGCTATGCGTGCGTATGCGCAGCAAAATGCGCAGTATGTGTGATGGTCAGACAGAGCAAAGACATACAGCTCGCGGAAAAGTGGGCAGACGCGTCTCGCAGGCTGACAACCGCATTTCGTGTTATTGTGGCATAGTTAAGTTGCCACTTTGATAGCCTCCGGCTCCATACAAATTTTCTTTCTATGGAAGTGGCCGCCCACTGACTGCGCATTTTGCTGTGCATACGCACGCATAGCGTCTGCGTGCATACGCACGCATAGCGTCTGCACACCGCTTCCGCTCTGCTGTTAGTCGTGCGTGTGATCAATGGTGCGTCTTATGTGCGTTGTTTGCTTACCGTTTGCTGCGTCACTTGTGTTTTACGTCTTACCGGCTTTATTTTGGGTTTTTCGAGTTTTGTGCCGCCTCTCGGGAAGTGACGATGTATAAGAAATGTGTACATAGTTTGCGGACTAATTAGGCGCAAGAGAGGAGAGCCTGAGGGTGTGAGTGTCTTTTATGGCAGTATTTTTAATGGCACATTTTTTCATAGTATTAATATTTATTCTAATACGAGACATCAATAAACCGTATGCTTGATTCGTAATTTTGTTTTTATTTCTATCGATTTATGTATCCGGTAAGGGTGGGCTACACTGGCTTGTGGCGTTTTTATCGATATCGATAGGTGGGCTGCGCTGGCTTGTGGCGTTTTTATCGATATCGGTAAATAGGCTGGTTAATGATAACTATTGCATTGGTCAGATGTTGCCATTTCGCAAGACCAGAGGGTTGCCATTCTGCTAAAACCAGAGTGTTGAAAAAGAGTGTGACAGACACATTCTACAAGAAATTGCGACGGTTGGCTGCAATGCGGTTCTTGTGCTGTTGGCTATATTATAGTCGCCGGTACTAACAAAAGTGAATTTCGATTCAAATGTACTGAGTTCCGCATCTTATATAAATGATCAGTGGTTGTTGCACACATCTTGGCTATTTCGATTCCCCCGTGTTGACGATTAATATTCCGACTCTCATGGGGCGTTTACACTCTCGCGCGAGGCGCGAGGCGAGACGCAAAACCATGTCGTAAACAAACGGAACAGAGGCAAAGCTTCTAGCAAGTAGGTAAACATTTTGTACGCTCGTTAGAAGCTTTGCCTCTGTTCCATTTGTTTACTGATATGGTTTTGCGTCTCGCCTCGCGCCTCGCGCGAGAGTGTAAACGGCCTATTAGAGCCGCTAAATAGGTATGTGAAGCCAAAACAATTATCAACGCTGTGTCAAACCAGATTTCGTCGACTAGTGTATCATACTTATCGATAAACTTTTCGTATTTCTTTATACTTTATTACGTTTACTAGGATTTTGGTTCAATGAAATGGGTTAAGAATATTTTTCTGCGCCTTAATCTATTTGCAAATTAAAAGTAAATCGGTTGTCTGTAAAGTCGGTTTACTGACGATAGTTGAACGTGACGTCATAAGAAAATACTGATGGAATGGTTGCAATTTTCAAAAGAAAATTTTCATTTTATTTGTTTGATAGATATTTTTTATGGATATAGTGGAGGTAAATGGAAATCACAATTTAATTGATCAAGTTACATTTATTTGTAAGTACGCATAAATACAATTACCTATGTCAATTTTTACTAAACACTTTTTACTAAACACACGATCGTAGTAATTGTTAAATGGAACGCCTCAGAGCGAGGTAACGCCGCATGAGTCATGTTTTTTCGTGCGTGCAGCCGGCTCCATCGAATTATAAGACGTTGTCACGTCAAAAAAAAACATGGGCTACCATCCTCGCTATTTCAATTCCCCGTGTTATTGGTAATTATTGATAATGGACGAAGACGATCTATTCCGAGTTTTGGAGCCGCGAAATAGGTGACTTACCCTTCGTCCCAAAACAATTATTATCACCTCGAGCTTAACGACAGTTTTGTCAAATATGATTTCGTCGACTGTACCTGATGGGCCAACGAGAATAACTAGCGCAATAATAGTTAAATTAATAATTAAAACACCGATTTTATCATTTATTTCTAGTCATCCAGAACGGCGAGTTTTAGTGTCGCGTCATTAAACCACTAATAACTATTTTTACTCGCTAGGATAATTACATCTTAATTGCATATAAAACTATAACGGCATATTAAAACTAAAGCTATATGGAGTCGTAAGACTGACACTGGTAGACGTCCGACAACATCTCGTCGTTTTGTTCGCGAAGGACAGAGGCGGTTTTTTATTCCAGTGTAATGAATTGTACATTATTTTTTTTCACAGCAAACTTACAGATAATAAATACACGATACAAGTATTTCCGAAACCTATTTAAACAAAACTAATTTAATACTAATATGAACACTTTAAAATGCTTGCATAACAACTTATGATAGAGGTCACATGAAATCGTTATAATAGCATTTATTTGTTACCATAATACTATATATTCTATGATAATAGCATTGATTATACAGTGTAATAGATTGCCCATTCCGATATCCGATTGGCAACTACGAAATTACTACGAAAAGCAACTTGTAGATGGCACTCATAACTCTAAATATCGATTAAATCTTCTCCGTTGCTCAGAAGCTCAATAGATGGCGCTTTAAACCCGGCGATAAAATAATAAAACATTCACAAACTAATTTGGAAATCAGAGCTGTTATTATGTTAATATGATTTACATAAAGATTTAAATTATTTATTTGATATACAGGTTTCAATTCATAAATATTTCTAGAGACCTTATATAGCGACGCAAAACATAAATGATTTGATTTCACCGATTTCGCGAAGCGTGATGGCACTTATACTTACAGTAAATTTTGACTTGAAAGATGCTCTACTAAATTTATAATTGGGTATTAGATTTTAAGGCTTATTTATACGAATTAGACTGAGTTAACTAACTCAACAACCAATTTCATTCCATAAATAGGATAAAACCAATTTACCGCGTGAAGTTTCTATCACCCGACGTTTCGACGATGTTGCAACCGCAGTTGTCCAGAGTAGACTAAAGTACTGTCAATCATCATCCGTTTTTCTGCAGGTAGGCGGCAAACTACTGCTGTTATTTCGCAAATTATAACGGTGGCAGGGTGGCGGGTTCGACGCTCGCGAATTTGGAAATTCCACCGTGCACATACCACTCACTGTGTCTTTTGTTATGTCTTTGCGATCGGCGGTGGGCATTGAAAACATTTGAAGAAGTTTCACGTAGTAGAGAGTTTATAACCATCGTCTCTATTGAAGTTTGCAATTCTTCTTATTTCAATGGCTTCCAGGAGCATGCGAGCATTGATTTTATAGTGTTAAAATCAATGATGCGAGCAAAGCAAAATTGATCTTTGGATAGCACAATGGGATTTTGAAACTGCACCCAGTGGTTAGTTCCGCTATTCAATATACCTACGTATGTTCGTAGATCGCCGATTTTTCTCGCTGAACGTTTTTAATAGCTTAGCTTGTATTTCATTAGTCGAGTGGCTATGGGTCGTTTCGTTTGTCCAACTTGGGCTAAACCACAGCTGCATCCGATTTTATATACACTTACTGCAAACCCCGAGTGCAAACCACGGGTGTGTATACAACTTGTATATATATACACACCCGGGGTTTGCATTAGGTATGTGTTTATATCTAACTCACTTGAGTTATGGAGTTAAGAACGTCACAAAAATTTAAATACTAATAAATGCTTATATAGACGATTTTATATACACTTACTGCAAACCCCGAGTGCAAACCACGGGTGTGTATACAACTTGTATATATATACACACCCGGGGTTTGCATTAGGTATGTGTTTATATCTAACTCACTTGAGTTATGGAGTTAAGAACGTCACAAAAATTTAAATACTAATAAATGCTTATATAGGATGTCTCAATAAGAGGGTACTATTTCGTTTTAAAATAAAACACGCATTTTTTTTGAGAAAATTGTGATATTTTTATTACCATTGTAAAGTAGACATGTTCCGATTAAGTAGGGAATAGCCCAATGCTCTTTTGATGAAAATTTCAATGACTTTTTGACAAAGATGTGGCTTTATCTCACCGATGACGCGTTGGATCTCGGCCTTGAACTGACGAATTGTTTCTGGTTTATTCGTATAGACACGAGTTTTCACGAAGAAAGAAATCTCACGGCGTTAAATCGCATGATCTTTGTGGCCAGTCAACATCAGAATTTCGTGAGATGATTTGGTCTGGAAATCGGTCCTGCAATAAATCGTTTCATGCGCGGTGTGGCAGGTGGCGCCGTCCAGTTGAAACCACGTGTCGTCCAGATCATAAGGCTGAGGGCACAAGAACTCCGTTATCATGTTCCTGTAACGAATGCCGTTCACAGTCACTGCAATTCCGGCCTCATTAAAAAAAAAAGTAAGGCCCAATCACGCCGCCTGACCAAAATCCGCAACAAACAGTTGCTCGTTGTGGATGCATTTGTTTCTCATGGATTGCGTGCAGATTTTCTGAGCCCCACATTCTACAATTTTGCTTATTCACAAAGCCATTCAGATAGAAATGCCCTTCATATTTGAGGATGATTTTTTTCAAAAAATCAGCATTCACTTCATTTTGATCCAGTACTGATTGAAGGAATTACCGGCGCTTTGCATGGTCTGCTGGTTTGAGCTCTTTAGTACGCTGTGCGCTTAAAGGTGGGGGTGTTTCTTAAAAATTCGCTGCGTAGTTTTTATAGAAATTTGAAATTATTGAGAACGATGCCGAATTCGTTTGGCATTTTTCTTTGGCAGAAGATCCGAATGGTTTCGGGTTTTCGGCGACACTCTCGTTTACAGCGATAATGGTTTCAAGAGATAGACCGGTATGTCGATGAAAAGGAGATATCCTGTCCATAATCGAGATAGTTTCTTTACATTTTTTGACCACTCTTCGAATTGTTAACAAATTAGGTTCAATTTCTCGACCGAAAATCCGCGAAGTTTGCAAGCGGTCTCAGTGCAACTTTCCCTATTTGTGTAATCGGTTTTCACAATGATAACGTATTCTTCTTTTGTGTAGCGCTCCATTTTTAATCATAGAAACAATCATATGTGTCATCTGTCAAATTTAAGAGTTACCAATTGCACGAGAAAAATGCCACAAAATTTAAATTGTGCAGTCTTATTGAGACACCCTTTAGTTTACTGTTGGCTTCGTACGCGGATTATTTTCTTTCTTTTTATCAGTTTTTTTCTGCTTGACTATAATTATGTCGGTGTGGTCTTTGACTGGCATCGAGCGATCAAGTCGAGAGTCGATAAATTCGGGTAACAAACATTTTTGTCAAAGTTTGTTAAAACGCTTCGTCTGTTTTCAATCTTATTTTATTCTAAACCTTCTAGTTTCATAGAGTGCTTTCCTCGCGTCTAAATAGCAGAAACATATCTATTTCAGTAATGTCTGATAGTTTTAATAATTTCAATAACTGACTGATTTTATTTATTATAAAGGCGTTTTATTTATTAAAAAGGCGTTCAGTGTAGTTCAGTGTTTCAGTGTCCAATAGTGGCTGGCGAGATTCGTCAGTTGATATGTAAAGATAACAAATTTTAACTAAAATAAAACTACAATAAAACAAACAAAAACAAAACAATCTTTTATTTAAAAATTAACTAAAAAAGACTTTTAATCGAAGTTTTATCCTCAAACACTTTTCAGTTTCATATAAACCCCTCCTCGGTTACTGATCGTAGGCGGAGGCTCAGAAGAGTCACTGAGACACATAGCTGTTTTCTGATATGAAATATAATTTATAAAAGCTTAAGGCGTTTAACTAAGACCTACTTAACTACTGAGAAGTTAAATACCAATTGTGACGAATGTACCAAAGCCGGTATGTCTACCACTTACATTCCCAAATTTCCACGAATAGTTTTCTGATCTATTACCAGAGCTTCAATACTTCAATTGTAGAAGCTGCTTGTCGAATTGAGACAAATGAGCCAAAACTCGGTATGTCTAGCACCTACATTCTTGAAGTAACATTGACAGATTCTGATTCATCATCAGAGCCTCAAGACCTCGTGTTGAAGCTGCTTGTCAAATTGAGATGAATGAGTCAAAACTCGGTGTGTCTACCACCTACATTCTTGAAGTTCGATTGACAATTTTCTGATCCACATCAGAGCCTCAAGAACTTAAGTGGAGAAGCGATTCTTTGAATTGAGACGAATGTGCAAAGAGTTTTTTAATGTTTCAGATTTTGAGTTGGACAAATTCCGATTATGAGTTCCAAGGACATTTTACACATACATTCTAAATTTCAGCCCTATCGTTGTTTGCACAAAATTGTTTCATTTTGGCCGATTTCTAACGGAACCCTTAGAAATGACAAAAAATAATAGATGCAGGGTAAGTATGCAAGGTTAAGTATGACAAGAAGTAATATGATGCAAGGGTAAGTATGTCTATAGGTACTTACACTTGCATCATATTTCCTTTTACTAGTTTAATATTTGACTATTTTTTTTTTCTTTTTGTAAGTACTAGGATATTTTTTTCGTCTACAGTCCATCACTCACACAAATAAACTAACAAACCAAATACACATTTTCAATATTTATTATACTACTAATCAAATCACAAAATAAAATATTTTAATATAAGTAGTGAAGCTTTCACCACGCATGAACTGTATAGACAAAAAATCAATGATTCTGCAGAGAATACGTTCGTTGTGCGAGCGAGGAAAAATTGTCCTTTTTTTTCTAACACAAATTTTTGGGACGAAAATCGAATTTTATTTTTTTAATTCTTGAAAATTTATAAAAATTATGACCTTCAGTAATTTTTTTTAGTTCACATAGATTCTAGATAATACACATAAACATTAATATCTTAGTTTACTTTTTTTGTTTGAGGAAAAATTACGCTCGCTATTATCGGCGCAAACAGATGCCGTTATTTCTACAGTGGTGGAAACATTTGCAGTTCAATATCTTAAAAATAGTTTTTTTAGTATTGCAAAAATATTTCTAATTTTCAAATATTAATCAAACTGATATAAAAGATTCATGATCAGATTTCAACTTAAGGTTAAAAAAATCATGAAAAACATGTTTTTTGGCCTTCTAAACCAGGCTCCCTCCTTAAGGAGTTCCAGTATTTCTGGGTAGTCAAAACCTTCCGGATGTTTTGCTGTCTACCACTTTGGGCCAGACGCCGTTGAATTTAACCTAATCTAATATAGGCAAACATATTTAAATCCATTAATATCCATCACCAGTAATATATATTAATATCCATTAACCAGCTTACTCTCCGAATCCTAACCTCGAAATCTGTTGTAAATTAAAGTTATGAAGCCATAAAAGAGGGGGAGAAATTTTCATGACTTATGAAAACGCTGAATATCATTTTACGGCGCGTTTATATTAGAATTTCATTTTATGCCTATTTTTATCATCGATTTGCCGTAAACACCCCATAAAATTGTGAAAGAGGGTAAAACGGTGAGGGTACATTATCTTTATCTTCATCGGGCTGTTATACGAATATTTTCAGATATTATAAATACTGCGTTATAAGATGCATAACTCATACAAATAAAAATATCGGGGTAAGTATAGGGTTATACATTAAGGGCGGGTCGATGTTGACAGTCTGTGGGAATAATGGATCAAATGCCAAGGAAAATGTGAGCTCTGGTCCCACTTAGAGTGCGCAGCCGGTAGTCGCCATTACATTAGTCATTACATTTGTCATAACTGTGATGAGTCTGAAGATCTCAATATCTTTTCAGTTTTAAGAACTAAGTGTGAGGGACCACCCCTCACAAGACTCCAGGTTGTTCGGTGTGAGGTGGTGGTATCAACTTACTAGTTATTTCCGTATTGAAAGGCGGTTTTGATGTGAAGTAGAAGGAATTTATTGATCGAAGGTTTGAATATTGCCAGTTATAACGCTAGCCGAATACTTTACGTTGACGCGAGTGTATAATAGATGCTCGACTGCGGTTACGAGGATATACGGTTGAGGATTGTATGTGTGCTCCTAGTATCTTGTACTGGGCACGGCTCGAGTCTGTGGGATTACAGACTGATGCTTCGAGACTCAGGGAGAATGAGGAAAGGAAACCAAGGAGCTGTATTCGTTGACCTAACTCGTGAGAGAGAGTGCCGAATATGCCGTCGCAACCTTGGGGGAAGGTGATCACTCGGGGACTGATAATTTGGTTGCTTTTTCGCCGGTTTATATAGGCCGTGAAATGATGCAATCCAAAATATTCCGAGTAAAAGTATTGTTTCATCGTGCTGATTCATAGCTGCACGAGTCAAAATAATAGCTGAATTGTGTCTGTGGATTTCACTGGAAATCGATGCATTTGTTGATTGCATGTAATGGACTTAAGGTCCGTTACATAAGAATCAACCTTAGATTTCTTCTGTTTTTTATGTTGTATGTTGATACTTACACAAATGTTTATTTTTTCTTTTAAAAGACATTTTTAGGTTTTTGTTTCATTGATTTTGATAAAATATTTATTATTATTTGTTTTGTATTTTGACACATTTACCGTATTGTATAATTAGAAATGTTTAGTTAACTTTTTTGACTGATTGTAATATGAAGACTGTTATAATATCTATACCTATATGCTACAGTACCTTATTAGTTATAAGCGATTATAATGCTAGAATTACACCCACACACAAAATGGGCCCGATTGCGTTTCTTCGTGAACGAATTAAAATACGAATTAAGTTCATCCGAGCGAGACAGAGCAATACCTACGTTAGAACGGAATATGAAATAAACTATCGTCAATTTTCGCGCACCACAACTACCTGTCGAACTTATAGACGCCTGAATAAGTTTGATCACATTTTGTGCGGTATTAGATTTACTTGATTTTCTTCGGTGGGTAGTTTTAATGCGGGAAAGTGATACTGCTCTGTCTCGTTCACATGAACTAATTTCCGATTTTAGTTCAAGAGAAACGCAATCGAGCCCAATGCTAGCATTAAATTACAAAATGGCTGCTACTTTTGTGTTCACTTATCAGTACCTACATTTACTTTTGCGATTTCGGTTATTATATAAACACCTTGCGTAATTAATTAAGGATTACAACTAGAACGAGAAGTGAAGCGAAAGAAGTGATTTCATATTCAAATAGAAAAAGCTGAAAGAATATAAAACAACCACAATCCGTTTTAAGTTGCGGGGATGCGCTGCTATTTTCTCTGTTATTTGAGCACCTAATTTAGGCAAGGAGGCAACGAGGAGAGAAGAGTATTACCCTTAATAAAGCAGCAGAGCGAGATGAAATAACAACCCAATTAAAAGACTGACTTATCCCCTTCTTTAGTTGGAAGAATGGCCGGAAGATGGAGCGCGGTAGACGTCTGCCGAGCGCTGAGTAAATACGCGAAGAGAGATCTCAGACATGGCTAGTGCGCTTTATATATGTAAAATGCTATGCTATTCTTATTATATGTATATATGGTAGAATATTCAAATAATAGGAACTTTTCTGTAGAAATTAGTCTTCTCGCGCTAGTAGAGCTTTATATTCTGAGAATAAACACAGCTTCTATGGCTCTGCGTACTATCTTTTACTACTTAGCTCCAAGGCTTTATAATAATGTAAACATTAAAATTCGAAATAAAATTAACATGGAAGCATTTTAGCATGAGATTAAAAAGTGCTTGATTGATAAAGGACTACCTTATGCCAAAACCGAACTCATAACAATCTTTGATAAGGTATAGTAAAACAATTAATATATTAAAAAGAATAAATAATAAGTTAATTGCACACATTTTAAAAAACAAGCTTTTATTAAAATGCTTTGTCTCGAGCCAACCTATGATGCAAAAGCCATGTCATAGTGGAACTTAGAACGGGCTATCATAATTGAATGTTATACAGGATTTCGTGTTTGTTCTGATAATTATGAGGCGATCCTCTGCTGGTTTCCCGGCCTTTCAGGAATATGGTAAAATGAAAAAGTAGATGACAACCAATGCAGCCGGCTCTACATCGCTGAACCGAGTGCTGGATTCAGATCCCCTCTGTTCCCGTCTATTGACTCTAAGCTTAAGCGCGCGTGGACTCGGAAATGGCAGACATCCTCCGAAACTAAAGGTGGGTGATATTTCCTTGTCCACTTAGGTATGCGGTCTAAACAGGGTCGCTAGATGTCTTGATAAAAAACGGTAAAGTTTTTTATTTTTTACTTTGCTGAAAGTGATAACTTCACTGAAAGTAACTGATAACTTTACTAAAAGTAACATAAAAGCTTAACTTTAGGAACTGTTCATTTAAGTGGCATCAAATTCTAAATTAACTACTTTTCATTTTTTTTATATATTTGGCGTTCGATGCCACTGCTTTTAGTAAAGGTTTATTGTCTGAGGTGGCACCTTTCAATTCAGTGCTTACTTACTTACTTATATTTAACCCGCTCAGCACGTAACATCCGATTGGGGATATGTATAAGAAAACGCACAATTTACTTTTTACAGTGTTAACTGCGATACAATATCTTTCGTCTTTTCATACATTTCCTATGACGCTAAAGATTTGTTCCATAAAAGCATTAGGTATAGGAATACTACACACATACCTACTGGATGATTTTCCACAAATTTGGTGCTGTTCATTGGTAAAAAAAAGTGCACAACATATTAAGAATCCCAGTTCCTCAGTTCCTACTTGCTGTTGACAACTGACATAGTGCTGCTCATTTTGATAGGATTTTTCTGTGGAGTGCACAGAAAACAAGAAAACAAGTACAATATTTATTCATACCTTTATTAAAAAGTACCAATTTAAATTATGCAAGGCACGCGGTAATTTATAAGCGACCACGACCTTAAAGTACACAGCATTAAAGAAAGCCAACATAACTACACTATCGCACTCACTCATTCGTGTGACACGTCTATCGTTCTCCCTCTTACAGACACCCATTGACGGTGTGCTGCGTCCCGCTCGCACGTCATCATAAAATATTCATAAATCCTGCTCGCACCTTACCCCGTTAGTGTGGAGTGCATCAACACACGCGAAAATGGTCGATACTGCTGTGAACGATGCTGCAAGAATTGTCTCCGGCTGCTTCAAACCTACTCCCGTCGATAAACTTTATCCTATCATCGGCATCGCTCCCCCTGCAATACGTCTCGATGTCTTGGCTGATTCAGAACGCCTAAAGGTGACAGATTATCCAAGACACTCACTTCACGGACAGGAGTCACACCACAATCGTCTCAAATCGTGAAATTCGTTTATGAGCCGAACACATCCGCTCCATGGGAGTCAATCATCGAATTGAATAACTCAATGGAGGGCTTCACTTGGCGAGAATGTTAAGGAACAGGTAGCACCGGGGACCCATCTCCCTTACTCCACCTGGCGCAGTCTCAACAGACTGAGGGTGGGCGTGACAAGATGCCGGGCTAATCTCGTTCGCTGGGGCTACACAGAGAACCCTATATGCATATGTGAAACGCTGCAGGATGAAGATCACCTCCGATCCTGTCCACAACTGTTAACCTCTATCACACACCAGGATCTACAAGAGGCATACGGTAAGGCCAGCCAGGCCGCGTACTTTTGGAGAGACATGTTCTAAAAAGGCCCGGACACCTGAAAAAAAAAAACCCTTAGTCATGTGCGTTGACCTCCTCAATCGACTAATGATGCAATTTGAAATAAGTATTGATTATCTTCCACGACACGCGTGACACTAGCGTGTGTTTATCGCAAGTTATATAAGTTTAAAATACTATGCTGTACACACCATCTGTTTTAGGTATAAGAAAACATTTTCGGATCGCCTAATTGTTGAAGAAGACCTATATAAATCGGGTCCGCGAGCCCCAATTTACTTCATGCACCCCATTGCTTTTCTTGCTGACATGAACCCCCCCGCAAATCGATTTCTAGCCCTGGGGGTGTTCTAACTAATCTATGTCGTAACGCCTATATAGTGCATGGAAGCAATTAATGGCGCCCTATTAAGGGTGATAGAGATTAGTCTCGTAGGTACATTTAAATTACATAGTTATTAATTCATTCCTCTTGTATTGCAGTCGCTTGTAGTGTAATGCATAATAATGAAGGTAGGAGATGTAGGTAGAATTCATATTTAAGCAGATCTTAATTGGGTAATTTTAATAAAATATAAATCAATTCGAGATTGTGATTATGTATGCAGATGTTGTAACTTACATGAAGCAGGCTGGTAATACTATTTTAGATCTTTTGTACACATTACATTAGACTATAGGTATTAGGGGCCACAAACATATTTTGAATGATTTTAAAAATACATATTTCAACGAAATCTAAGTGCCTGCAATGTCAAATTCTTCTTTGAACTTTATTAAAGTCCATTTATTAGATACCAGACATGAATTCAATTTTATCTGATATATTATGAGATGATTTTATGTTTATTGCAACATTGTTTGTAGTGAAGAATCGTATCTCTATCTAAAAGGTTAGAAGAGACATTTTCAATTATGCGTTCGAGCAATTCCTATTTGCGCAAATTGCCGCATCGTGCAAAATATGTAATAACGAGGTAAGAGCGACGCGGCGAGATGGCGTCGACGGCGCATTGGGGGTGGCGAGAGAAAAGGCAGTCGGTCTTGTCGAGATAATTTAATTTGGTCGTTCGACAAACGCGGCGGTAACAAGCCGAAGAAAAATAGAAGGAGACGCTCTGCGTTGACGGCGTTTTTAAGTAACGCCCACTCGGAATCACGATACGAAATGTATTTTGCCGCCCCGGCAATTACGTTTTATGTAAATGAAAGTCGCGGCGCGAAGCGTCTACGGTTCGGCGGACGGCGAGACGCCCGCGCCGGTCCGCGTCGCTACGGTAGCAATGCGGACGGCGGCGACGGAGTCGGTAATAGGCGAGGCGACCCCCGCGCGCTTGGATTTTTACGCCGAGTCGTACATATACTACTATTATAATCTAACTATGATACTGTTACTATGATCTATGATTGACTGTTACGATTGTAAACTTTTGTAATTTGGTTATTCAAATTTCTCAATTAAATCTATAAAGCCATCCTAACGTAATGTATAGTGTATAGTATGTAGTTATACTAACTATTATAACTTGATGCCTAGTAATGTATAAAAAAAAATACGTGTGGCACTCGGGGACTGCCGCGGTAAAGCTATTGCATAGCATTTTTAACAACTTATGCAATTATAAATATTATTTTTTTCTGATATGAGATAACTGCGCTTTATCGGAAAACGTTGAAATTATTCCGAATCATTTGCGGCTGCGGTAGCAAATGATTCGGAATAATTTAAACGTCTTCCGATAGAGCGCCGCGCACGAATTTTTATTCGATAAAGCAAAAAAAACGGATTATTCGAAAAAAATCGTAAATAGAAAGATGGATAATTAAATTATCTTTAAAATGGTGAAGGTTTCATAATAATACGCCAGATAGTATTTGCGTAGTAGTCGTTTTTGTGTTCGGTTAGACCTAATTTCACAAATTAATTACACTATGTAATATAAACAAAAACTAAAATATTCAAAGCTAAGAATATTAGGAAAATGTTCTTGTTTTACATATATTTTTTTCGAATCGTAAGCAGTACTCGTTTAGACGTAATTATCAGTTTAAAATCATTAATTTTCGTTAAGAAATTTCTTCATTCGGTCGCCGCGCTGGCCTAGGCCCGCGATAAAAGCTATGCAATATGTTGCGCGCGGCTTCGCTTCCCGTAAAGTTTTGAATCGATTTGTTAATTTAAATAAGGTGGCCTTTGTTTGCCTTTTTCGAGGCTACCTTTAGCTATATAGTGCAAGACGTCCCCCTCAGATACAGCTAGCGATATCGTAGACGTACGACGACGTATCTACATAACTATACTACCTAAACACGATTTTTTACTCTATTCAACACCCGTGGTAATTGAATGATTTATATTGTTAAAGATTCTTATTTTATTGTTAATGTATTCAAAAAACACTGCCTACTTATTCTTCTTACTTTTTTGAGACATACAATCAATTATTGTAGCTTAAATATATTAACTGCCACTGCTAGTTAATAGGAACCGATCCCATTATTTACTAAGGAACAAGTGAATACCCCCATTACAAATTACTAATCACTTGTCGCTTGCTGACTCGTATTAACAGTCGCTGCAAAGGTTATTGACTACTTGAAATGACAAGTGAACACACGCGTTTTTCTGTTACGTGGTTTGCTAAGTTTATTTTGTGATTATAACTACAGAAAGGCGGCGTTCCTAAACGACTAAAAAATGATCAAGGTATTTAAATCCTATGAAAAATATGGCGGCATTGGTTTTCCATTTCGAACGGAGGTCTTGCCACTAGCACCTTTCTGCTTATACCAACGTGTAATCGGTTATTTTTCGCGATTACTAAGAAGGTTAGCGGAAGTACTTCAAAGTGACAAATACCAAGCGACAAGTACTAAGCCCGTGTAAACATTATGAGTAGCATCTGTAAAGAGGGTCACCAGAGCGCTGCCGCGAGCTTACTCACCAAAGGCGCGGGGCAATTCTCAAACAAAATACCATCAAGCTTAATCGACACAGTCACCTATTATTTCAAATGGCCTATTGTCACGAGGCCTATTATTTTAGATTAGTTTTTTCTACTGTAATTACGCACACAATGTGATTGGGGCGAAGCGGGACGAAGACATTTTAAAACTCCGACCGCCGCTGGGGAGAAACTGATGTATCCCAAACTGTGCACTTATTCTGAGAAATTATAGTTTTGTTACTGTTACTGTTTTTGTTATTACTGATATTATTTCAGTATTTCACTTCGTCATTATGTATCTCCATTCCTAAGCAGAGCGGCCATGTTGATCTCTATGAAAATAATACAACTCCTCCATTGATTATATGAACAGATGGATCAAAATCGTACTACAATTTGACACCCGTTTACTATGAAACGTGTAGATGCAGTGCCGGATACTCGATTATGTCAAAAAGGCACCTGCCCATAGGCCCCAAATCTTTTAGAGGCCCCGCGACAAAGGATCATCCCATATTTTTTTAATTGCTTCTAATAGCTTTTTTACTCATTCCTTCTTCTTTTTTTGTTTATTCCTCCACCGATCATGCAGCTAGGCTATGGAAACAGCTTCCGTTAAATGAATGGAAAAGCATTTCATATCCTAAAATTCCTAGTTATCCTACGTTTCATCCCATCCTCTCCTATCCTTTGCTCCTTGCAAATATTCCAAATCTTTAATTAAATAAAATAAAAAAATAAAATTTTTTACTTGATTCATTTTTGTTATGTAATAATTTTTTTTTGTTTATTTTATCTATTGACACTCAAATTCCTACACTTCCACGAAGGTTGGCTGTAAGAGATTGTTTTTTAGGCAATAAGTCCACCTGCTGTATGTTTTTTTTTTCAAAATATGCAATAAAGAATTTCTATCTAATAGAAAAAAATCGGTTGTGTCACCCCTCGACTTTCCCGGCAATAATAAATAAAGTCGTCGTCGATGTTAATATGCGTCGCAAAGAAATGAAAATTTGAATTTCGAACGTGCGGCATCTCATTC
This sequence comes from Micropterix aruncella, assembly GCA_944548615.1. NCBI lineage: Eukaryota > Metazoa > Arthropoda > Insecta > Lepidoptera > Micropterigidae > Micropterix > Micropterix aruncella. Next base: position 18,739,499 of record OX155956.1, read on the forward strand.
AATTTTAAAATCAAATTGCAAACGGGGTTCTCCGTGAGCCTTTGAAGTCGAATTTCGAGCGATCCATGCATCGCGAACGTTGCCGATTTTACGAGCCTTACTGGATAATGGTATATGACTAGCGTTGACTATGAATATGTTGAAACGATTTCAACCACAATATTTTCAACTCGTGCCATGAACAAATAATACTACCGATTTTCAAGTCTTTAATTCCAATATTTCGAGATTGAGGTATGACTAGCGTGCCCCCTGGTGGACCGATTTCAACCACAATATTTTGGACGCAATCGTGGAGGAATTCACACAGACACATAGACACACAGAAGTGCGTTCACAATACTTTACTTTTCCAGGAAAGTAATACATATTCTAAGCGCTGTCTTATTCGTAATCGGACCTAACTTTAAAACGCGTAACAAGCCAGGCCCAGTTGATCGCACAGCGCATCGATATGTATGTTTTAAACTAACACTTTAGCTTACGTCACAGAGCCCCAGTGGTTGATTATTGAAACATACGAATGCATTTATACTGGTGGAGCAAGTTCCACGCAGATTAAACTTAATTTGATTTGCCTTAGCTACGTTTAAATCTAGGCCATTTACATCAAACCATTGAATTTAATTAACTTAGTAGTACTGTACTACTACTACTACTAATACTGTAAAAGTAGTAGTAGTAGTAGTGTTAGTAGTAGTAGTAGTGTTAGTAGTAGTAGAGTAGTAGTAGTAGTAGTTTAGTACTCTATAACTGCTACTACTGTAGTAGTTTGTCACCGCCATCCCCATATTTGCCCCATCACCATATTTGTATGTTTGTTCATTTGCAAAACTTTATTGCACACACAATATACATCCCAATGTACTCTTTTATTATTACCACTATTTTACAAAAAATACACTGTTATAATATTAAGTTGCCAACATAAAATTTTTGGATGTTATTATTATTGCGTGTGTTATGTTCGTGAAAATTCGAGTACTTTTCGTAGTCTTAAAAATTTGCTCTCGCACAAACTACTTATGTCACCTCAATATCGAAGGGAGAAGTGGGATATAAGGACAAGATAGGAGACGGTTGCGAGGGGGGGGGGGGGGGGGTATTCATTCGTTTAACAAATGTGATTTAATGTTGTTGTTAATCAGGTTATTAAGTTGTCTCAAAGGCAAAGGCAAAGTTCCACAGACATGAATATTGATTAATGCTGAGCCAGTAATACATTTTCCTGAGGGCGTAATGGACGGCTATAGGATGAAATCGGAAAGTAGAGATTATACAAATACGGAGGCATGTTTGAATGAAGTACACGAAAGAGTAGGGTGAGTAAGTGAAAATCCCGACGTCGTCTTATGGGAGCCACTCTATTTGCCTACGAAAGGTCGATGTGTGATCAAACTTCTTCAGGGAATAAACAAATCGAATACACGCGTTTTGAATTCTATCCATTTTGTGCAGACACAATGGCAGAAGTATCGTCTCAAATAGAATAAAAGTCTGCCAGTGGCTTTTACTGCGTAAATATCATTCATATATATTTTTAAATTAATAATATACTCACGATACATGATCTTTTTGCTTTTCCGAGTGCCTTTGGCGATACGAATATTCTTGAGATTCTCTTATATACCTACTGATTTTTTTCGAGGCAGGAATATTAAATTTGCTGTTTGATCGGGTTTCAATATTGTACTACTTTTATTGTTGGGATTATTTGTAGCAATATTGGTATATTTTAGCAGTACCTAATAGAATGATTCTAATTAGTATATTCTAAAGCAGGGTTGTCCAACTGCAAGTGCTGCAATTTATTTGGCTATGTATAAAAATATTGTTAATAAATGTTGTTTTTATAAAGGATTGATTGATTTGGTCCTTAATGGTTCCGTGTAGCTTGGGTGGTGCTGCCCAACTCACAATTCAACTCCTATCTGGTAGCCTCCTCGAAGAGGGGCTTGCCCTGACAGGGCCGCTGCGAGCTTCCACCACGGGGGCTGTAGTTGGAGGGCTGTATTTGGGACCAGAAAATCGCGGATTTGAAGGAATACCTCGGGCGAAACTATTTGCGATTCGAAACTATCTACACGGCGGGTTAGAGCACTATCTGCACTTCGGTCGAGTGACGTATGTTTCCTATGACAGCGGAGGGTAGTTGTCGCCTGACGTTTTTGACCCTTGAATCGATCCGTCGGGTGACCATGCCGGGCAAAGGATGCCGCGGTCCGCAAAATTTTCAAACTGAATAACCGCTTACATCAGGTAGAGATAAAGATAAAAAGATAAAAAGTCTTTATTTCCAATACAACCATATAATTGTGTATGAGTGACAGTAATTAATTTTAAACTAGTTACTCAATTTAGCCAAGAGATGATATACAATATATAGCTTTAAACTTACCAATTTACAAAAACAAAGACTGTATGATAACAGTTTACAACAAAACAATTAACGGTAAATAATATGTATTAGATTAAATGGGTAGATACGATGCTATGTATTTTCAAAATATTTTAAGAAGTCGTTATGAGCATACATGTTGATTTTAAGCATATAAAATCAACATGTATGCTCATAATGTATGCAACATGTATAGCCGCGCAAGCGACCTCGAACCCGTGACTAGATCGCAAGACGGGGAAATATTGTCAAATCTGTTAGTAAGGGCGTGAGGTTGGTCCCCTGGTTTAACTTTCCAGAGCCCCGCGGCAAGGCGACGGTTTCGTACGAGCGTGTTGGCGGAGCTAGACTGTGGACTGTGTTGTTCCTTAGTCTCTGTATAATCACCTCGCGACTGAAAGAACGATCTATATCGTTATAACAGCCTGAGATGTTGTATTTGCCCGTTGCAGACGGTAGCTCCAAAGTGATTGATTATAAAAACCCAATAATATAACATATCTCATATATATAATATAAGCTGATCACATCACATAAATTATACGGAGAGATATAATGCCATATAATAGTCTATCAGAACTTTAAAGTGCTGGCTTTTTACTGATTGAAACCTTTATACCAAATTAAATATTAAATTACATTTCATTACATTACAAATTACAAATTTAATTACATGTGTATGTAAACAATTTATAAAATAATAATAGTTGTGATTTAAAATTCGTTTATTATTATAATATTATTTTGTACCATATAGGCGAGTTGAAAGTGCTATCTATAGTACACCGCCATATAATGTCACGAAATTCGCCATATTGAACATAAGAAGACAAGACTAATCAATTATTGAAACAATGATTGGGAGCTAATGGACCCTTGCTGAGTTGGCCACGAAGACCCATTCTGTTCAGGGTTGGTCACACTCACGGGTCAACAACCACCCGGCGGCCTCCACGTATGAACTGCGAGCCCGGGCAGGACTCTGGGCTTAGGGCTAATTTCCCCTAGGATTCAACCTTCTGGCGCTTCTGGACGGTCTGCGCACCGTGCGGCGTAAGCCAATCGATTGTGCACTCTGACTAACATATTGAGATGTCAACCACAACGGGCGAACCCGTCACCGCAGGACGTTTTAACGATTCATCGTTCTATCGACCGTGCAGTGAGCGTAGAAGACTTTGGACATAACAAATCCGACGTCTAGCTACGCCACAACCCGTTAGAGACCAACGCCTTACCGCGAGTAGCCAGGTATGTTACCTGGCGGGCGGCACTCGCGCCCTAACTACCAATTGTGACCAGATTTCTCCGGTCTCTCGATTGGTTCCGAGTTCGAGGTCGCTTGCGCGGTCCTCTCCCTTACGAAGCGGTGAAACGGAGTGCACCGAATCTGTCGCGGACCAAGGCGTCCTTTGCCCGACTCTGAACCGGGATCGGATGGTCAATGGTCATTTCAAGAGCAGTCGCCGTAAGGTAGACAACTACCCCCGCTCTATAGGAAACAAAACAGTTCCCAGACTCCCCCGATTGTTAGTCGGAGAGCACAATCGATTGGCTTGCGCCGCTCGGTGCGCAGACCGTCCAGGAGCGCCAGAGGATTGATTCCCAGGGGAGACTGGTTGACCCAGTGTCCTACCCAGGCTCGCACCCCATGCGTGGAGGCCATCGGATGGGTGTTGACCCGTGAGTGTGACCGACCCTGAACAGAATGGGTCTTCGTGGCCAACTCAGCAAGGGCCCATTAGCTCCCACTCTTGACTAACAGTCGGGGGAGTCTGGAAGCAGTACTGTTTCCTATAGAGCGGGGTGGTTGCGGAGCTTACGGCGACTGCTCTTGAAACGACCATCGGCTACCCGATGCTAGGTGAACAGCCGGGCAAAGGATGCCGTGGTCCGCGACAGATTCGGTTTACACCGTTTCACCGCTTCGTAAGGGAGAGGACCTCGCAAGCGACCTCGAACTCGTAGCCAACCGAGAGATCGGAGTAATCTGGTCTGTAATCCCGCTGGGTAACATACCTGGTTATCTCGCGGATAAGGCGTTGGCCTCTTACGGGCATGTGGCGGAGCTTGACGGTGGACTGTTTTGTCCAAGTCTACTGCGCTCACTTCACGGAAGATAGAACGAACAATCGTTAAAACTTCTTCAGGTGACGTGTTCGCCCGTTGTAGTTGACAACTCTATTTATTGAAAGAATAATTGCAATTTCGTTGAACAATTTAATACGCTATATAAACAATGGTTAAACGTTCTGAGGGCAGCACGATTCCGACACATAAAATCGCATAATATATCGATTTTTGCATTAATGAAATAAAGAAAACCTTCGTGAATTTGTTTTAAAAGGCAGCGTTAAAGTTAGAGAAGCGCACGTCCCGTGCGCTAATTTTGCTTTTCTACTAACTGTTATAGAACACGATTACTTACTACCTAGTGACAAAATAAAAACCAATATTTTACATATAGACATATATGTATACATAGTTATGCCTTTTATGGGCGTCCTGCGTGCTTGGCTCTTTGTCGTTGAGCTGAGCTCGAATTTATATTATGTATTATCAACACGACCTTTCTATTCTTATCCTCGCTAATTGGTTAACCAGAAATATAATTCTTATTTCAATAAGGCCCAATTAAATTACATTATTTGACTAACAGTTGAAAATATCAATGAAAGAACCACAATTAAATATTTTAATTGTAAAATTTAATTGATGTTGGTCCTTTTTGAACTTTGAAGTGAAGTGGGTTTTATGAGATAAGGGTGTAGCATTTTCTTTCTATTATTAAAATTCTGCTAACCTTTAGCAGAACCAAACAATTATAAACATATAAGCACGACAACATCCCATGTCAAAGTCACGAAATATATTAAATGTTATATGGATGATAGAAGAATAACTATTTTCAATGTAATTAATTGGCTTCAGTTAATTGGGTCAATGTAATTAATTGCATTAACTCGTATTAACAAATATTATATTACTAAGTACTCGTGATAGAATCAGCTCCATATTCGAAAAATATATGCGTATGTACAATGGGAAAAATATTTTGTAGTAAAAATCTCTCACAGAGTTAATATACATACTCTATTAAATATTACTCGGTGATTAAAACCTATCCATACTAATATTATAAAGAGGTAATGTTTGTGAGTTTGTAAGTTTGTATGTAGGGGGTAATCTCCAAAACTACTTATTCGATTTCAAAAATTCTTTCACGAATGGAAAGCTAAATTATCGAGTAGTGCTATATGCTATATTTTATTGTGATACGAAAGTTTTCGATACGAAATCACGTTATTAGGAAACTTTACGCGAAGCGAAGCCGAAGGTAACAGCTAATTTTTAAATAAAACGAAATATCAAGTAATATGAAACGTATACGGGGTGACTTTTAATTAACCAGCATCCCTGAAGAGGGTGAATCAGTACGAGCTGATAAGCAACTTTTAATAAAAAATTGTGAGGATTTTTTCCTGAGCACGATACGCTATATAGAGAGGTAGCGTAATGCGCTCAAATGCTTGTCAAACTTTTATTTAACAGACAAGTTCTTAAAATTTGTGAATTTAATCAATTAAAAAAAAATTGTTTTATCTTATTTATAATGTTAGGTACCAGTCTTTTGTTATGGGCGTTATTTTGAATGAAGTGACATTCTATTTGTATAAGGTGATACCTTTATTAATTTTACTTTTTGACGCATTGGTTTTACTGTGATGTAGGTTAGTATAAAGCAAGTAAACAAATAAATAAATGAATATGAAATAAATAAATAAATTAATATAGCGCCCAAGATATTCAATGAATTTTAGGAGAAGTCGAAAAAAGTAAAAAAAGCTATAAATGTGAATAAAACTCTCTATACTGTTATAGAACAATATGAACTGTTACAAATGAATTACGTGTAGGTAAATGGGTAGAGTGAATTATGTCAATTAAGGCAGTTACTCCGTCGGCGGTCCGATGGCGGGCGAGAGCGCGGGCGGGCGGGCGCTCTAGGCCCTACTAAGCCGGTACAGGGTTGACAAATCACGCTTCCCCAGCTTCCACTGACGGTAAATAAAGGCTAATTGAGCTCACGTTGCCAGAGTAAAAACAAACAGCGGCAAAGTAACCGACAAACGAAAATTGACACTTTGCACCGGAGGCAGTCGTTTGCTTATGGAAAGAGAGTTGGCTCGGAGGAGGAGAAGAGACGACCTAAGCCCCTGAATCTTCCTGAAGCTTCTTTGGTGGGGGTTTATCTAGCTGACAAGGCAGAAGAAAAATTAGGCGATAATTTAGGCTGACGCGACGACACCTGGCAAGAATCGGTTAGGTCGCCAAAAGAATTTTTCGGCAAGTAGGCAAGACCCCCCCCCCCCCCCCGGTAACTACCTTCTCCCCATGCGTCAACCCCCTCCCCCTCCCTTCTAACCCACCAATCTTTCTTCTTGCTCCCTTACAATATATTTGGAGATATTGTTTATATAACCACCCTTTATTACACGACTGCCTAAAAAGGAGTGCGAAATGTGTTCAGGGTTAATGAACCTATGCATGTTTACCGTTTCGTTATCCCACCATAACTTCTAAATGCTTGAACCGTGTCATATGGTACACAACTGGCGCTGGCGTACTAGGAAATGTGTAATATCAATTAGTACCCCCAAAGTGTTTTGGAGAAGCTGAAAATTCATCAGTAGACAGTGGATGCAATAATGCACTCAAAACAAATGTTGAGACTGCCTAACAAATTACAGCGTGGCGTCAGCAGTACTCCACACATGTCACCTTTCCTAGTACGCCAGCGCCAGGTGTCCCGGAATCTGGCCTGCTGGCTGTACCCCGGCATTCTATGGTCAAAATACTGTCTGCTCTGAAAGTATCAGCTTTTACAAAACTCTTGCACTTTTTTGTCGCTGGCTCTCCAACTACATGTACTCGAGGTAGTACTTTATAAACAGCCGCGATATCTTTACCTGCTTATGACCTGGTCCGACAAGACCATTCGACACGGGCGCTTGAACAACTTGCAATGATGCCAAACGCAAAACCACAAATTTCCAGTGCAGTTTCTCTTATTATTCCGTGGTACCTACTATGGAATCGGTTGGGAATAGCATTGCGATCGAGATTAATTTAAACATTCAAGGACCACTGCAAGAAAATATTATTAAAATAAGATTTTTAGAAGACAAATATTTTAGTACCTACTTGTTATTTTTATTTTGTTTTTTAATTTGTTTACACATTTTTATCATGATTATCTGGTGTTGATTATTTTGATTTATGATTGTTAGTATGATTTTATTGCATGTTATTTGAAGTTCATTAAATAATGGTACCTTTTCAGTTTCATTTTGTATTTATGTGTTTTTTATCTATTTTTACTTTTCCGACAGAGGGAAAGTATTCTGAACGCGCATTTTTTTCTAGATGAACAATTATATATATACATTTTGGCCCCTACCGAGACGATTAAAACCATTTACAGACTGAAGTATGTCTGTGAGTCTGTGTGTTTGTGTGTCTGTGTGTATTCCTCGACGATAGCGTCTAAACGCTTCATCCGATTGAGCTCAACTTTGGCATGCAGGCATCATTCGGAAAGATTTAAAAAGATTATTTTTGAAATCGGTTCACCAGAGGACGCGCTAGTCATACTTCAACCTTGAAATATTGCGGTTAGAGACTTGAAAATCGGTACACCTATGCCTTGTTGGACCGAAATCACGTTGTAAAACTTTGGTTGGAATATCTTGTATAAAAGAAACGAAAACAAATGAAATACCGTCGTACTAAAGGAAATACTACATAATTTTTGGAAAAATGCCATTTTAATACAATGGAAATACTAGAAAATACTAAAAAATATTACTTTTTTATCATGGTCACTTGATACAATCACTATCCGGTATGGAATGGGGTGGTGGTGAGGGGGGTGGGGGTTGTCTGTTTATCGGGAAAGTCTTGGGGTGACACAACTGATTTTTTTTATATTGGCAGCTGCAAATAAATAATTTATTATTATTATATTTATCTAAAATTCATATCTTTTATTATCAAACCGTCATAAACGATGAGTACGTATAATTTAACGACGCATACTTTAGTCGCTTCGTGAGTTAATTCGGCAGTTCGGTTGATATTGCGTCGTTGCTGGCAGCTGGTGAGTGCATTATGCAGACGCAGCGAGCCCGCACTAGCACTGCCGCAGTTGCACAATAACGGCAACGATTATTGCTTTCCGGGTTGACTCGTCGGTAACAGTTGCCGTGTACGGCAGTGGTTTACTCCCGAACGGTTACCGATCGGAGTGGTTGCGCTATCATTTCGCCGCCACCACGGCAATTTCGACAAGTATTGGTTCACCTATACGAGATAGTAACTGCTAGAGAAGTCACTGAAACCATTATTTGTTTTATGTGAAAAACTTTAAGATATTGTTATGTTAGTAGACTTGAATTTAATTTCAGATTAGAAAGATGATAAAAAATTAATAGTTAAAAAAAAAACACTAATAACACGCTTTTGGGCTATGATACGATATTCACAACATACACACGGCTGTGATACGATATTCCATCATGGAATGCCAGTGCCTATCTTCTGGATTCATCATCAGACCTTCAAACCTAATCGTGGTCAAAGTTCATTCCAAGACTTTTCTAACAAGTCCAAACACAGCTATGATACGATGTTCCATCATGAAGTTCCAGTTCATATCTTCCGACTCCATCATCAGATCAGTTCGATAGTACTATATTATTGTATTGTCATCAGAACTACATACAGCTGGCAATTTTCATGACGCTACGGTCCTTGGAAGATGGTTAAATTAGGGACATTAGATTCCATTACATAGTTAGTTACATACAGGTCGACTTAATAAAAGCGTGTTAAAAAAAACCGAGCGTCACACTGTCTTTATAATGTCCAACAACCGCCATAGATTTTTTTTTATATTCCTTAAAACAAATCCTAGTGCTCTATACAATCTATCCAAGTTATATTAAATGCGCTTCTCATACAAAAGATTGCTATCAATAAATACTCCCAGATCCCAAATTACGCTATTCTCACCTATAATCTTTCCGCCCACTTCGTAGTCCAAAATTCGTACCCTGTTTTTAGTTCAGTTGAATACGATTTATCGTATCTTGTTTAAAAAACTGTATCCTGTTTGGCCGAAGACAACCGTGTGGCATTTATCTGCGTTTAAAGTAAGTTTTATTGCTACACAGTATTGTCAGAGGCGATTCGGGTCCGCTTGTAATGAATATTAAATACACTCGGATACACATTCGACTGCGCAGTAGACTTTCGGGTCATCTGCATAAATAGTGCAGTCACTTAAGAAAAAAGGGGTCAGCCTCGGAATGAGATTAATAAGCTGGAAATTCGTAGGGTTACCGGGTAAACGGTGGGTCAGTTGGGTACAGTGGGTCACGCACATATTGACGAAAATAAGTACGATAGCGCAGACGCTTGTCCGCTCACAGACGCCTCCCTATAAGCAATCCCTGCTCCGCCAGTTCCCGCGCAGCTGCGCCCAGATGACGACGTGCTACGGCCGATTTTATCGTGACGCTCATAAAATATTTTGAAATGTGAGTTGATATTTTGTTTATAATTCCTAACTTATAATAGATATAGGTAAACTTGTATTACCATACTGTGACCTTGTTAGTACGCTGTAATATATCACATAGATGATTGACTAGCTTTGTTCTTAACAGGTTGGTTCTTGTTTGCATTTAACATAGGTCTATGGTCAAGGGTGGGTCTGATCCACTGTGTACTCAGTGGATCGCGATTCACTGTGGACTCGTTGTTGAGGCGATGCGCATGGTTCTGCTATGTTTTAATCATAACTAATATACCTACAGGAAATAGAAACAATTTACCTATTATAAAGCTAGGTATATCTTTGATGAAAATAAAATGATTTTTTTACAGAATGGGCAGAAATAAACCTAGTAGAAAAATTGGTATTCATACGGAAGATCAAATGAAAAAGGCATTAGATGCTATAAAGGCCGGAAAAAGCATCAGGCAAGCAGCGAAAGAGCATTTCATTGCTTTTTCTACTCTGCAAAGATATCATGGAAAAAAAAATCCTGACCGCCTGACGCCAAATTATTCCGTCAGGAAAATATTTAAGGCTGAACATGAGGAGGCCTTACGTGATTATTACCAAAAGTGTGCCTTAATGTTTTATGGTCTTATCACTAAAGATTGCCGCAAAATAGCTTATGATATGGCAAAAATGAACAATATACCAGTTCCTGAGAGTTGGGAAGCGAACAAAATGGCTGGCATAGATTGGTTCCGAGGGTTTCGTGAGCGATTCCCTGAGATGTCATTACGTAAACCTGAAAACTGCAGCTTGGCGCGAGCAACAGCGTTCAATAGGGAAACTGTTAAAATATTTTTCGACAACCTTCAAAATGTGCTTAGCCGCAGTCCAGCCTTTGCAGATGGCACGCGCATTTATAATTTAGATGAAACTGCTACAAGTACTGTGCAGAAAAATCCACGAGTTTTAGCTCCGAAGGGAAAAAGGAATATATGCAAAGTGTCTAGCGGTGAAAAAGGTACACTTGTCACAACGTGTAATATCATAAGTGCAGGAGGTGTTCCCCTTCCACCCGTATTGGTCTTCCCACGCAAGAATATAAATCCTCGCATGAAAGTTGGGACACCACCTGGTTCTCTTATCCTCGCCACTCCTACTGGGTGGATGAATACTGAAACGTTTGTACAGGTGATGCAGCATTTTGTGCAGAGGTCAGGATCTACGAAAGATTCTCCAACAGTTCTCATCATGGACAATCATGAATCACATCTATCGATTGAAGCACTTAATTTGGCTAAAGAGTCAGGGGTGACTGTGCTTACTTTACACCCACACACATCGGCGAAACTTCAGCCGTTAGACGTCGGCATCTATGGACCGTTTAAATCTTACTATGCATCAGCGATGGAGTCATGGATGATGCGAAATCCTGGATGTCCAGTGACCATTTACGATATTGGAACACTAGTTGGTCAAGCTTTTGAAAAGAGTATGACTCCACTTAACATAAAGCAGTCATTCAGGAAAACCGGAATATACCCGTTCGACAGAGATATATTCTCGGAGGAAGACTTCATGCCGAGCAGCGTCACTGACAGGCCTGCTGCTGAGAAACCAACAGGTATGCAGCCTACCTAACACTTATTTAAATATTTTTTTTAGTTATTTAAAGGTGTCGAACCCACATGCCAACAGTATTTTTTCCTTTCAGATTTTGAAGATACTCCAAATCCCTCTGTGATAGACGCAATTGAACAGTCGATTGTTGAATCTTCTGTTCAAATCACAAGTGATGCGTCTGTGTCTGTTACGCTATCTTCAATAGTTTGTGCTACAACTCCACCTTCCCTGTCTCATATGTGTTTGGCAGCAACAATCCACCCTGCTGATGCAATCCCAAGACAACGATCACAAGAGAACCATTCTCTTCAGTCACAATCTTCATCACCACTACCATTAGTGGCTAGACAAGACCCTGATGAAACCTCTCCCAGGTCATCACATGCCAAAGTTGCCTTATCTGTCCGGCTAGTTACACCAGATGAATTCCGAAAACCTTTAAAGGCATCTGCAAGAAACAAAAAAAGAAAGCCGAGGCGATTAGGCAAATCTCTTATTGCAACTGACACACCGGAAAAGAACGAAATTGAAAATAATAAAAAGGCAATTAAAAGGAAGAAAGTTGTGCAACCCACTGTCAAGAAAGCTATTAGAAAAGTTCTTCAAAGCGACTCGGAAGAGGATTGTGAAATTGTCTTAGATGATGACTCACCAGATGAAGGGAGCTGGTTCAGTGATGAAGATAAAGAGAATATTATTACGCAAGAGACGCTGATGAAGCCGTTGCCAAGAATGCCAAGAGAGGGAGAGTATGTTTTAGTAGAATTTGCGCTCAAAAGACAATTGTTGTACTATGTTGCTAAGATACTAGAAGAACGAAATCATACATTCGAGCTCTATGTGAGTTATTTGAGACACAAGGAAGGACGTTTTTCCATGCCAAATACTCCAGACTTGGCTTATGTCAAGGATGATAATATTAAGCTTTTATTACCAACTCCTGCGTCAAATGGTAGTACTGTTCGTCAGCAATCATATCTTACTTTTGGCATTGACCTGAGTGGTATAAATATCCGTTAAATTCAAGACATACCTAACTTGATTTCCATTTAAAGTTATTAGTATTGTCGGTTTCGGTTTTCGTTTTAAGTTTTAAGATAATCGTAGTTCTTAGGTCCGTGTGGTTTTAAAAAAAAAATAAAAATGTAATTTCTAGATTAAATTGTCTTTAATTATTTACGTATAAAAACTCCTAGACCCATTGTTAACCAGGGGGTGACCCATTGTTCACCACTCATTGTGCACAGTGGGTCATTTCTGCTCTCTTAAAAAAACCCTATTTCCTCTGCTCTACATTATCGGGGGTCAATGATTTAGTAATTTTCTGAGAGCTGATAAAATATAAAATACATCAAACTAAATTTTAAGCCGATCTGACTGATAGGTTTTGAGATATGAGCTGTTAAAAAAAAGTGACTCACTGTTTACCCGGTGACCCTATATACTTTCATTTTGGCGTTTTAAAAGTTGCTTAAAAAGTCTGATAAAATCTCGTATTTGCGGTATAGGTTAAATGTAGGGACTCGGCTTTTCAGTATGTATGGCTGAGCGCTGCGCGCTCTCCGCCCTCAAAAACGTTTGAGCTCATGAAAAAATGTTTGGAACAAAATTTGTACCAAATTGTATGCCTAACGATTTTTATGGTAGATGTTTACATCATTGGAGCTATAGAAACCTAGATAATAGCGAAATACCGAATGTTGTGACTTTTGGCCTTGAATAACTTACGACGCAGATACGAGATTTTATGAGGCTTTTGAGACAACTTTTAGAACGTTAAAATAAAGATGTATACGAGTTTCCAGCGTATTATCTCTTATTTTAAGGTGAAATTTCTAATAAGACTGGAATAAAAGCATGCGAGATCGGAAAACAACTCTCGATATCATGAATATGCACAATAATAAAGCGGTCTTAAGTGAGAGCCTTGGGGGTACCAGAGACTCTAGGGCCTGGGGCACCAGAAGGAAAACAGACGGTACGACCTGTACCCACACATCATGACCATCTGTCTACGATTACTGATGTAATAAGATAGTAGGTCATCACCCAAACTATTCTAATATCGCAAGTGTAATGCGAGCTCACGCGATTGAAAGCCTTACTGACGTTTATGTAGATCGTGTCTACTTTAATGGTCATAGATATCAACTTTTTATGTCAATCTCAATATCAACTTTTTATTTTTTTTGGTAATTCCATTAAACTTAATATATGACATTTTAGCAAAAATTAGAATGAGACATGTAATCTTGAAACCAAATATATTTCAGTTTAAAAAAATAATTTTACTTAAATATACGTCAGGAAAATACCAAGATATCATATTAAAATAAAAAAAAAAGTTTCTAAAAAAGCATACTTCAGAAAAAAGGGAAAACGTGCAAAAGTCATTGGCCTTGATACATATTTCCCATCACAGTTCCTCCTCAGTGTCAAACTGAGGGTCATCGAGGTACTCCACCTGTATCTTGATGGGAAAGACTGATCAAGATCCAACTTAACCGCGTGGACCTTGATCAGTTACCAGCATACATAATAAATAATACTTAAATGCATACAGTTCACAGTAGGGTGGTGTCGACTACAACGGGCGAACCAGTCACCTCAGTCTGGTATAACGATATGTGATCGTTCTTTCAGCAGAAGGATGAACGTAGAAGACTTAGAGACAAAAAAATCCACTGTCTAGTTATACCAACATGTCCGCCAGAGACCAACGCCTTACGGCGAAGCACTGGGAAAGGTACTCAGTGGGCAGCCTCGCCCCTTGACTATCAGTTTTGAAAGGATATCTCCGTCTGGAATTAACCATCATCACTTGAGCGACTTCTACCTGCCGTATGTTCAGCGTTGATTCGCTTTAATCTATCGCATACCAAAGGCAGGTAGAATAATGGTCATTTCAAGAGTGGTTAACGACAGGTCAACATCCACCCTTGCTGCTTAGGAGACAGTATAATATATTTCCGTAGTCTCCAGACTCCTTCAGCAATTGGTCAGAGTGCACAATTCATTGGCGTCGCCGAACGGTGCACAAACCGTCCAGTAGCGTCGGGAGGCAATCCCACCAGAAGAAACCGATACACCAGCCGTGAGGCCTGATACGCGAGAGTCTTACCCGGGCTAGCCTTCCTCAAGAGGAGGCTTCTGAATATGAGTTGAATCATGAGTTAGGCCGATCCTAGAACAATTTGGATCTTATGGCCCAAGCTGCACAAAACCGTTCGCTACACATAGTAGATACATACATACCAGAAGAAACCGATACACCAGCCGTGAGGCCTGATACGCGAGAGTCTTACCCGGGCTAGCCTTCCTCACGAGGAGGCTTCTGAATATGAGTTGAATCATGAGTTAGGCCGATCCTAGAACAATTTGGATCTTATGGCCCAAGCTGCACAAAACCGTTCGCTACACATAGTAGATACATACAACATACAGTTCACAGTACATAATTTACTTTTTACGAGCGGGAGAGGTGACCGGAAAGAGGAGCAGAGTGGCATCTGGATGCCACGCCACCTATCTGGGCTGAAATGAGCCGCTATCCGCTTATTATAAAAATGGCTTTATAAAAATTTGTATTATAAAAATGGCTTCCGGCACATCGGTGTTGCGGCGCGGACTGTAAAATATAGCGACGTGCCCAGAAACAAACCCCTACCTATTAATTTTATCATCATCGAGGTACTCCACCTGAAGGGAAAGACTGGTCAAGATCCATCTTTTTTTATTTGCTGTGTGGGGCTTTTCTAAGGTCTTTATGAATTTTGTAACACCTGCGACCATCGCTGATCTATTGTGTTCACACCTACTATAGTTCTGTGCTAGGCCTCATGTCATTTAAGAACCGCAACAGGCTTTTGGAGCCAGATTGTTTTACCTCCTCAGGTTGGAGGTAATTTTACGCATCAGCGAACCACACTTGCACATGAGGTGCAGGGGAGTTTCTTCTGACCCTTGGCAGAACCTGCACATTTTCGTGAGCCGAAGCTTGAGGTTGTACATATGTTTGTTCAGGCCACAATGCCCCGTGAGCGCTCTCGACAGTATGCGTAGATTGTTCCTATTTAGCGATCAGGCCTCACGGGCAGTCTTACGGTTAGAAGCGTCCGTAGCCACGTTGACACTGGTTCTCCTCGTTGTTACCGAAGCTAAGCAGCGTTGAGCGCGGTCAATACTGGGATGAGTGGCAGCCTGAGTGTTTGACTGCGTGATGCTACAAATGCCCACCTAGAAGATGGTGCCGATAGGCAACAAGACGGGTTCCACGAGAAGGTATATGCTTTGTGGGTAAAAAAGCCTTAATTAGCGCTTTCGAATGATTCAACCCTGGCGTGTTGTTCCAGTGGTTGACGGATTGTTCTAAACATATTTTTTTGAGAATTATGCAAGGCTTTTTCGTACGCCACAGCAAGATTCAGGGCCGTATAACGTTCTCTTTACTCCCGTCTTAGCAAGTTCTGCGGCTTTTCCATTTCCCTCAATTCCTGTATGGCCGGGAACCCATCTTAGAATTACCTTGTTTTTTTCGCCCAGGGAATTCAGTAGTGATACGTAGTTTTGCACCAGCTTTGACTTAACGGTATTCGAAAGATCCACCTTTACCGCGTGGGCCTTGATCAGTTCACAGTTCACAAGTCAGAGTCAAACGTTTGCTTCTCACTCCATTGTGGGGCACACTATGAGCTTTCTTTCCCAAATTGGTTCTTGCTTCGTTTCGTCTTGGAACAAACCACTAGAAGGCATTAGTATCTCATTTTAAAAAAAATGTCAATGATCGTTTTTGCAAACTTTTATTTATCTTGCAATGTTTGTTAGTATGTATGCTTGTTTATGTCAAATCTTGCACGCTGAATGAAAACCACTTCTTCTTATCCTATGAAGTTGAAATTTTACATGTTTGTTCAGTTCCGATGACAATGCCTTTTTTGATCATGACCTGATTCTGCACCCCTGCATTCAGGACCGGCTCCCGTCGATGATACTCTTTCACGGTCAACAGAAGACACACAATTTTGTATACGCATTCAATTATGATAGCCCGTTCTAAATTTTACCATGACATGGCTGCAGCACAAGGGTTGGCTTACAACGAGGGAACTCCTCAACGGTCAACAGCACAAACCCGAAATTCTGTATAGCAACCACTCTGATATAATAGTCAATAAAAGAAAGAATAAAGATACTCAAGGAAGTCAAGAGAACTGAAAAAAATTGATAGTCAAAATCCTCAATGCCATAAATTAGGTTTAGAATTAAAATACACTCTGCCTTGTTCTTTAAGTGAACCTCCCCAAAGCTTCTGATGAACAATGTCAATTTATTGTTAAAATAGGTTAGATTGACAAAGAAATCTATTTCGAAACTTACTCAGTCGCACTTTGAAATGACGCAAGTCCTCTTTCTTCCAAGTAATATGCAAATGTATATTTGAGTAAGTTGAAAGAGTCGCGTTATTTTTTATTGTATACCAATGACAACAGGGAGAGGCCCCGTAAGCGACTTTGATCCCGTATCTAGTCGGGAGGACGGCGGTATCCTGAAGGTTAATTCCAGACGGAGATATACTTCCATAACTGGTAGTTAGGGGGCGAGGCTGCCGGCTGGATACCATTCCCGTTGCAAAGCAGTAAGGCGTTGGTCTCTAACGGGCTTGTTGGCGGAGCTAGACAGTAGATTGTCTTGTTTTTTATTCTTCTACGCTCATCCCACGGCTGAAAGAATGACCAATTATCATTATATCAGCCTAGGGTAAGAGACGGTCCACACGATGCGGTGCGGCTCCGCACCGCCGAAATTTCGCCGTATAGGCGTACACGTACACCGCGCGCGGCGCACGGTGCGGCACCGCAATGTTACTACGACGCCGCAGTGGGCGAATATTGTTGTAATATGAATTATGTACCTTGTTCAATCTGGGATCGGAAATGGAATTAATATTTAAGAACAATATTTTACGGAATTAATAGTTAACAACAATATGTCAAAACAAATGAAATAGGCGAGCAAGTACCCTCCTTCGACTGCACTAATCTTCTTCTTCCTCTTTTTTGATTTGATGGCTCCACCCAAATAGGGTGATATATGCGAAGTGTGCTGTTGAAATAGGAGGAAACTTATTTATGTTAGTGGACGTCACTGAAACAATTAAGACATCACTCCGTCGGGAACACAAAATCGAATAATAATTTAATATAGTGAAATACATATATACGTTTAACACAAAAACTCTATGGAGGAACATTTATTAATTATTATTAAAGGGACATACTGGGCCCAATTGCGTTTCTTTGTGAACTAAAACTAAAATTAGTCCAAGCGAACGAGACAGAGCAATATGTTAGAGCGGGATATAAAACGAACGATCATCTATAAATACTACCTGCCGAACTTATACTCGTCCGAATAAATTCGAGCATATTTCGTGCGGTGTAAGATTTGACCTTGGCGGGCAGTTTTAATGCGAAAAAGTGATAACCGGTCATCTTACACTCCGCTCTAGCGTATTGCTCTGTCACGTTCACACGGACTAATTTACGATTTTAGTTCACGAAGAAACGCAATCGAACCTACTGTTGAGTTTAATAAATTTACAGATGATTTTGTAGACATTGGGGTAGTTGATAGATAATAAAAAGTCTATACTAATAGGGAGCTGAATTTTGAAATTTAAGAGGTCCGAAATGAAGTTAGGATAGTTATTAACAATGGGACAATTAAAGAAGAAATGGTCCAGAGTGCAAAACGCATGACCGCAGTCGCTCTGAGGAGAAGGGAGGACATGTATTCGGTTGAGGTGAGCGGGAGTGCAGCAATGACCGATGCGCATCCTGCAGAGGGTGGAGATTTCCTTACGGGTGAAAGGTAGGTGGTGGAACCAGGGTTTGGTCCTTATTTCTGTTTGGATTTGAGAGTATCTCTTATCTTTGACCAATGAGGACTCTTGCCACCTCCGGGCCCATTTGTTAGTGAGCTTTTTATCTATAGCACGGAAGGGGTCCGAGAGTGGTAGGCGGGACTGCACTAATCAACTGAGCGGCGCGGCGGCGTCGGAGCGGTGCCGCTCCGGCGCAAATGCGCCCCGCCCTCGCCTCGTCTTGCCTAGTTCGGGTTCGTCTTGCGGTGTGTGTGCGGCGCACCGCACACACACCGCAAGACGAGGCGTTGCGTTCCGGCGTACGAGAGACCGCGGTGCGTTCCGGCGTCGCAACGCCGGAACGCACCGCGTGGAATATAAAGAATATTTCTATGCAGAATGCCGCAGCGGCTCCACTCAGGCGCCGCGCCGCAGCCACACCGCATCGTGTGGCCCGGCCCTAACGGGTTACCTGTTGTAGTCGGCACCGCCCTACCATGTACAAATGACGTTTTTATTTTTTTTTTTATTTTTTTATTTATTTATTTAGGTAAGTAACAGCATGAACTTATAATTAGATACATAATTATTTAAAAAACATGTTCTTATGCGGATTATAACTTACGCCGTTCAAAATTATTTGAAAAATATTTTACATACTAAATTATGAAACAAAAAATACAATTCATCCGTAAATATTTATTAGTTGAGAAAAAACGGATCAATACCGCTCGGCAATAAACGACAGTCCTCCCGATGCATTTTTAGATGGCAAATGTAACTTTGCCGAAAATGTAACTTTGCCGGGAGAACTCATCGTCCAAGTCCACGCGGCAAGGACTCATCCCCAGCAACCAAAAAATGTCAAATGCCCGCAAAAGTTGTAGAGTTAACCGCAAACATATAAATCATACGTATACAACATAAATCCAAAATAAGTAAATGGGAATACATATATAAGTTATATTATATTTATACATACATATTACAAATCAATCATTACTGGCAGTTGTCGCTGCTGCTTCAAGGGCGGTTCGTACCTACTGCCCATTTGAAGCTAATTTTGTTTCTACTATAAATGTCAAGCCCTGTGAATTTATCATTATACGTACGTGGCAATCGGTTAAGCATTGAATTGCGCGTGTAGTTAGAATGTCGTCTCGGGGGCTCGAATAATTGTATAGATCGGGTTTTACGTTGCGGCACCTTCAGAGCGATGCTCGAAACTAATGGGCTATTCAGCATCCCATTGACGATGTCATACATGACATCGTCAATGGGATGCTGGATAGGCTGGATGCTGGATTCTGGATGCTGGGAGTCTGCGCTACAGCGCAGTCATATCCGCCTGCAGTTCGCCGAACCTCAAGAGTCAAATGCGAGATGTTCGCGTCGGGCTATGCACGCGTTTGAGATATACACAGGATGAGTTTTTACTAACCGTTTTAATCCGCGCTTGCCTACTTGCCGGAAAGTTATTGAGGTGGCACGTTGATTGATTAAAGGTTGTGGTAAGGGGGGGGGGGGGCACGAGCACGATGATCCTCTCTTTCTCGTTCCATGCCCTGCAATGTAAAACCACGGTCCCTTCCTCGAAGAAACTGCCCGTGAATAAAATCAGTGCGTAGAATGAAATATATGACATTGTGTCCAGTTTACGAGTGAGAGACTTGGCCAGAGCGGAATGGAGTAAAGCGGATCGGAGTGGCACCTGGACGCCACGCCACTTGGCCGGGCTGAAATGAGCCGCTGCCCGCGGCCATAAAAATGGCTTCCGGCACATTGGCGTCGCGGCGCCGACTGTAAAAGATAGCGACGTGCCCGGAAAGGTGAGTAGCCGAGTTGCTTTTTACCCCACAGTGGCACCACCCACACAAACCCCTACCTTTTCATTTTCGTAACCGAATCGGCGCGGCGCGTCGTTTTAACGCGATACGACTTTACATTTGAAGAAACACATTTCATTGTGAAATTTACTGTAACGTGAGCGTGCAAGGAGGGGGAGGGGGGGCTGTTATAGAGCCATCAAATGTGGGAACCGCGACTCCGCGTTTGAATACAATTTTGAGTACAATGCAATGGGCCTTTGCTGAGTAGGCCACGAAGACCGATTCTGTTCAGGGTTGGTCACACTCACGGGTCAACACCCATCCGGCGGCCTCCACGCATGAAGTGCGAACCCGGGTAGGACTCTGGCCTCAGGGCTAGTTTCCCCTAGGAATCAACCTTCTGGCGCTCCTGGACGGTCTGCGCACCGTGCGGCGTAAGCCAATCGACTGTGCACTCTGACTGAGAGTTGGGGGAGTCTGGAAGCAGTACTGTTTCCTAAAGAGCGGGGGTGGTTGCGGACCTTACGGCGGCTGCTCTTGAAACGACCATCGGCTACTCGATCCTGGGTGAACAGCCGGGCAAAGGATGCCGTGGTCCGCGATAGATTCGGTATACACCGTTTCACCGCTTCGTAAGGGAGAGGACCGCGCAAGCGACCTCGAACTCTTAACCTATCGAGAGACCGGAGTAATCTGGTCGCAATTGGAAGTAAGGGCGTGAGTGTAAGCCCGCTGGGTAACATACCTGGTAATCTCGCGGATAAGGCGTTGTCCTCTTACGAGCATGTGGAGGAGCTTGACGGTGGACTGTTTTGTCCAAGTCTTCTGCGCTCACTTCACGGGAGATAGAACGAACAATCGTTAAAACTTCCTGAGGTGACGGGTTCGCCCGTTGTAGTTGATAACTATATTTATTAAAACAATAACTGCAATTTCGTTGAACAATTTAATACGCTAGGTATATAAACAATGGTTAAACGTTCAGAGGGCAGCACGGTTCCGACACATCAAATCGCATAATACTTTTAATACCACAGAAATACTAAAAAGGTTTAGAGATAGGGCGTTAGGGAGTGAGATTAGGGGGGGGGCTAGGGGGGTTTGGAGGGTTGGGGAAAGGGGGTTGGGGAAGGGTGGTTGGGGGGTGGGAGGAAGGGTTGAGGGCGGATGAGCTTTGGTGTTGTCTGCTTGCCGGGAAATTCTTAGGGTGACACAACCGTTTTTTTAACGTAAATAGTTAGTTAGTTAGTTAACGTGTCCGGGCCAGGTTAGGACATGTTTATCTAAAAATATGCCGCCTGGATTGTCTTGTTGTTCGTCTCTTATAGATATCTTATAGAACGTAAATAAAATGCGTACCTTGACTGCACGCTAAGAGACAATAATAGTACATTCTATGTTATATTTTTTAGAACTGACAAAGAAAACCATGAGGCCTCCTTTTTTGGTAATTGTGAAATATAAATCCGGATTTTATACAATTTTATAAAATCGGAGATACATTAGATATATTTTTCTACTAAAGTAGGTTTGCCATTGTATATATGAAACAGAAAGACAAAAAAAAGGGGAGAAACAGAATGACAATAGAACGGAGAGACATCAACAGGGCAAAGAAAGGTAACAATAAATGCTTTATGTATTGAAGTGTACACTACAAAGCTTTTCCTGTCGAGGTAGGAAACCTCGTATTTTTAAAATCTTTTTATATGGAATAATAAAAACTGAACACTATGGTATATAGTAGTATGGAGAGACACATTGAGCAGAAATATTTAGATTGCTCAACACCATCCATCTTTATTACTCACTATCTTTATTATATCTTATTTAATTAATCGACTGTTTATAATGTAACTTCAAAGCGTTTAAAAGCAGTAAAATTAAAAACTTCTTTAAGAAGTTTATTGCAGAAGTATATACACTGTCGTAAAAAATAGGATCCTACTTTATTTTAGCTGAAATTTGGGAAATGAAAGAGTATTTCTATATATTTTAGATTTCTCGTATTTACAATGGGGCGATCACGTACTGAGCTAGGTTTCGCTTTCACGTAGTGTCTTAGGTTTTAGATTTTGTAACTCTTTTAGGTTTTGGACACACATTATAATTGCAAAAATATATTAAGGAGCAATAGCGAGGATATTAATTTCCTTAAAAAGTCGTCTCAGTGTGTTTTTAGAAACTGTAGTCGGTATAAGGTATATTCACCAAACCAATAGTCCTTTTTGCAGCAAAAAGATAAAATCTTCGTCATCAGCCCTTTCCCATATAGCCAATATTTATTTGGGAAAATTCTATTTCTGTCGGTCATACTGTTATTGTTAAACTGATAGGATTAAAAGCTTTAATACAGAATAAAATGTAGAATAAAAAAAGTGGACTTAAATAATTAAGTCCACTGCACACTTACTTAATAATTAAGTAACTGTGCACGTATTGTGTCGAAAGGAGTATATTCGAGTAAAAAGTATCAAAGCTGCATAGAAATGAAAAGCTGGTAGTAAGAAAGCATCACTTTTGTCACCGAAAAATATAAGGTTTTTCTATTGAGCCAAAGTAATAAACTCAGACTTTTATGAGAGAGAAAAAGAAGCATGTTGAAAATCATGTTGAAAGTTTGAGCCTTAGATAATATAATTCGATGTCGATACTATAATAAGCTTGATTTTTTATACCATGAATTTATATTTGATTGAATTTTGCTTTTTTTACGAACTGTTGATTCAAACAAAGATTTTATCTTTAAATATATAGCTATTTCTACATAATAAACCCTATTTAAAATGATTTCATAATAAATAGGGACTAGTTTTACATAATAAACAAGATTTAATTTCACAAAATTAACCAGTATACAAAATTTCGGATGTGTATAATTTTAAATATGACTTAGTTTAATGAGTTAAGCTTTCATATTTTATACTTCTTTACACATTCACAATCATTTGTAGTAAGTCCCTAGTTTAACACTCTGGGTACAAATTTCATACAAAAATGCTCATTCTCCTTTGTGTCAACCAAATGAACAACTGGAGCTGTCAACTACAACGGGCGAACCCGACAACTCAAGAAGTTTTAACGATATTTGTTTGTTCTGTCTCCCTTGAGGTGTGCATAGAAGACTTAGGATAAAACAGTCCACTGTCTAGTTACGCCACTCCCCCGTAAGAAGCCAACGCGTTACCGCGAGAAACAGGATTTGTATCCAGCGGGCCGACTTTCGCGCCCTTACCTCCAGTTACAGCCAGATTTCTCTGACCTCCCAACTGGTTACGGGTTCGAGGCCGCTTGAGTGGTCCTCTCCCTTGCGTAGCGGTGATTCGGTATTTACCGAATCTATCGCGGACCACGGCATCCTTTGCCTTATCCGATCGGCTACCCGCTATCGGCATCCTTGCCGGTATCGGGTAGCCGATTGGTAGCTTCAAGAGCAGTTGCCGTTAGATTAACAGCCACTCCCGCTCTATAGGAAACAAAGCCGTTTCCAGACTCCCCCGGCTATCAGTCGGAAAGCACAGTCGATTGGCTAACGCTGCACGGTGCACACACCGTCCAGGAGCGCTTGAAGTACGATTCCCAGTGGAACTCGCCCGCAGACACAGAGTCCTACCCGGGCTCGCACTTCTGCTCCTAGGCTGCCGGATGGGTGTTGACCTGTGAGTTCGCTCGACCCTAACACATGAGTCATAATGGCCCAACTGCTCGGGCCCATTAGCCCCCACCCGATGAACAGTCGGGCGGTGTTGACTACAACCGGCAAAACCGTCACCCCATGCTGGTATAACGATATGTGATCATTCTTTCACCCGTAAAATTTGGAAGTGTATATTTAATACATTTCGTTTTCTTATATAGAATTTTGATTATTTATGGTAAACTAATATCTAACCTAGAACCCCTCACTGTTCAATAGATTTCCTAGATTTATCTAGAAAATATGGATACAATCCTAGTCGTCGTTTATCAAATTCCTTATTTTAAACTATTTTAGAATCGCAGAGCTATCAATTTTGCTTTAATTCATAATTAACCGGATTCGGCCGAGAGTCCGCGTATCTGCCGGGTAGCGAGCGATCCGAAAGGCCATAGACCAGGGTTTAACGGCTGGAAATGCGGTTCCCATTGCAACGTCTGGCCGGACTATTGCCGGCGCGGCCAGAATCCGTACAAATCCCGGCAATATTGCATATAAGCGACTGCAATCGTAATGACTGTGGCGCTGCGGATTCCGCCGCGCTTTCATCAAGAATACAGTATGTACATAAGTACATGTACAGAAGTCTACATAAGTACCTATTTGTTTGCAGTCTGCGGTCGACCGACGCTGTCGATATCCTACGCCATTACCGGGACGCTATATACTGTTATGTATTCTTTTGTCGCAACGGTAATAACGGTCTACCTCAATAGTTCGTATTTCCCGTATAACGTTTTATCCAAAGCAATGAAAGACGTTGAGTGAGAATTGAGTAAAATGTAAAAACACTTATTGGGGTGTTACAGTATTTTGTGTTTATTTTCTTTAAATGCACAATATTCGAGTATTATTTTTAAACCCATACTAATTAACAACAAACGAAATAAATGGCGTCTAATGGCGTATATTGGCTTCTAATGGCTAATATATAGATTACTAGCTGTTTCTCGCGGCTTCGCTCGCGTTAAATTTGGGGTAAGATAGATCACTTTTTCCTAATCAAGTGGTAAGTTTTTGCGTGTTATATATAAAGTTATCCAACGTTCTTGTCTGTACCCCTGTCAATGTACTTCATGATAATCAACTAAGTAGATAGGCGTGAAGATATAACGATCGCGGTGCTTGCGCTACGCATGTTATCGAGACAAATGATGAATTTATAATGAGGTTCTACCGCCTTCTCGCGTCCGGGAACCGCCGCGCGCGACTCTATTTTGTATTTTGATTTTTAGGGTTATTTACCCCTTCTCACCCCTAAGTGATAAATTTTTGAAAAATATGAAACATGCATTTGCTTAATTGTTTAATATCATTTAAACCCCTTTTCGCCCCATTAGCGGTTGAATTTTAAAAAAAATACGAAATACGTATTTACCTAGATGTTTATTAGAGTATTCCTACAAATTTCATCTAATATCGTTTCTCCATACAAATTTTAAAGCCCTTTTAACGCCTTTAGGGGTTGAATTGTGAAAAAAACACGATAGACGTATTTGATTATTTGTTTATTACAGTAATCCTACAAAGTTTCGACATAAAAGTCAATCTTATATCGTTTATTCATACACATTTTGAAACCCCGTTTTACCCCTATAGGAGTTGAATTTTGAAAAAACACGAAATCACTTTTTGCTTATTTGTTATTAGAGTAATCTTACAGTTTTGAAAAGACAGTCCATCTAATCTCGTTTATCCACAGAAATTTTTTAACCCCGTTTCACCCCTTTAGGGGTTGAATTTAAAAATGAACTTGATTCACATATTTGCATATTTGTTTATTAGAGTAATCTTACAAAGTTTCGAATTAAAAAGTCCATCTATATCGTTTCTCCATACAAATTTAATAACCCATTTTTACTACTTTATGGGTTGAAATCTGAAAAACCACGAAAAACGTTTTTTCTTATTTTTTATTAGAGTAATCCTACACAGAAATAAAAAGCACATCTAATATTGTTTATTCATACAAAGTTTTGAACCCTGTTTCACGCCCTTTAGGGGTTAAATTAAAAAAAAATGAAACACGGGTTTCCTTATTTATTTATTAGAGTAATCTTACAAAGTTTCGAAATAAAAAGTCCATCTAAAATCGTTTATCCATACAAACTTTAAAACCCCGTTTTACCCCTTTAGGGGTGGAATTTTGAAAAACCAAATTACACCTGTTTGTTTATTTGTTTATTAGCAAAATCTTTGTTTATTGTTTTATTAGAACCTCTGTGCAAAATTTCAGCTTTCTAGGTCTAAGGGAGGCTGGGCGTTGATGAGTCAGTCAGTGAATAAATGAATGAATGAATCGGGACTTCTCTTTTTATATATGAGATTTCCCCAAGCGAAATTTACAGGAAACTGAATTTAATACGATTCAGAATTTTGTTTATATTTCAACAGTCGCTCGTTCGGAAATTAACAGCTATAGGGACGATCATCGTCCAAGTAAGTAGAAATAGAAAATATATTATTACCGAGTGAGAAATTCCGGGATGAGTATTTTCCAAAGAGCAAAATTCTCAATCGTGTTTAAAGCTATTTCTTGTAAATTTCACTCGGAGTAATAAAACAAATATTCGTAACTTTTATTAGCATTCAAAATAAATACAAAGGTTTTCGCATTTTAGAAAATATATAAAATAAAAGAACTCGAATTGACGTAAAACATTCAGAATATCGGAGAAATTTAAAGGAAATGAAGGGAGAGGTATTTAAGAAATGTCTGGCAACAGCGCCACTTGTGATTGATTAGATCCCAGATTTCCAGTTGCGATAGAATCGATTACAGTGAGCGATAGAATCGATTGAGCGGTTTGTAGGAGTACCTACTGATCGGGCTGTGGTGGGTGTATGCAGGTGTATCTGCTCCCATTGTATTCCATCTGTGGCTAATATTAATCCCAGTTCATCTCGGTTCAGTAAATATGTAATATTATTTGGGCAGCTTTTGCTGTGCAGGCATATTTAAGAAGGGAAACACCAAGTCTGTTATCCCGAAGTGAATATCAAGATTGATATTTGCGTTGTCTTATTTCATTAAATTATATTTGTCGCTATCATATATCATATTTGATAACAAATATGATATATGATAGCTTTTTGGGGACCGGTTCAATATTCCGGCAACACTTTGGAGCTTCTTGATCTACAACGGACTGCCCAGTCAACAACAGTATAAGGATACCGCGCAACAATGCTATTATTTATGTGAACACTATTTAGTCTTGGATTAGACAGGTGGAGGTGTCTGGTGGCACACTTAGAAGAGTGTGACTGTGACACACATGACCGATGCAGTTACACACAATAAAGTACAGTTGGTGAGAGCTACACTTGAACAATCACCAACCGCGTTCAGCTGCGGTAAAAAAAAAAATGAGCATTTGCGATTTCTTTTCTGTTAAAGCCAGCCGTCTCGTAGACATTGTTGAGAGGGAGATGAGAGGAAAGATCTTCAACAAGGCAAGAAGATTTCATCAAGGCAAGGGTAATGACTATGTATTCGGCGTTCATATACCAGTGTTTAATGTATGCTAGACAGCACCTAACAGAAACACCAATTAATGCAGACATTCACTCGCATCATACCCGCGGTAGCTCCCTTTTATGCGTACCCCGAATACGACTGGCAAAAGTACAGAAAAGCTACTTGTACCTTAGCATTAAATTCTATAATCTACTCCCTACAAAATTTAAACAGCTGGAGGACATAAAATAAAAAAAAAACATCAAGGAGATGCTGATAAGCCACCCTTTCTATAATTTGGCCGAATTTGAGGGCCATGATTTTTCAAATATTGTGCCCATTTAAATTACTTAAAAAAGTAGAGCCTTATTGTCTGTTTATTTTTTATGGTCTTATATCTGTACTTTTAGTTTAAATGCAAAACGTAGATTTAATTTGTTTATTTAACATTTTACTGACAATTTGAATATTACGATAAATAATTTTACTACGTATCTTTTCGAATCACTAACTACTTCAAATATTAAACGTCTATTTTGATTATTTATATTTATAGTTTGACAATCTAGTAGTTAATTCTTGACTAACTATGTATGTTCAGTAAAGAGTAGTAACGAAACTTACTACATAACCCAATTATTTTGACACGTCCAAGAGCGGTCTTTAGCCGTCAATTGGACACGACGAAAATGTAATGTAATGTAAAATGTAACAGATGTCATTCGCTGTAACAGATGTCATTCGCTGAAGAAGCTCCATTTTTTTTTGACAGAGAAACAATCTGCCAATCTTTGCTTCTTCCACTCCTTCACTATAGGGACGCCGCCTTTCTCGATCTGACCGAAGAACCGTCCAGGAAAAAAGGTTACAGAACGCTTGCATCCGCTTTATTTATGGCCAAGTAAAATATGAGCATATCACGGAACATCGACGTAGACTGCAGTAGCTTACCACCAGGTAGACGAGACAGGTTAAAACTCTCTGCCTGTTATATAGAATCCTCCCAAATGGCGTGCCGCCTTATCTCGCGAAAAGATTCACCGCTATGTGGGCGCATGGCCGTCTCCTGAGATCAGATGACAACAACCTGTTATCCATTCCTGGTTACAGCAGTGTCTTTTTTCCAACTTCTTCGCCGTGGAAGCTGCACGACTCTGGAACGATTTACCGAAAAATGTTAGATCAGCCCCCAGCATCACCACGTTTAAGGCCAGGCTCAAGGAGCCCGTAAACCTAAAGCCATTAACATAACCAAACCTCCTCATCCACCTCCTTTTCGTTTTATTTTCTTTCCTTTGTCTCCTTACTTTCCTCTGCACTTTTATTTAATTTTAATATGTTGTTTTTCTTTTTTTATCATTTTCATTCTAGTTTTCTGATTGTTTTTATTGTTCTTTTGTGTAGCCAACGCAATACTAGTATTAAAAACTTAAGGTATAGGTTAGCTGATAGAAATTGCCGCAAGGCAATAAGCTCGCCACTTTTATTGAAAATAAAAAGTTTTTTATAGTTATTATTTCCAAAACTTTATCAGTCATACAAATGAGAGAACTAACGAAATCGTATTATTAACAATAATTTGAACGCGAAGTAATTATTACGCCCAGAACCGGTTATTTTTCGTTTTTCATGTAGCAGCACCGATTTTTTTGTTTTGTTATGCTGTCAACTTCCCATGATTTTCTGTTTGCAGTTCTTGATTAATTATTTGTATTTGGCTTGGTTCACTTTAGTGATATAGTCGAGGCGGTACATAAAAATAAACCGCAAATTGTAATAAAAACAGATCCTTTTGCGCACCCAAATGATCGATTTGGCCCACCGCTTCGACATTTTTGGGTCTGCGGACTCGAAATTGCAGCCGTTTTCCAAGATGACCGCTAATAACCAAAATTATTTTCGCGTGCTGATTTTAATGACCGATGGGTCTCTTTCGGCTATTTTGGGTTCCTACATTTAAAATATGATGCTGAGAAATAAATTCCGGTAATTTTGAACAGGATTTTGAACATTTTTAACGGGTATTTACGTATACCTTACCGTTACGCGTTATTTTTCGAGTATTTGCACACTGGAAAAGACAAATCTGAAGTCAAAAATATCAAAAAGTCAAACTACAGAGTAATTTTGTGTATGCTGGAAGTAATTTTTGAAATTCGATACCTAGAAAACATGGAAAGTTTGATCTATAGATAGTGTTTATGAATGTGTCTTTGACGACGAATTTCTAGTCGCTGACCTAAAATATGACGACTACATGTGTTTCGAACAATTATTATGTTTAACTGCAATATTTCGAGATTGAAGTATGACTAGTGCGCCCTCTAGTGGACCGATTAAACTTAAAATCCTTTCAACTCTTGCCATCGCCGAATGATGCCTGCCTACCAATTTCAGCTCAATCGGATGAAGCGTTTAGGCGCTTCGTGGAGGCATACACACACACAGATAGACTTCAGTCTGGAAATGGTCCTAATAATCTCGGGGGGAGGGGGGGCGGTAGGTGGAAATGGATATTTCCGTTTTCATCTCTTTTTTTCGGCGCGTTCACAATACTTTTCATTGGGCCGGGAAAGTTAAACTCCTTAAAGAGCATTGGGACCTTTACTATGGAAAAATTCCCCACGGCGGACAAAGCTGAAACATACCTCAATTGAAAGCTTTTGACCCCTAGTTTTGCTAAGCAAAGGGGCATTATTGTGGCGTATGGGAATACCGAAATATAATTACATTAATAATTCAGGTACGGTGATCGTATTATTTTAATGTTGTACGTATGTAAATGTTTAGTACTGTATACATTTAGTATTTAGTACTGTATATATTTAGTGTTATTTGATGACTAGCTTAATATAGCGGTTGAAGTGGCAGACACAAAAGGTTGTGGTTTATAGTCTTGTCAAGTTAAACAGCACTCAAGGAAAGAAGATAAACAAATATAGTCCATTATTATTCGTCGTAATCTATTATTATAATATTATCCAAAAAGGCAGCTGGCACAAGGTTAACATTTTCTTCGTGTCTAGCCCAAGAGAGATAATATATCATGCTTGCGATATGCCCACAATAACCTACTGTTCGCCGTCCACGAATACACGAGCAATAGTATCCCTGCAATCCTTCATATCCATTTCGCGTGGGATCAATTAAAATATAAGTATAGTATTGTCTCAATCGCACATGCCGTGATTGGATCAGCCTCACATGAGAGTGTTATTTTCTATCATCTCTGGATGTCGATGCACTTCAATTGAATATTTCTCTCAAAGAATGCTGGAGCAAGGTTATGTTTTCTGCGCCGTAGCACAGATCGAGCATAAACAACACAACGATTTGGGTTTTCCATTTCAACAAATGTCCAATCAAATGCAAAATCGTAACAGTCCAGTACAAACTATGCCAAGGTAGTCGGTAATAGTTCAAATAACGCAAAAGATAACAGGAAGGTTCAAATAACGCACAGATAGCGACGACAAACGACGAAGAACTGCGACCGAACAATGCGCGTATGCAACGAAACCGGTTTTTTGTTACCTACCTTCTCCTCCTTCCTACCTTGTTGACTACCTTCTCCTCCCACCTCGGAAGGCTATCGGTGCCATGCCGAACACGTTCTAAATATTATAGCCTTTTGGAAAAACAAACATTATGAATTATTAATAAAATGGTAAGAGAAATACTAATTATGAAAATCTCATTTTCTCAGCTTTCCCATTAGTTATGGAAATAAAAAATACACAGTTGTAATGTCCGTAACATTATCTAAAAACTTTTATTGGTTTCGTTTGTGTCCGCTAGTATTGCAAAAGTGGGGTAAAAAGTTCCCAATGTTCTTTATGTAACTTTATTAAATTTTACAATTTAAAAAAAATCTAACCGTTTTTGCTCTCTGTCGGTATTTTGAAATGGTCGGTTTCCTTAAATACATATTTTATTTCCGTCCATCTTTTAAATACAGATTTATCAGCACGCCAAAATACCTATATTTTTACCTTGGCTGTTGTTGCCTCGTATATTTTTCGCGATATCTTTCTCCGTTACGCGTTTCAGGTGGGCAGAGTCGATTCGCCAGTCATCTGTCTTCATATCCTTCAGCGCGCCTGAAAGGGAGCCCAGCTAACTCAATATAATACCCATTACAGTAACTTTCCAAATAAAGTTCTTGCTTTAGGGTTTTTCCGATGCGATACATTATTATGTGTCTTCTTCTTCTCCAGCCACCACGTCCTTGAAGAGTGGTACTGATTGAATTGATCATCGACGATTTGCTTTGATATAAAAAGACTAATCGGATTTTAAAATTAAAACGTTAAATTTAGAAATAACATTTATTCTGGCCCTAATCCTGTACTATAACAGTTCTGTACTATAAGCCCACCGAAGCAACCCACGTATAATAATATAAAATTACAAAAATTAAGTCATTAATATAATACGATCTTATCTTTTAATATATAATTAACCTTACCAAGTTCAGTAACTGAAGTTAATTCATATTAAAATTTAAGTATTTTTTTTCATTTAAACGCTACTTCTTAATAGCGGAGTATACAATACAATACAATCAATAGTAAATTTAATATACGTGAGGACCATCGATTTGTGATTATTTAATAACGAAAAGCTATCTACCGTATATTCATAAGTACATAAGAAAGATATAAATATATATATAGCAAATTCCTACGCAACCGAAGTCACGACTCTTGCTGCTTTACCTTTTTAATCTTTCCTTTCCGCCTGTTTTGTAACTTACAATCGCAACGAGAAAGAACCAGTTCAGATTAAATCCGAACCACGAATGGTCATGTTGGTTTTCTCCCGCCGCGCACCAACATCGTTCTGGGCTCACTGCCACTTGGGCTTACAAAGCGTTTGCATTCAGGAACTAACTAATCAACACATCGGTACAGGTATTGTATAAAATCGAAGATTATCGCGGTTGTTTGATATTATAAATAGGATGAAAATGAATTCACCACGTGAAAATTGTAGTACCCGAGGTTTCGGCAAGGTTGCAAACGCTGTTGTCCAGTCTACCCTGGACAACAGCGGTTGCAACGTCGCCGAAACCTCGGGTGCTACCCAGTGCCGGATTAACCCATGTAGAGGCCCTTAGACCATTAAAATATTGGGGCCTCAATTGTCGATTATTTGCTATTTTCTAATTGCTATTAAACAATTATGCTATTTATTACAATTATACGATCAAAGAGTTTATTAAACATTTTCTATTTAAAATTTCAATTCAATGTTTTTTTCTATTAGAAACAATTTAAAAAACTATGTTTGTAATGTATACTTGTTCAGGGGTCCGGGGGGACCCTAAACAGCGTGGACCCATAGGCCAGAGCCTACTTGTCCTTATGGCTAATTCGACGCGGTAAATTGGTTTTATCCTATGTACAGGTATTATATAGCTAAGCTTCTCTGGTTATCGCCTTTGTATATGGAATATTTTTTAAGACATGGCTGACCCCATGCAGCGCAGTCGCGCGACATGATCTCTAGATCGCAGCTTTACTTACCGCAATTGCAAAGGATAAATGAAATGAAAAAAGCAGAATCTTTAATATTATTTCTACCTATACTAGAAACAAAATAGTTAAAGTATCTAATGAAATAAACGCCTGTAAATTTATCATGTCGTCCGGAAGAAGCCATCTCCTCAGCCGA
This sequence comes from Micropterix aruncella, assembly GCA_944548615.1. NCBI lineage: Eukaryota > Metazoa > Arthropoda > Insecta > Lepidoptera > Micropterigidae > Micropterix > Micropterix aruncella. The sequence goes on from OX155956.1 coordinate 18,772,611, forward strand.
AGTTCTACTGCGAACAAAGTTCCACCATTAGCTCTAGCGTCGCTATAAAAGGCTTTGATGCTTTTTTTCCGCGATAAAAGTTGCCGCGACTTTTTGCCGACTTAAGCTAGTTAGCGTACCATTATCCAGTCAGTGCTAACTTTCGTCGCCACCCGCCCAGAGATAAATTAAATTGTGTTCTTAATGGAAAGAAATGGGATTTAACTGGCTTTACAATCAACACGGCTGTGACTTGCAAACTCTATGCTTGCATTTTACTTGAATGGGACGTTTAAGGTAGTCATCGTTTAAGGTAGTCATCAACGTTTAAAGTGGTGCATCGTCGAGTAAGAAATAAGACATTTGTCTAGGGTACTACCACTTGTCTAGGGTACTACCACTTGTCTAGGGTAGACTGTCTAGGGTAGGATACTACTAGAGCTGTCTACTACAACGGGAATACCCGTCACCTTAGTTAAGTTTTAACGATATTAGATCGCTCTGTCTCCCGTGAGGTGAGCGCAGAAGACTTGGGACGGAAAAACAATCCACTGTCTAGTTACGCCACCTGCCCAGGTCAGAGACCAACGTCTTACGGCGAGACACCGGGAAAGGTACCCCCTGACTACCAGTTTGGAAGGATATCTCCGTCTGGAATTAACCTTCAGGCTACCTCCTGCCTCCCGACTGATTACAGGATCGAGGTTGCTTGCTCGGTCCTCTTCCTTATAAAGTGGCGATACGGTGTCTACCGAATCTATCGCGGACCACGGCATCCTTTACCCGGCTCATTCACCCGAGATCGGGTGGTCGAATGGCCGTTTCAAGAGCAGTTGCCATAAGGTTAACAACCATCCTCGCTATTTAGGAAACATTACTGTTCCCAGACTCCCCCGGCTGTTAGTCGGAATGCACAATCGATTGGCTGACGCCGCACGGTGCGCAAACCGTCCAGGAGCACCCGAAGGTTGACCTCTATGAGAGACTGGACCGCAGACCAGCGTCCTACCTTGGCTCTCACTTCTGTGTGTAGGCCTCCGGATGGGTGTTGACCCGTGCGATTGACCGACCCAATACAACTGGGTCTTAGTAGCCAAACTGCAACAGGGCACATTAGCTCCCAAAAGGTAGGATAAACAGGCGTAGACCCATTGTCTAGGGTAGACAATGGCGATTGCAACATTGCCGAAATATCGGGTGTCACAAATTTCACGCAGTAAATTCGTTTTTATTTTATTTATAATATAAGAAATAATCGCCTATACACCTAAATATATATTTCATATTTTTATTTATCTAAATGTGTCTTTTATTTTATATTATTAATTTCCCTTAATGATTTAAAATAAAAGGGCACTTTCTATCGCTGCTGAACAATACCTTTATATTTCAAAATTATTTTTTACTTATTAGTTCACTTTATATGTTTTCTTTTTAGTCGTTTTAGTTTCCTCAAACTATAATTTTATTTACAAAGAAGGACATTATTTACTTTGTAAACAAAATAACACCGAATTTATCGCGTGAAGATTATAACACCCGACGTTTCTGCGATGTTGCAACCGCCGTTGTCTAGGATAGACCTACACAACGGCGGTAGCCACATCGCCGAAACGTCGTGTATTATAATCTTCAAGCGGTAAGTTCGTTTTTATCTTATTTATACTGTCAAACAACCGCGATAGTCTTCAATTTCATATGATAATATTTACTAATATTATATGGCCGGTCATATGTCTAACCTGTAAAATCAGTATTTTTTTTCTTTTTATCCTGATGCTCCTGGTTAGGACATCAGGAAGTCAGTGTAAATTATATTGAAATATTCCGTTACATTGATAAATACATATATATATATATATATATATATATATATATATATATATATATATATATATATATATATATATATATATATATATATATATATATATATATATATATATATATATATATATATATATATATATATATATATATATATATATATATATATATATATATATATATATATATATATATATACGCAAAGGCAAGTGTATTTTATGGCGCCAAAAAAAAATTACAGCATCGACGACAATTTGAAAAAAATGCCAATATTGATAGGTTTAAATTTAAAATAACAGATAATAGAATTTTGATAACCTGCCTTTATAAAAAGAACTGCTACGAATTATAATACGAGGGGAAAAATCTTTTCATCAATGTATGTGTATTTTATATCTACATATTTATTATATCACATAATGTGTGGTGAATTTAACTACTAAAAAATATTTGTTAATTTTTCCTCTGTTCTTTTTTGATTTCCAATTATATTAGTTTAATACTATTATTTACGTTTTTACACCATCTGCATCATGGGAATCTAGGATACAAGCATGAGAAGACACGTTAGATGTGCATAGCGCAATTTGTTACGTAAGTTGTGTCAATCAAGCTTTTCTTTACAATGTATAATTCTTTACTTCGGTAACAATGTACTTTTTTTGAACAAGTATTAAGTAAAAAGATATATAAATAAATACATACGCGTGAAGCTAATAGTCCAGTAGTCTTGTCATGCTTATATATGGCCTAACTTGCATCAAATGTTGCATAGAAAGAGGTTTTTTTTATTTTATTTTTATCTATAAGGCTGATGCTTTTTTGTGGAACCCGCTTTGTTACCTGTCGGCAACATCTTCTACATAGGTGGGCATTTATAGCATCACGCAGTCAAACACTCAGGCAGTCACCCATCCAAGTATTGACCGCGCCCGACGCTGCTCAACTTCGGTAACAACTAGGAGAACCGGTGTCAACGCGGCTACGGACGCTACTGAAATTTATTTCTCTTCTTGATTACCTCTTAAGTGAATAGAGACATCGGGAATGGTGAAAGCTCGTACGTGAAGTAGTTCGTAGTAGTAGTAGTATAAATAGTTTCTAGAGTAGTAGTAGTAGAAGTAGTAACAGAGTTCAAAGTCAATTTTAGTCGTTTGGTTGTGAACAGTGAACCCATCCTACCTTTTCCCTCCTACCCAACCTCCTTCAAAATGCTAATTTTAATAAATGTTTACTTCACTGATTTATGCTAGACAGGTTATTGAAGATATAATGGCAACTGTATATGATGAATATACTATAAAGGCAATTGCACAAGAAAATTATCATATTTTTTTTAATTTTGGAGATTTTGACAAATTTTAAAAGCTGTATCTCAGAAAGTATTAGGGCTGATCCCATTTTAGCCTCAAATTGTAGAAAAATTATAAAAAATGATGTTGTTAGAAAATACATAATACAGTTTTTGTGGAAAATGGGCTTCTTTATGATCAAAATGGGAAGAAACCGAAAAAAGTGCAAAAATTTTGCAGCTTTTGAGGTGTTCAAAGGTGTTCCGGAGGGCTGCCGAGGTCGAAAACTTTATATTTGAGATTTAGCATCTCAGGCACATCCCACACAAGAAAAAAACGAAACCTTTTACCCCCACTTGATGCAACTTATGATGTACTAGGTTACTAGACTATAATGAAAGCGTTATAAAACATAGTGGCCTATATATGTATATATTTTTTTGTTCTGTGCTTATTTATATGTTATTGTTATCGTATGGTATTTTTAACATTTTAATTTTCGTTCTATAATAGAATTTGACCATAAGTGCATAAATTCCCTCATGGGGATGTAACAGCTATTCACTCCGAAAGTAAAACGATCGACACGATTTGATTGCGGCTGGCGATGACGTCATCAGTCGACAAATCGACTGGATTATCACCAGCAGCCGCAGGCGACCGAAACAATTAGTGCAATCCCCTGATATATGAGCTGCCGTACATTATCTCACCTGCCCTTTCCCGCTATCCCTCTCTCGCTCTATTTCGTCCGTTGTTTCGGCTTTCAGCCACGTTTCAGCCATTTACTTGGTGTACTCTGTAGGCTTTTTTTTTTGCTTTTTCTGCACTAGAGAAAGTATTGTGAACGCGCTAAAAAAATCAACATGAAAACGGAAATATACTATGTTTGCTATTATACTCACTGGATATAATCACTATCGAGCGGGGGAGGAGATGTTTGAGGGGTGGAGTTCGCGAGGTGGAGAAGGCTTTGAGAAGTTTAGCGCGGCGGTTGGGGTGGTGGATTTGGCGAGGTGGAGGAGGGTTTGAGGGGTTTAACTCGGGGGGGGGGGGGGGGGGGGAGGGGACGACGACCCTGATCTGCTTGCCGGGAAGTCTTGAGGTGATATAACCGATTTTTATAATAATGGCGTTGAAAACTTTAATTTCGAAATAAAATTTAATATTACACAGGAATTCGACATAAAATGTATTTTCATATTTGACATAGAATGGAAGATATCGCGGTTTTTTGACATTAAAAATAGGATAACAACAATTTTACCACGTGAAGTCTGTAGCAGTTGACGTTTCGGCGATGTCGCGGCCACCCAGGGTAAACTGAAGTACCTACTCTTAATCATCATCCGTTGTTCAGCGGATAGGCAGCAAACTTCTGCTGTTGCTTCGCAGATTATAACGGAGGAGGGGTGGGGGATTCGCTGCCCGGAATGTTGAAAATCCGCCCTGCACACAATACTCACTGTATCTTGTATTACGTCTGTATTTCTGTGTGTGTGTATATTGCTCCACGATAGCGCAAAATGACTTTTTGTCTGTGTGTGTGTAATTGCTCACAGAAAAACTTTTTTCATCCCATCTATTCGAAAAGGACGACTTGGTTCGCCTTTAAGTGCGCCCAAAAGTGGTGTTTTCTATAAAAAACTTTATAAGTGCGCCGCAATTATCTTTGCGGCTCACTTTTTGAATAAGTGCGCCGCAATTTATCTTTGCGGCGCACTTTTTGAATTTGGAACATCTTGTCTTCAGCGCCGAAGAAATCGAACGCAAATATTGTTTGAATAAAGACTGGCTGGTACGACGGCCCCTAGTCGCGCCGCCGGCTGAATAAACAAAAACAAATGAAATTAAAAACGCGCGAACGTCAATTGTTTTTGTCGATGTTATTTTCTCATAGAGGGTGATGAAAAGTAGAGTGTATCACTCGGGCGCAAAATATTTTTGGCTCGGGCGCTTTTTTGAATCCCTCGCTACGTTCAGGATTCTACAAAAGAATCCCTCGCTACGCTCGGGATTCTACTCTAGAATCTCTCACTTCACTCTGGATTCAAAAAGGGCCCTCGCCGTAAAAATATTATTTAGCTCCCTTGTGATACAATCTACTATTGTTTGTAAGTGTATTGCTCCACGATATTGCAAAATGCTTTATCCGATTAAGCTGTAAATTTGGCATGCAGGCATGGTTTGATCACGGCAAGAGCAGAAATCGGTCCAACAGGGGGCGCGCTAGTAATACTTCTATCTCTATATATTGGATTTAAAGACTTAAAATTCGGTACACAGATGCGTCATTAACATATTGAAATTTTGGTTTGAATAACTCTTATGCAAACGATACAAATTATAATTGTTAAATTCCACCACATTTAAGAAAATACAACGTCATATTATTCCTATAAGGAATATAGCCATTTTAATACCACGGAAATACTACAAAAATACTATAAATATACTATTTTTGCAATTATGATCCCTCGGGGGGGGGGGGGGGGGTCAGCTCTGCAGCAGGGGAGGAGGGGTACGAGGGGGAGGTGTTCACGGTGGGAGTTGTCTAATTGCCGGGAAAGTCTTGGGGTGACACGACCGATTTCTTATAATAATATGGCGTCGAAAATATTAATTTAGATTACAAAATTCAGTTATGTAAACTTTAAATTTTCGTATATATTCGACATAAAATATATGAAATGGAAGACTATCGAGGTTGTTTGACATTATAATAGGATAAAAACAAATTTACTGCGTGAAGATTTTAGCATGTAGCACCCGACGATTCGGCGGTATTATAACCACCGATGTATGGGCGGAACGAATAGCCAGTGCTGAGCATGCACGGAGGCGGAAGAAACCACAAAACACATTCTGCTAGATTGTAAACAGGTAGAAGTATACAGGACAAAATACCTTGGGACCCCAGGCACCCTGCGCGAGGCGGCAGGAAACCTGAAAGCCCTGCTGGCTTTCGTCGAGGAGCTGGGGTGGGTGGAATAGCGCTACCCCCAGTTACACGCAAAATAGGCACACTAGATGTCGACTTGCGGAGGAACGCCCAGTATAACTAACTAACTAACTAACCACCGTTGTCCGTGTTAACTGAAATACTCTCTATCGCCATTCGGTGTTCTGCGGGTAAGCGGCAAACTCTTACTATTTTAAACGGTTTCAAACTATCTACTACGTGCAACCCACTTATTGCAATGTCCTCACTGCCCATCGCATAACGCAAGGACGTAACACAAGATACAGTGAGTGTTGTGTGCACTGCGTGCTCTCAATCGTCATCTGTTGCTTTGCGGGAACTCGAACTGTTTAAAACGATTTCAAACTATCTACTACGCGCAACCCTCTTTTTAAAATGTTCTTATTGCCAATCGTCGAGCGCAAGGATGTAACACAAGATACACTGAGTATTGTATGCACGACGGATTTTCAAAATTGGCCCGCGACGTACCCTCTGCCTCCCCTGTTCTGCTAAGTAACAGCCGCAGTTTACCGCCTATCCGCAGAACAACGGATGACGATTGACAGCATTTCAGACCACCATGGACAACGGCGTTTCCAACATCGCCGAAACATCGTGTGCTACAAAAATCACGCTGTATATTCGATTTTATCCTATTAATATGTATTATTATAAATTATGTTCAACTATCCGACATTACATATGTTTACATTTAATAAGTTAACATTACATACATATGTTAACATTAAAATTATGCTTATGAAATCACATAAGTTTCTGACACTCTTCTAACCTAGAGGGAATATAATAATTAAATTACGCATCACAGCGACCTTTGAATCCACTCTCGCTGCCTTTGGAGATCTTTGACTCGTACACATTTTGCTGTATAGTTCAACAAAAGTTCATAGCATTTCAGTCGAAATATTGCCATTTAATTAAGTGAGAGTACTTACTTAGATTCCTCCGATAAACTTATTTAAAAAAATATAATTTGACAAGAATTAAAATATTTAAGTGGTGTAATGGTCATAAAACCATTACGGGTTTAACAAACAATATAATAAACAATTATTGCCAAAATTAGTTAACAAAAATAAAATAACAATAATATAGGATACAAGCGAATCTTATCGCACAATAGGCATCACTAGTGATTAGATGGAACACGGGTGTAGAGAATCGCTAGTGAGAGTTAGTTTTTTTTTTTGGCCCGAAGCACTCGCCTGGGAAGGTCGTCGTTTCAGCGCGGCGGTCGGTTTTTGCCTCGCGGCGATTACCGGCCGCCGGAGCTCATTTCACGACTTCGAAGTGGCCTACCTACATCTACGAATAAAATATAAAAGTCAAAGTCATCTTTAGAAATTATAACTAGAATCAAGTGCGGCGCAGGCAAAGCATTCCAGCGTGATCTCCACATCCTATTTGGGGCAAGTAGATTATATTCTCATTTTCGGTTTTTTTTTTAAAGTAAAATTCGATTTCTTTTATTCTAACTTGCAATACCGCAATCGTGCAATACTTTTAGTCCTTCAGACCCGTCTTGCACGACATATACGTGCTAACTCGTTTTTCTGAATACAGGAATCCGTAGTTTCGAATATAGGATCAACGATAGACACCGCCAATAAAACCTAAAATCATTTCGGCGATCTCTACTTAAAATGTAGGCTGTAAAAAATATATAAATATAATTAAAATCCACGTTAGACAATCTTGGGATTAAAACGTGGCGGAGTCAGAGTGGCATTGAGTTCTTCCCGAGGCAATTAAAAATCAGATAAATTAATAAAATAGCTTATGAAGTAAAATACCAAATTGTAGATAAATATAAATGCGAGTCATCGTCAGGGAATACGTAATATTTCCAAATTTAAATATCAGGGAAAATAATAGAGCAAAAGACTACCGTCGTTTACGATATTTGAAAGTGCAGCGTACCCGACACTAAAAATTGCCAAATCATTGTAGGGCAAAAATAGGGAAAACCAGTTACGAATAATGCTCATCGAAACACGGGAAAAATGTAATAATTGTAACGTACGCTCGTAAAATCTCGCAAGGCCTTCGACGATCGACGGATTAAAAATTAAGTTTCATAAATAATATAAATATTCAATATCACACATATAGTTTCGGGAAATGTCTTCGCAACAGGTTATAGAAAAATAAATAGTAAATTTGGGTCGGAAAAGTATCTTTTATTTTACTCATAATCATCTCAATATCAGAATAATTTCATTTTTAATATCATCATATATCATATATTTCATTTTCATTTTTTTTCATATAAATAAAATAGAATAAAAAAACCATAAAAGGAAAGGATTGGTTGAGATACATTTATAAGATATTAAAATCAGTTTCCATTATTATTTGGGAAAATTCATTAAATTCAGAATTCTTTACTAAGGAAAATAAAGCACACTTATTTATGTTACAAGTTAATTTTGCGCATATTCCAGCAAGATTTAATTTAAATTAACCGAATCCGCCGACGCGTCCGCGCCATCTAGCGGCGAAACGCGGGCATTAGTAGCACAATGCAGGTTGAGCAAAATGATGTCAATCTTTGCTAAGTAACTCGCCGCGCCACCGCTAGAGGGCGTTCGAACGAGAATAATAATATATTATTCAGTAAGGGAAATGGTTCAAATAATTTAGCAATTCAATATCCATAAAAGGCCGTTCATCCCATAGGGATGGTCATCTTACCGTAGACTGGGTCACTAAGGGATTCTAAATACCCCCGTGCCTGAGATGGACTGAGCGAACCGACGCAAATCCCGACGCAGCCTACATACCCCTGCCCCAGAGAAATTCTAAACGGTGGAAGGACTCTGGCACTTGTTCATAGATCCGAAATAGATCTTCTTCTTCTTCCGGGCTGGCGCCCACTATATAAACAAATCTTTCCATATCGTCCGGAAGTATATTGGTAAAATAATAATATTGTAATCTATAAAATCAACTGATATATTAAAAATTATTCGGGTCTCATGACAAATTGGCTTCCAACTTGGGGCTTATAGATCTTTACATAATAATTTTTTTTACAAACAATTTTTTTCAAAATAATTTATCTTTTGATTTAAAGCGATCACGCTGGTCGCCTACAAATTGGGCCCAACGCGGTGCATAATTTTCTTTCCATAACTGTCAAACAAATTTTTTTTCAAACTAATACATACAATTTATTTTTTTAATTTTTTTTTCATATCAACTATTTTTTACTACAACAATATTTCCCGCCCTCCCACCCTTTCTTTCTTATATATCGCAACTTTTCAAAATATTAATATATTACTGTTGCGAAACTATTATTAAATTTTATTATTATTTTTATACAGGCAACGAACTTGGTACTAATTAATTTTTTTAAAATATAAAATAAACACAACACACACGTACACGTTTACACACCGGCACGCCCTTAAAAACACTTTAAAATTTTAATAAAATTTTCATAAAATATTTATAAATACAATTTTCATATAACATCTCTAATAAATGATTCAGTTTTAGCTTTTAAAAACGAAAGATAAACATTGCGTCAACTATACTAATAGCAAAAATTTCTCTGTTCTTATATAAAATTGCAAGCACTTATACATTGACATGGAATACCTAGCGTCGCAAGTGAACCATAAGGAACTCTAACAAATGTGAAAACTAGAAATACGTACGAACACTACTGTGTGCGTCGAACAGTACATGGGCTTTAGGCACTTAGGAAAATTACGATTACAGGAAATTTAATATATCTGATAGTGACAAAATAAGTAAATGAATGAGAAACAAAACACTGCAAACAAAAACGTAAAGAAAGGAATAAACTTTAGGAAAAACGAAACAAACTAATTTTGAAAAATAATAATATTAAATTATGGTAACAAGGAACTACACTTAGAGGTGCACACGAATACAGGGTGTCAAAAAAATAATACACGCAGTAAAATTTAAAACTTACTTAACCTCATGCAAATTTAAATAACGTATAATAACTTAGAATCAACACTTAGAAATATACCCTGATATACAGGATGGTTCAAAAAAAAAAAAAATTTTTTTCTTTTTAATAAATTTTAATTTTGTTTTTTTTTCTCTTTAACTTGTATTTCTTTCATGTGAATCATCTTCTAGCTTTAACACTTATATATGTACTAATAATTTTCAGCATTCACCTTACACACTTGAATTTTTTAAATTGTATCTAGCACACGACTTCACACTGTTCAACTATAACAAGATTTGAATTTAATTTCTTTTTTTCTTCTCAAAATACTTACACACATAAATTTGGTAAGTGGTTGACACATTGAGCATATCGGGAAGCAATCGCAAAATGGCACCCAGGAAAACAAAAACGGCAGCGAGATCACGACGTCAACAGTCACCGGAAAATATACGCGAGGAAACCAATATGAAAAACAAAATTTCGGAACAATGGGATAAACATTTATCTTTAATCCAAAACGCGTTAAATAATCATCAAAATCTGGCAACAGGCTTTACCCCATCATACCTTATGTACGCTCGTGAACCAATGGTTGATGGCCGCTACCATAAAATATTTAGTTTCATTCCAAAAGAAAAATCCAAAATAGCAATAGACAGTCCACAGGAATTCGCAAAAGGACTCGAGACGCTCGCGGACGCATATGACGTCGTGCGGGAAAGACTCATGGAAGCTTTCAAAAATAACGCCTCAAAATATAACCTGAGGAGAAAGCACGTCGAATTCTCAGTCGGTGATTTCGTATGGGCGAAAAATCACATGCAATCGCGAAAAGCAGAGTTTTTCTCAAACAAACTAGCGCCCAGATATTCAAAATGCAAAATCATCGCGAAAAAGTCCCCCATAGCCTATGTATTGGTTGACGAACACGGCAAAAATCGTGGGACGTACCACATAAAAGACCTGTGTAAAAATTAGGGTCACACAAAAAAAATACGCAGAACATTTCACATTGCAAATAACAGTCGCATAATATCCACATGTAATCCGGAATATGCAAAATCACAAAAAAGCAACGACTATATTAGGTACACCGTGAGATAATTGCAAGTGAAAAGTAAAAGAAAAAATATAAAAACAGAGCAAAAATACAAAATATTAAGTAAATAAATGTAACAGATAAAGTATATAAGTATTCGATACAAGTATTCATGGCTAAATAAAAAAAAAAAAATAATAAGCACACATAAAGAAAAAGTAACAGACACATAAGGGCGTAGCATGATAAAAATAAAAACACATACAACACTAAATTTTCAATAAGTAAAATAAATAAATATATAATTTCACATACAATAGATAACATCATTAAAAAAAAAAAAATTTTTTTTTAAATAAAAAAAAATTTTTTTTTCTTAACATCTTATCCGGCTAAGAACCCGGATTGTCTAAAAAAAAATAGGGAGAAAGAATAGTACCAAGTTTCGCGTCAAAATATATTTATATAAAATATCATATATATGTATATATTTAACATATAATATAGTAAAAAGGAGCCATGCGGATAAGTCTAAGGATTGAGATACTTCTATACCTATCATTTTATAATATATATTTGCATATAAGCAAAATCTGAAGGGTTCGGTGATCTAACCCTGCTCATGGAGTAAAAACACCTGGGTGCTTGATACCCGTCTATTGTAAACATCACCTGACAGGTAGAATTAAAATTTACTTTGATCAGCTCTGAAGGATACAAATTATTTTATAGTATTATATTTTAAATAGAGTATACCGGACGTTAAGCCGTTCGCGTTCAAATTAAAATTGTTCACGGACAAGTCCTAAATTCATTTATGAATAAACTCTACTATTATTATTTATTTCTACTATTATGTAATTACATGGCAAAAACTGCTGACATTTCTAATTAGCGACTAGAAGGCTCACGATAAAAAAAACCATTGTATATTACAACATATAGCTACAGAAAGATCTCATCCGATCCTGAATTTATCAAGACATGGAATATTTTTCCATACCATGAATTGTTTTTATTGTCTTTTTTCTTCAAAAAAGACTTATAGATTTTCCGTTATGTCCCGCTGAAACGCTGCTCAAAATTAGTTTGTCCATAAACGCTTATAGTTAGTAGCGAATTAATCTTAGCTGAACACGTAATTTCTGGAGAAATGTACAATACTATAGAGAGGAATCATTTGTACTGTCAAGAATCGTTAAAAATAGTAAATACGAGGCAGCCAGTTGTAGTATGAAAGATTGTATGTCAGGAAGACCTAGAATGCAGACGTAAGAAAGTAGAATGAACGGGTCACGAAAGAGAAAAACTTAAGCTAAATATTGAAAATTTTATCATTCACACTCAAGACAACAATAATAACATCTCAGTAAAATATATGTTCAACACAAACACTAAATTCGGAAGGCTTAAAAACCTGATAAGTTAAATAAATTCTTGCCGAACAAGGTATATAAGATTTACTATTAACTTACTACTACTAGAGTAAATTACGTAGTTAATATGCGCTTTAGATCGCAGAACAGTCACCATATATAGTATCATAAAAATTTTTTTTAAAAAAAATCTAAAGATTTCCCATATTTTTCTATTAAATTAAAGACTATAGTGTCCACGCTTCCGCATGAATTAAAATTATGTGGATCGACGTCTATTATTGTTTCAACAGAGACTGGTCACCAATATATAGTTCATTTCTATACAAAAAAACTTATAAATATTGTTAAAAGGGAAATCTCATATATATATACATATCTTATATTTCACTCGGGGAGACCAATACCACTGAGACGGTGAATAATCTATTATATGAAAAATTATCAATGTCATTGGAACCCTCACCATGACATACCATTAACAAAACTACTTGGCGTAAATTATATAAATAATTTTTTTAATAAATTAAATATAAAAGTGCGAGATACTGTCCACGTCTCACAACACTTAAATTTCATATAAATATACACTCTTCAATTTTTCCATACTCTTAAAAAGATATCACGCTAGAAATCTGCCCATAATTTATTAAGCCAGCCACACATATAAATAAAGATCGACGTTGAGACATAATTTACTTTGTAACATTTGATTTTGTAGTAATTAAGATAAGCTCTCACAAGAAGTGGAGCGTTATCAAAATGTTTATTTTTCTTTTTACTTAAATATTGAAATACGAAAAACCTCAACACTTGTGTGAAGAAGAAAATCTGAAAAATCGGAAGGTGTATCCATACGAACACCTAATAAAATATAGTCTTAAATTTAGTTACTGGAAGCTTATTTGAAAAGCAATGTGGGAGAATTTTTGTTTAAAAAAAAAAAAGTAAAATAAAAATGTTTTTTTTATTAAATAGTAAGAATAGATGTAGTAGTTTAAAAATTTCTGTAATTTGTAAAGAAAACGCAGAAGCACGTCTCTTTTGTTCCGTCAAATTTTTTGAAATAAAAATAAAGTTGTATACGAGAATATGCCCTTCCTGTCAAACCCTTCCTAATGAATTGCCAGCCAACCGCAACCCTAGTAAAAAATAAGAGACCATATGATGCAGCAAAGAAAATTATACATTCCAGAAAGAGACAGAGCGACGAGAAAGAGGACGCCGATAATAAAAGGACAAAATGGAAACGCTATATGGCAGCTGGAAGAGCCACGACGCAGACGACAGAGATCAGCAGCAATGGCTCACGACTCCTCGAAAGCGCAGCACACCCATACAAATAGCAAAGGAAGATACCGAGGATCGACCGAAGTAAATAAGATCCAATCACGCTTATCCGACTCCAGACCACGCAGAAACCTAAGGTAAAAAGTCGAACTATTTCCTTTTTCACCGCAACAGGAAGGCCAGGAGGCACGTAAATAGACGAAACTACCTATGACGTCAGAACCGGCAACATGCGACCTGCAGTATTACCAGGGACGGTATCGTGGACCGACCAGTAAAGCGAAAACGGACAAGCGCGTGAACGAGACAATTTCCCCAAGATTGTGAGAGAAAATGCGGACTGCATTGTGTAGATAGAGACTAATATACCAATCGACAGTGCATTGATCTTCAATCCAGTGTAGCAACTTTTTGAAAAAGTGCATTTGTGCAATGAGGGGCAAAAATGGGAAAAACGGGATAAAGAAGTTAGGAATTGGACAAAATTTTAAACATTTTTTGAAACAGTACATCTACACTTCGATAGACTTTATAAAAGCATCTGATGATGTGCCCAGATTTACATGTGTAAATTGACATTTTCGTGTTCAAGCTCCGAAGCAAAAAGCTTTGGGAGCGAACCTCTACTAATATGACTTTCTTCTCTACATCTCATACCAAGGTGACGAGTTCCGGACGTAACGAGGCAAAGACGACAATTGAGCATCATATGGGCTAATACAAACACAAATGAAGGAAAAATTCATAAAAAGGAAATACGGCAAAAACGGCAGACAATGACAAGACCCTGGACGGAGCGGAATAGACGACACAGGCCACTGTATTCACTGTATCAAAATTGTAAAATGTAAGGTTATAAAGGACGTGTTTCGCAGAGCATTTTTTCTAACTTGGATAAATAGCTTTCTTTTAATAACTTAGTAGAAAATCGGAAAACCTCAAAAATTTCCAACTTCGGAAAATTTATTATAAAATATAATTTCTTTAAATAATAGGAGACTAGAAGCAGGGGTTATCTCTTAATAATAATGTACTTTAAACTGTCAAGACAAAATATAATAAAACTTTTAGAAATTTTTATGTCGTAGCAAGCGTAGCACGGCAACTAAAGAACCGTAGCGATGGCTACGCTTTAGGTGGTAGATTCTTATAGTAGTTCGTTTAGTCTTTGGTGTTTAAGGTCTTCGTGGGCGAAGACTGAACATCTTTTCCGGCATGTAATGGTCATAAAACCATTACGGGTTTAACAAACAATATAATAAACAATTATTGCCAAAATTAGTTAACAAAAATAAAATAACAATAATATAGGATACAAGCGAATCTTATCGCACAATAGGCATCACTAGTGATTAGATGGAACACGGGTGTAGAGAATCGCTAGTGAGAGTTAGTTTTTTTTTTTGGCCCGAAGCACTCGCCTGGGAAGGTCGTCGTTTCAGCGCGGCGGTCGGTTTTTGCCTCGCGGCGATTACCGGCCGCCGGAGCTCATTTCACGACTTCGAAGTGGCCTACCTACATCTACGAATAAAATATAAAAGTCAAAGTCATCTTTAGAAATTATAACTAGAATCAAGTGCGGCGCAGGCAAAGCATTCCAGCGTGATCTCCACATCCTATTTGGGGCAAGTAGATTATATTCTCATTTTCGGTTTTTTTTTAAAGTAAAATTCGATTTCTTTTATTCTAACTTGCAATACCGCAATCGTGCAATACTTTTAGTCCTTCAGACCCGTCTTGCACGACATATACGTGCTAACTCGTTTTTCTGAATACAGGAATCCGTAGTTTCGAATATAGGATCAACGATAGACACCGCCAATAAAACCTAAAATCATTTCGGCGATCTCTACTTAAAATGTAGGCTGTAAAAAATATATAAATATAATTAAAATCCACGTTAGACAATCTTGGGATTAAAACGTGGCGGAGTCAGAGTGGCATTGAGTTCTTCCCGAGGCAATTAAAAATCAGATAAATTAATAAAATAGCTTATGAAGTAAAATACCAAATTGTAGATAAATATAAATGCGAGTCATCGTCAGGGAATACGTAATATTTCCAAATTTAAATATCAGGGAAAATAATAGAGCAAAAGACTACCGTCGTTTACGATATTTGAAAGTGCAGCGTACCCGACACTAAAAATTGCCAAATCATTGTAGGGCAAAAATAGGGAAAACCAGTTACGAATAATGCTCATCGAAACACGGGAAAAATGTAATAATTGTAACGTACGCTCGTAAAATCTCGCAAGGCCTTCGACGATCGACGGATTAAAAATTAAGTTTCATAAATAATATAAATATTCAATATCACACATATAGTTTCGGGAAATGTCTTCGCAACAGGTTATAGAAAAATAAATAGTAAATTTGGGTCGGAAAAGTATCTTTTATTTTACTCATAATCATCTCAATATCAGAATAATTTCATTTTTAATATCATCATATATCATATATTTCATTTTCATTTTTTTTCATATAAATAAAATAGAATAAAAAAACCATAAAAGGAAAGGATTGGTTGAGATACATTTATAAGATATTAAAATCAGTTTCCATTATTATTTGGGAAAATTCATTAAATTCAGAATTCTTTACTAAGGAAAATAAAGCACACTTATTTATGTTACAAGTTAATTTTGCGCATATTCCAGCAAGATTTAATTTAAATTAACCGAATCCGCCGTCGCGTCCGCGCCATCTAGCGGCGAAACGCGGGCATTAGTAGCACAATGCAGGTTGAGCAAAATGATGTCAATCTTTGCTAAGTAACTCGCCGCGCCACCGCTAGAGGGCGTTCGAACGAGAATAATAATATATTATTCAGTAAGGGAAATGGTTCAAATAATTTAGCAATTCAATATCCATAAAAGGCCGTTCATCCCATAGGGATGGTCATCTTACCGTAGACTGGGTCACTAAGGGATTCTAAATACCCCCGTGCCTGAGATGGACTGAGCGAACCGACGCAAATCCCGACGCAGCCTACATACCCCTGCCCCAGAGAAATTCTAAACGGTGGAAGGACTCTGGCACTTGTTCATAGATCCGAAATAGATCTTCTTCTTCTTCCGGGCTGGCGCCCACTATATAAACAAATCTTTCCATATCGTCCGGAAGTATATTGGTAAAATAATAATATTGTAATCTATAAAATCAACTGATATATTAAAAATTATTCGGGTCTCATGACAGTGGACTTAATTCCAAACTTTTACCCCAATCCAGGCGCGTTGGGGTAAAAGTTTGACAAACTTCAATGTTCAACAAACTTCGCAAAATGTATGCATACGGTCTACAGCGTATTATCGGTCTACGTAAGTATGATCACATGCCCGAATATAGGGCAAGGTTAAAGTGGTTGTCAGTACGCCAAAGTAGAAATGTTCGTATACTTGCTCTCTTCTATCTTGTACTATCCCAATCAACACCATGTTATCTCTACGAGCTTTTCGATCCATTAAGTTCCAACGGTCTCGTAATTCGATCAGCCCTGACAATTTACTCAACATTCCAAATACCCATATTGTCATAACATTGATTTCTACTCCTAATCTTTCTCTGTCCATAGTGCAAGACTCTGTAATGACCTCCCAGCAAATATATGAAACTCGCTTTATTATAATCATTCAAGACTCACCTCAAAAGTTACTACTTTTCTAAGAATTGGGCAGTTCTTCCCATTTTCTCTTCTTCCTCTCCCGATTTCCTCTTCTCGGGCATTCTTAGTTAAAATATATTAGTTTAAATTTTACGTAGACAAACTTAATATTTTTTTACATCCACAACGCGCGCATATACCACTGTCCTGGGAGCTAATAAGCCCTTGCTGAGTTGGCCACGAAGACCCATTTGTTCAGGGTCGGTCACACTCATGGGGCAACACCCATCCGGCTGCCTCCACGCATGAAGCGCGAGCCCGGGGTAGGACTCTGGCCTGAGGGCTAGTTTCCCCCAGGAGTAAATCTTCTGGCGCTCCTGGATAGTCTGCGCACCGTGAGGCGTAAGCCAATCGATTGTGCATTTTGACGAACAGTCGGGGGAGTCCGGAAACAGTACTGTTTCCTACATAGCGGGGGTTGTTGCGGACCTTACGGCGACTGCCCTTGAAACGATAATCGGCTACCCGATTCCGAATGAACAGCCGGGCAAAGTAGGTATGCCGTGGTCCGCGATAGATTCGGTTGACACCGTTTCACCGCTACGTAAGAGAGAGGACTGCGCAAGCGACCTCCAACTCGTAACCAGTCGAGAGACCGGAGTAATTTGGTTTCAACTGGTAGTAAGGGCGCGAGTGTCGGCCCGCTGGGTAACATACCTGGCTATCTCGCGACAAGGCGTTGGCTTCTTACGGGCAAGTGGCGGAGCTTGACGGTGAACTGTTTTGTTCTAAGTCTTCTGCGCTCACCTCACGGGAGCCAGAACAATCATATTTCGTTAAAACTTCCTGAGGTGACGGGTTTGTCCGTTGTAGTTGACAGCTCTAGTTGCCTTGTGATTAGGTTAGTTATGATATTGCAATGTGGGTAGTGAGCTCGCCTTTTTTGTTTTAAGTTTTAATTGCAAATAAAGACTTTATTATAATAAGTGCATGTTACACTTTCTTGAAATTGTCATGTATGTTGCTATTCTGTTGATATTCCCTGGTAAAATACTTGACTGGTGAATATGAGCTAATGTGAGGAGCAGATATTAATCATTTCGAGAAACTACATGACATAGACCCAATTGTCAAATCAAAATTTATGTTTACTGTCTTCAAAACGTTATATAAAGTTGTTTAGACATTAGTACACAATACATGATATTACACGATTCGATTACAGATTTCAAAGAACAAATCCGGCGATTAACAAAACGATGTGATATTTAAGTAGATAGCCATTTAATAATAAAATATAAAAAAAACCATACACAACAATTCTAGAGAGCCTTGCCAATATAATTTAAAGTTATTTTAGATACTACATTACAAGTTTAGATAATACATACATTACAAAGTCAATTAAATAATTAATTGATAAGATGTAGTAAATATTATTATTATACTAACTTACTTTAGAATATTATGACGGGAAAATCATTAATTAAATTTGCTTGTTTAAAAAAATAATGGTTTTGTAAATATAAAATACAATTATTAGCGGAGATAAAATGAAATAGTGGTAATAATATAACTATAAATGAAATGGTAAGTACTCGTATCAATCTAAATGCAGAAAATCAAAATGGAAATTGTCAGGCACTTAATAAGGATTAGCGGATATCATATATTTATCGCTCTAAATTATGTGTAGAAACAGCATATTTTCCATTTCTACACATAATTTTAACATTTTCGGTTAATTTATTATAACACTAGATGACCCGCTGAATTTCGTACCACCTAAAATTTATTTGATTTTAGTAACTCTTCATAAGCGTTTATTAATCCTAATGAACCTTCCAAATCTAATTCATTGAAATCTATAATATGGCCGAATCATGTACGGGTTGAGTTTCGTTTGGTGATTAAATGAAAGTTGTTTGTGATTGAAATAAATTCAATACATTTAATTTACATGATAATATAAATGCAGTTCACATTCACCACAAAACATTCTGGTAAAATATGTTTTTCGTTTTGTTTTCCGGCGCGTAAATAAACAAAAATGATGGCTTTCCGACCGATGGCTTGGCGAACACGAGACATACAGTTGTCCATGAGCGCAATACGTAAATTCCAAGTTAATTCCGCAAACTTCCAACACGCGTGATTTGTCATCGTGAAAGCCAGACGCACGGAGAATCTAAATTCCGCTTTTCAGAATTACCAAGTATACAACTGTAGATTTTCTTTCCTATGTCGTAAAGGAAAAGATGCGCCAAATCGCCTCTTTGCTGCTGACATAGCGACATGTCTGATACTGAGATACACCTCGTTTGAATTTCTTACAGCGAAAACAGCCATATCGCTTTATTTTACGTATTGATGAAGTTGCAGTATTCCACATTGATTTGCGCTTTAAAAGCTTTGGACAATAAGGCACAATCTAACGATTGACCACATTTACATCTTGCCCTTTGACCTTCACATTTGCAGATCGCCCGTTGTCCGCAACTGATCGGCGACGATACAATGGGTATCCGTCATTGCCTGTGATGGTGTTAGCAATCAGGTCTCTCGGGTAACGCCTGGAACAGTTACTATCGAGCATACAGGGCGAGATGTTATAAACTTCGCGAAGTCCATAAATAATATTCTTAGGCACCACTGCAAGCAATTTCGGATTAACAGCTTCATCTTGTATTTCGGCCGAGATGATGGAATCATCTCACATCAGTGCATTTTGCACTTGAAGTAGCTTGCCGCACATTTGACTGACTTCGTCGACCTATGTTATCTCTTATTCTCGACATTGTAATGGACACTGTAAAACGACACGGAATTGATTTCACTCTCACTCAAATCTATCGAAATTTCCATGAGGTCTCTACAGTATTGAAATCCCCAAACTAAGTCCAAATTCGTGGTTATGTCATTAAAAAAAACCGTTTTGTCACCCCAAGACTTTACTGTCAAGTAGCCAGGAACGTAATTCATCTGAATATTAATATCAATAATTTCTAATACAACAACCCCCCCCCCCTCACCCCCAACCTAGCGACACCCTTGAAAACTCGAAAATCGAAATCGACTTCTACTTTTTCGACTTTTTCTACTTTTTTGACTTTTTGACTTTTTTGATTTTTCCGACATTTTCGACCTTTTCGACTTTTTCGACTTCTCCGACTTTTTCGACTTTTTCTTTTTCGACTTTTTGAAATTTTACACATTGTACGGAATGAATAACCGTTATGGATAGCGCAGCTGTCAAACAATACGATCGCCGCGATAGCCATCTAGAAAGTGGCCAATGTTCCCAAAATGACCAATTCCGATTTTTTCGATTTTCAGTTGTTTCTTTTAGTTTTTCCTAAATATTTTTTTTATGTAAACCACCCCTGAATCAAGCCAAACAAAATAAAAGAAAAATAATTCAAATCGGTCGAGTCATTTCCGAGATCCTGCGAGACGGCGCACGGCGATTCATTTTTATATATAAGATAATATCATTCCAATGTAGTTTGGATCCCTTTTAAATAATTTCAAAGACAGAGAGGGTAGAACTAAATTATGTCTACCTCTATAAATAGGATAGAAAACGAATTTACCGCGTGAAATTTGTAGGACCCGACGTTTCGGTGACGTTGCAGCCGCCGTTGTCTAGGGTAGACTAAAGAGCTGTCAGTCCGTTGTTTTGCGGGTAGGCCGCAAACCGCTGCCGCCACTGCGTAGGTTATAACGGTGGTGGGGGGCCGGGCTCGGAGCGCGGGAATTTTTAAAATCCGTCTTGCACACAACACTCACTGTATCCTGTTTTACGTCTTTGCGTTCGGCGTTCGGCGGCGGGAACATTTTAAGAAGAGGGTTCCACGTAGAAGAGAGTTTGTAGCCGTCATCTCTATTGAAGTTCGGAGTTCTTCTTATTTCAATGGCTTCCCGGATCCGAGCCCGGCCCCCCACCACCGTTATAACCTACGCAGTGGCGGCAGCGGTTTGCGGCCTACCCGCAAAACAACGGACTGACAGCTCTTTAGTCTACCCTAGACAACGGCGGCTGCAACGTCACCGAAACGTCGGGTCCTACAAATTTCACGCGGTAAATTCGTTTTCTATCCTATTTATAATGTCAAACAACCGCGATAGTCTTCGATTTTATATGTCTACCTCTGGTAATATGAGTGAATTTTCTTTTGAGATTTTCTTACATTTTTAATAATAATATTAAGCAATATTAATTGTATACATTTAAAGACATATAGTTATTAAAATACTGAGAGTTCTGAAATGACCACGAAATGATTCAAATTCATAATTTTTTTTTTCGCTCCTTATCGAAATGAGACAATAAGTTGCCTAACTGCGGCACACTGCCAGGAGTTGACATCAAATAGGCATAGTATGTTTGTCTTGTTGGTAATCATGGGACGAAATTGTCTCTACTGATAATTTTCATGCTATTTGTAAACTAATACTATTATACCTATACACATATAAATATATAGACATTTACAATTCTTTTATTATTTAGGTATATTTTATAATTAATGAAAAGTAATAATATTATAGTAGACAATTTTTTAACAATACAAAACGACTCCAAAATTGTTTATAAGTGCAGCAGCCATGTCATCGTGAAACTTAGAACGGGCTATCATAATTGCATGCTTATACAAAATTTGGGTCTGTACTGTTGACCGTTGAGGAGTTCCCTCGTTGGAAGCCAACCCTGGGTGCCGAAGTCCTGTGTTGGTGAAACTTAGAAGGGGCTGTCGTAATTGAATGCATATACAAAATTTCGTGTCTGTGCTGTTGACCGTTAAGAAGTCCCCTCGTTGGAAGCCAACACTGGGTGTAGAATCAGGTCATGCTTACCATAAATAAAATGTATTGTCATCGAAATTGAAACAACATGCAAATTTTCAACTTCATATGATAATACTTGAGGAGTTCCCTCAATTCCTCATGGATCCCATCATCAGAACAGGATTTCGATCTGATGAAAAATGGGACCAATCTGGAAGTAAAAAACATAAAAAAGATATAACCGAATTTATAAGCTCGGTTAAAAAGGAATATAATACAGAAGTGTCGTTATAAAAAGTGAACTACTGTATTTATAATTAATTTTATTACGGTATTTTTATGAAATATTTGTGGTTTCTGTATTTACCCTAATATATACCTAAATATATATTCAGAATATAGTCAATTTGACACTAAACACGATATATTTAGGTATGTTAATTTATTGACATTTGGAGGTTTGGACAGTTATACTTGATATTTGGATAATTAAGGTGGATCGGGTTATGACTTTCAGGATGACATAATGATTCTTTAAATACCACATGCTTTCCATCAGTTTGAGCGCTTAGAAGTTATGGTGGAATAAAGGAAAGGAAAATCTACATAGATGAACCCTGAGCACATAACACTCCTTTTTTGTTGGGCAGTCATGTAAAAAGGGTGCTGGCGCATCCAGTGTGTGTAATCCCGAAATTTCCCATCCTCAGAACCTACAGTCGGTATCAATAGGCATCTACGACCGGCTTCATTTAATTTAATCCCTATCCCGAAGCGAATTCTATTAAATGTGAAATATAAAAATGCGGCTCAACGGTTTGGGATTATATGTATACAATAATATTATATTGTCATATTCACGCTAGCGTAAATTCGGCTCGAATGTTTGATAAATTGGCGGACCCCGTTTAAACAATTAAAACAAACATTCGCCGACATTCGCCGACGGTAAATCAGGAATGCTTTTAATTTGGGCCTTTGCTCGCCCGCCCTGCGCGTCCAATAAAAAACGCGTAATGGAAAATATGCGACATTTTCAATTGTTGTCTTTTTACGCTCGACGACCGCAATTAATGCCAGCGTAAATTCACAAACGAAATAATATGAAAAATGGTATGTATGCGGATTGTAGAATTTGGTTAAGAATATTCCATTTTATAATTTTGTTGGCACTAAACAAGCCCTGATTTAAGCACTCAACAACCGGTGGCTCATAAATGAACCACATTTAGGCTCTTTCATAAGAGCCATAAGGCCCAATTGTGTTTCTTTGTGAATTAAAACAGAAATTAATTCAAGCGAACGAGATAGAGCAATTCGTTAGCGTGGAATATAAAACGAACGATCGTCGATAACAACTACCTGTCGAACTTATTCTCGTCCGAATAAATTTGAACACATTTCGTGCGGTGTTAGATTCAGATGCTTTATCTTTGGTGGATAGTTTTAATGCGAAAAAGTGACAACAGTTCATTTCACATTCTGCTCTAGCTTTTTACCCTATCTCGTTTATACGGACTAATTTACGATTTTAGTTCAAGAGAAACGCAATCGAGCCCATAATGTCATTTATCTATTTATATTTACATTTATCTATTTATATTTACATGTAGACTTTACATTATTTATAACATTTTTTATATGAGGGTTCGATCATTTGACCGAGCTCACATAAAAAATATATTTTCGCTGTAGTCGACTAAGTCCAAAGCGCAAACATTATTTTTTTCTGAGGTACAATTTGTTTTATTTATTTATTGTAGTAATGCAAATATGTTATAAGAGTATATAACATTAAGACTTAGATAGATAGATAGATAGATAGAAAATCTTTATTGCACATTTTAATACAAAACATACAAGAGACGGATTTATTGTTAAAAATACAATCTCTTACAGCCAACGTTCGTGAAAGTTAAATCATTTAGGTGCTAGTAGAGTAAACAACAAAAAAATAAACTTTTCACTTAACAAAAATTAATCAACTAATAAAATTGCCATTTTTTTAAATTTATATATAAAATTTAAAGAATATTTGCAAGGAGCAAAGGACGGGGAGGATGGGATGCAACAAAGGATAGGACGGAGGATAACTACGAATTTAGGGACATAAAATTCATTTTCCGAGTCGCTCAAAAAGTAGAAACCGTTAGCGCGTTTCTGATATTGGGCGGGAGCTGGTTTCATAGCATAGCTGCATGAACGGTAAAAGAATATGTAAAAATAGAAGAACTATAAGTAGGGATCGCAATTTTTCTATTCTGACTGAAACGGAGTGGAAGACCATGACTTCCTAACATAATAAATTTTCGGTTAGGTAGTAGGGAGCGGTAGGATAGTTGAAGATGTTGTAAAGGAGGGAAAGAATGTGCAGTTTTCTACGTTCACGTATTCGAAGCCAATGAAGTCTGCTGCTAAAGAGGGAGACGAGATCATTTTTTTTCGCATTGTAGATATACATGATGTTGTATACAGATTGAGTTTTAATTAACCGGCATCATTTAAGAGGGTGAATCAGTACAAGCAAATATGTACCTTTTGTTAAAAACTGTAAAAAAAGGAAAAAAATGTTTTGTTTTTTTTAAAATCTATTTAAAAAAAATCAAAAGTTGCTTAGTTGCTCGTACTGTATCACCCCCTTAAAGAAAGCCGGTTAGTTAAAACTCACTCTGTATATAGATGTATGTAAATGTTATCTATATATGTAGATAGATATTGACAGCCTGTGGCGGCCATGATGTTTTGGCGGCGTCTGTCAAATCTGCTGTTTATTATTCAGTCACTGATGTCAAACCACCATGGCAAGTAACAAGGTTGAGCAGCCCCTTAAAAGTTTATTATCGAAATGAGTGTTCGTTAGTGCATGTTGATCTCTCGCGGAGGTGACGTGAATTGGCCATTACGACCGTGCGATTTGACCGGCTAGACTTTTTCTTGTGAGGTTTTCTAAAGTCGCAATTCTATGCCAATAAGCCGCAATCGACCGATGCCCTCAAAATCAAAGTGACCCAGGCCATCGCTCAAATTCAGCCGTATCTATGAGGCAGAGTAATTGAAAATTGGATCTCTCGGATCCGTGCCACCGTGCGAAGCCGCGGCGAATGTTTGAACGATGTTATATTCCATACATAATGGCATACATGGGCCTTTTAATTAAAAAAAAGTAATCGTTAATACCTCATACACGGCGTGTTTCATTATACAGTCTGTCAACAACGATCCGCCCTTATTGGAAAACCCTATATATTCATTACATAATCGCAATTAAAATAATTTGACCATTTTAGGTTGGGAATGGAACCGAGTACCGAGAAAAGAGCATCCTCCACCAAGGAACGTATCTATGATACCTATATCCTGTATAACTATAAGCGCAATTATAACTATAAATGCGCTTTCATTTAAAATACTTTTTAAAAATAATAAAACTAGCTGTTGCCCGCGGCTTCGCTTCGCGTAAAGTTTCGAATCAATTTAGTAATTTAAGTAGGGTGGCGTTTACTTGCCTTTTTAGACGCTACCTTTAGATATTAGAGTATATATGGAGTTGTCAATTACAACAGGCGAACCCGTCACCTCAGAAAGTTTTAACGATTAGTCGTCCTCTCTACCATGAAGTGACGCAGAAAACTTATGCAAAACAATCCACCGCCAAGCTCCACCACATGCCCGCAAGAGGCCAACCCCTTAACCGCGAGATAGCCAGGAGTGTTACCCAGCGGGCTTACACTCACGCCCTTGCTTCCAATTGCGACCAAATTACTCCGGTCTCTGGATTGGTTACGAGTTCGAGGTTGCTTGCGCGGTCCTCTCCCTTACGAAGCGGTGAAACGGTGAATACCGAATCTATCGCGAACCACGTCATTCTTAGCCCGGCTGCTCACCCAGGATCAGGTAGCCGATGGTCATTTCAAGAGCACCCCCGGTCTATAGGAAACAGTCCTGCTTCCAGACTCCCCCGACTGTTAGTCAGAGTGCACAGTCGATTGGCTTACGCCGCACGGTGCGCAGACCGTCCAGGAGCACCAGAAGGCTAAGGGAAACTAGCCCTAAGGCCAGAGTCCTACCCGGGCTCGCACTTCATGCGTGGAGGCCGCCGGATGGGTGTTGATCCAACCCTGAACAGAATGGGTCTTCGTGGCTAACTTAGCAACAGCCTATTAGCTCCCAAAATATTGGAGTATAGTGCAAAACGTCCCCTTCAGATCCACGCTACCTATCTCGTAGACGTACCTACGAGTCTTGTTCCTCGCCACCCGAGCCGCCTTCCACTGTAAGCTGAACTAGGTATTTCGAGGCGCTTGCACGCGTCATTCATTTCTATATATCTCTATAACTATACCACCCAAAAACATACAGTAAATGATTTATCCTGGTGTAGTTATTATAACTGCGCTTACTATTTGAAGACAGTATTGTAATATTAAAAGATAATAATCAAGCGACATTAAATTCAATCAATTGTAAAATTTCACGTTACGACTCAAATACGGCTGATGAGTTATATTTATAGATACGGATTTTTTGTTTTTACGAAATAGATGCGAATTTATGCGAAATTTGTATATGAAAAGATAATAATCAAGTGACATTAAATTCAATCAATTGTGATTTTTTTTTTTTTTTATTATTTTTTATTTAGGTAAAAAACAGTCATAAACAAATGTTTTTACAAATACACTTAAACAAATAGACCTACATTACCATTAATTTTAACAAAACTTGCTCAACCAACTGCCTATATCTATTAAACAAAGGCTGCGTGCCGACCTTTGTGACAAGTGCAAGACAGGAAGTTTTAGACATTGCTTTTGCCTCTAAAAATCTAGCCAGACACATAAAAAACTGGCATGTTAGGGATGACATTTCAATGTCTGATCATAGACAAATAACTTTCAAACTACTTAACATTGTAGACTGTCAAACCACAACTTTCAGGAACCCAAAAGCCACCGACTGTGACGCCTACCGTACCACACTAAGGCTTAACTTTGAAAAAATACAGAAAAACATAAAAACATGCGAGAGTCTAGAGATGGCTGTGGCGGCTACCACAAAAGGCATTATAATCGCCTACGAGGAAAGCTGCCCGCTCAAGACAAAGACCTCCAACAAAAAAAAATCATGTTGGAATCCGAAGTTTTATTAACTAAGGAAGGAAACCCGGAAATTATTAAATAAGGCTAAACAAACTCTCACCTGGGAGAAACACAAAAAATCCTAACTGAGTACAACAAAGAGATTAGGAGAGCCAAAAGAGCAACATGGAAAAGTTTCTGTGAGGACATAGTGGAAACGTCTCAAGGAGCCAGAGTACAGAAATTGCTCGCAAAGGACAAACCTAACCAAATTGATCTTCTGAAAAAACCAAACGGAACCTTTACAATCAATGAAAAGGAAACCTTGGAGGTACTAATATCGACCCACCTCCCAGGTGCTGTGACAACCCAACGTCGTCACTACTCCATACAGACCTCGAAACGAGGACTGGAGTAGGGCTGCTAGAATCATAAGGCCCAAACAAGTTAAATGGTCCGTAAAATCCTTCAAACCATACAAATCATGCGGGGACGACGTAATCATGCCCGTGCTTTTGCAACAGGTATTGACATTCTAACCCCATATCTGGTTACAGTCTTTAGAGCAAGCTATGCCTTGGGACATATACCAGAAGAATGGACCAAAGTCAACGTGCTATTCATACCTAAGGCTGGCAGGAAGGACTACGCACTGTCAAAGTTCTTCAGGCCAATTAGCCTCACATCCTTTTTACTGAAAGTGATGGAAAAGATACTGGATAGCTATACCAGGGAAAAAATCCTAAAGGCCAACCCTATTAGCTGTAACCAACACGCCTACCGGAAAGGCAAATCCACGGAAACCGCTCTGCTCTACCTAGTAGACAGAGTGGAAAAAGCGTTGGAAGACAAACAAATTGCATTATGCGCAAAACCCCAATTTAATTACTGGTGAAGGGGGTAGAGTCAAAACAAGTTGACTCCAGCACAACCAGATGGGTGAAAGCGATGCTCTCAAACGAGCATTCCGTAGTGGCAATTCCTAATATTCGGCAGCTGTATGGAATCGGTAATGGGCGAAATTATGATCAACTTCCATTAAGTTGCTTCAACATTTAATATAAGCAAATGCTTATGGTTGAAAGCCGAGGACTATAAGGGTATATTTTGGAAATCAGGTTAGCTGATCGTAAGACATGCCCATTTGCAGAGTTTGCAGATTCACTAAGTGTTCTTTATCTCGTTATACTGTATAAATTGAAGAATTTTGTTTAGGTGTATCTATTTTCTGTATACTGCAAGTAATATGTAATAAATACATTGTAATTATAAGGATCTTCTTTGGTATACAACATTTTTCCTGTGCTCTTCCTCCTCCTATGTCAGCTCCACATAAAACTCTCTACCTTTGGCACATATGTATAAAACATAAATAAAATTTCTTAAGAGGCCTATTACAAAATAGCGTAGGTATTCTTTTAAAATGAGTTTAAAAAATGAACGCATTTTTTTTTGGATGTAACTATAAAAGATAGGATAAATAAATAAATAAATAAATAAATAACTATTCAACCCTGGGAGAAAACCGCGGCACTGAGCGCTCTTCTCTTGCGCAAGCAAATATATACACAATTTCTAATTGTTTTTTGCAGTGTTTTCTCCTTTCTAATGACAATAATTTATATTATGTCGTATTGCTAAAAGAGTGAACTTTAATATAGTATAAGTATTATATAAGAATCTTATTTTATTTCTGAGAAAATTAGAATGATACAGGAAGATTTTTTTTAAATTTTGTGTAATTGTAAGTAATGTATACCTTGGATATGTGGTCAAAAAACGAAAAAATAAGGCCGCTATGGTCAACAAGAATACATGACGGACATAAAAAAAAATAGTATACGGTTTTCGTTGTAGTGATATTACTGTATTAAGGAGCTCAAAGTTTGCCTTCCGAGCGTTTTACGAATAACGACTTTCGGAAAATGGGCTGAATAAGTAAATAATATTCGTTATATCTAAAATTAAAGGCCGCTATGGTCAACATCAAGAAATGGTCCAGGTAATTCAGTAATTAAAGTTTGTAGAAATCTCTTCATTTCTTGGAATTAGAACGCCAAAAATCCACTTTTCTTGCCTTTCTGGAAAAAATATGTGATAGGGCTCTTAAATAATATTAAACTTGTTCCTCCCACGTTAAATGATACTAGAATATGTACCTATATGAATTCTTGTAAAAGGTATTCAGTCCTATTTCTTTGACTGCGAGGAAATTTCTGTGTAATTGGGGAGTTTTCGAAAGCTTGCCTTTATGTGAGATTTCTGTTCTCGCTCATGTGTTTTAATTACTCGCGGGAGTTGCTGTCTCAAATTAGTAAACGAAGCATTTCTTGGCAGCTGCTTTTACAAAAGCCATCTCTCTTTTAAATTTTCCTTACCCGGACGGATATTTCAAGGATTCCGTACCAAAGCGCACATTGAGGGTTGCCGATTACCACGAGTGAACCCGTCAACATAGGGAGTTATAACGACATAGTGTAATTCTGTCTCCCATGGAGTTAATGAAAAAGACTTAGTGCACAACACAATCCATAGTCAAACTCCGCCAGCAGCCCGTAAGTGTCCAACGCTTTACGGCGAGACACTGGTAAGTGCACACAGCGGGCCAACCTAGCGCCCTTACTACTAGATTTAGACGGATTTCTCCATTCTCCAGTCCAAATATTAAAGATCGCTTGCGCGGCTTCTATGTATCCGGTAATTTTAATAATATTTTTTTGCGGATCGGTGGCGCCCATTGCCCGTCAAGCTCATTTGTCGATCGTTTCTAGGGATATGTGACGCCAGGTTAACAGCTACCCTCGCTTCTTAGGAAGCGCATGTCTCGCTACTCATCTGCTTATTCGCCGGATTGCGCAAGCGTGGCTGACACAGTTAATTCCGCCCGAGGTGTCCCTCCGGATCCGCACTCCTGATCCCAACTGTATGACTGCCGGTTGCAGCCGCATGCAGAGTTCACAGCGGCCCTTTCAGGTTAAGTCTCTCTTCGAGGAGGCTACCGGATGGGGGCTGAACCGTGAGTCGGGCTCTAAGAAAAACAAGCAGGCTAACAGGCCCAAGCTGCACCGAACCATTAGCAACCAACCATCCAAAGCTAACAAGCGTAACCCTATTCAGACCTAAACAGATGCCGACTTCATTATCTGTCTCTCCGTATTTCTGTGCTTCACCTTCGATTATCTCGACCAGTTTAAAGCTATCGACAAAAATTCGACATAGTCATAGAACTTACTCTCCCGCAGCTAGTTCCAGTCAAAAATGAAAAAATGGCTTTCGTGCGGGCCAAATTTGATCTTGATGATAGCTTCAATAATGGCTTGGGATATTGTATACTTTAACAAATTGTTCAAATTTTGTAAATATTTATACTTTAACAAGATGATGTGCACAATTGACATATCCAATAGCGGATTATCCGCTAATTAGACAAGCATTTTTGTAAATGTAAAATTTACAGATTTTGACTGTGATATTGTGAGGATTTAGAAATGGCATTATAAATGTATTATATTTTAAATTGTATGTACGGCAATCTATTACCGCACGAAGGCCGTCCCGCATACAATATAAAATGGAATTTCTGCATTCTACGATCCTTTCTCAAAATTAAAAATACCCTACTAGATTCGATAATTGTAATGCTAAATGTGATAGAAAAAGCATTAAACAAGCAATTTTTAGAGACGAAAAACAAAACAAATTTGTGTTTAAGTTTTTTTAACTTAATTTTAAGATTGCAGCGTTTTGAATATATGTAGGTCGGGTGACGATAAAAAATCAACAATGTAAAACAGGTTCCTATAAGGCATTAGTACCCAAAAAATAATAGAGTGGCTTGCATTGTGGTAATTTCTGGTGACAAATTCAGCGAAAGTAGAGCGAATGTCGCCAGGCCATTTTATCAGTTAATTTTCATGCTTACTACAGTTTTTATTAAATAAGTGCATATTAAATAATCTAAGATAAGCTTCGTTTTCATAATCAGTAAAAAAACATTTTTTTTTGCGGTCCTCTACAGTATGATACACGCTGTACAAGTAAAGGGACGAAATCCAAACGAAAGCCTATCCTACCCCTAAAATTCCCAGGATGCTTTCACATATTGATTGATCAAATGACTGCTTTTAATTAATTTAATATATTTTTTTTGCAAAGTGTGGTTTTTGGTCATAGTTTTCGAAATAGCGCAACATTATTTATACGCTCGTGCAAAACATATTGCAATCCAACGCGTCTGGTGTGTTAAATAAATAAATACTATAACATATCTAACATATCTATAACATCTATATATCTAACGTATCTCTATCTATAACATGTCTAACGAACTACTCAGATATTTTAAACCTATCTTCATTTCATTCTAGCTTTATTGTGTTACATCCCGTAGACACTTTATTAGTTCCACGACTGTATTTTAATTCAAATTTAAATTGATATTTTACACAACAAAAATTTCTTGTAACGGAAATTTGCTATAATAATCTTTAGATGTGACCTTATTTATTATTCTTATTAATATGTTCCTACATTTATCTTTTTCTGATTTGTTTCACATTTACTTTGGATTATTTTCTTTTGTTTAGCCTATATTGTTATTTAATCAATAGATTATTAACTTCTTATTTTTAGATGTTTATAAATGATTGTGATGATATTGAAAATTTAATTTAATAACAGTGATTATATTGAAAATTAAATTTAATAACAGTTATTTTTTTATTATATTTAATTTCTTAAATTTATTTTGTTGTAATGTTTTACTTATTATTAATATTATGTTTTGGTATTATGTATATAATTATGTATACATAGTATATTATGAATTACATAATATACTTATGTATACATTAAATAAGTATATTATGAATTATATGAAAGTATATATAACTAGAGAAAATATTGTATATCCTATAGGTAAACTGTATATCGTATAATGTGATACCCATCGATTTTGTAGGACCTACCTAAAGTTCTTATTTTTTAAAAAATGTTATTTTAATAAAATTTATTAAGTCAAGTAAACGAACGAACGCGTAAACAGTCAGACAGCAAAGTCCCACAAATAGGGTTTCGTTAATACATCTTGATACGGATCCCCAAAAAATACATGATCCATAACACTGATTTTAGGGTGACTTTTGGTGACTACAGGTGTTTTCTTTACTTTTCAAAGTTTTATATATTATTAGCAACAACCTAATAAAATAGTATTTGATTTATCGATGTCCGATTTAAAATAAATAAATATTGATAAGTTTTTCTTTGCATGCGTTACATATCTACTGCCTCTATCTTGTTCCCTCATTCAAAAGCTCCATTTTATAATGTTTGAAATTAAACTTCAAACGACGAATTAATTAGCGTAAGCATTTATGCTTTAACGCAGTTTATTTTATTAGAATAAGCTACGCTGTTGATATATCACTTTGGTGGCAAAATGTCACGAGATAACATTATGATGATGCCTCAAGTGAACAGTGATGGAGAAAAGGACTGCTTTAACACACTTTTAAGCACGATAATATTCGCCTGACAAAAGGACGCCTTCATTCAGGCGACAGCTTGAGATGAAATATTACATTTCCCTTCGTGTCTTTTGCCCGAAGTCATTTAAAACTCTGCTCGGATTTGAATTGAATGATGACGTTAAACTCGCGAAAAAAGTTTCAAGATAATAAAATACGAAAGGGAGAGTGAGCGATATGAGCGTCATCGATATACATATTTACGTATCTATGTACCTAGATCGATGGCTACCCGTCAGTTTCCAGTTAGAGTGGACGAGGATGGGGTAGATTTCGGTAAAAAAATCTGAGCCTGCTTCACAAAATAGCGACCAGTCTTAATTTTGAATATTGCAATAAACAAAATTTTTACAAAAAAAAACCGACTCCATATTTTTAATAAGTGCAGCATCCATGTAATGGTGATACTTAGAACGGGCTATCATAATTGAATGCGTATACAAAACTGTGTGTCTGTGCTGTTGACCGTTGAGGAGTTCCTTCGTTGGAAGTCAACCCTGGGTGCAGCAGGTTAAGGGAATCAGGTCATGCTTACCATAAAAAAATGCATTGTTATCGGAAATGAGCCAACATGTACATTTTCAACCAACATGCATAATATCCTCTATTTCATGATTTTTTCGATTAAACCAATTTGTTATTTCGTAGATCCAAACACTTTAGCCTAGCGAAGAAGATGTGAACGAGTTTCCTACTTTTGTTAGTAATAGCAAATACCTGATTCGAATTCTTTAGTTTTGAATCAATGATAATTCCTAAGTATTTCATATTGGGCTCGATTGAGTTTCTTCGTGAACTTAAATCGGAAATTAGTCCGTGTGAACGAGACAGGGCAAGACGCTAGAGCGGAATGTGAAATGAAAGGTTGTCACTTTGTCGCATTAAAACTACCCTCTAAAGATAAAGCATATAAATATATCACCGCACGAAATGTGTTCAAATTTATTCGGACGAATATAAGTTCGACAGGTAGTTTTTATCGGCGATAGTTCGTTTCATATTCCGCTCTAACGTATTTCTCTATCTCGTTCGCTAGAACTAATTTCAGTTTTAGTTCACAAAGAAACGCAATCGGGCCGATTATTCTGATTTCTGAAATATAGGGCATAAGCAAAGAAGGTCCTTATAAACATTTGGGAAGATCTTCCCTTTCTTAGTTTTTCTTTCCGAACATTAACAAGAAACACGCTTTATGTATTTTCTGTTATTATTTTTAATCTAGGTACCGGACCCAGTTTGACCAATTTGGCCATTAAAAAGTAACTAAAGTACATCCCGACGTTTTTCGGCCGCCTCATTTTTAGAATTGCCATGAAATATAAATAAGAAGGAAATGTCCCCCGCGTAGGCTAGGTTCTCCTTGGCTAAATCGGTCTTTCAGAGCCAAAAGTCGCCAACCGCGCTGACTCGCGGACCGTTAGCACTTATTAAATATTCAAGGGTCGCAAATGCGTTGATGTAAAAGCCATTTGTGGAATCCTTTTATCATCATTTTGATGGGGATGGAAAGAAAAATCCCATTTCCAGATATTATACTTTGGTTCTGCAATCTTAAACTTTGGTTTATAAGACAAATCGTGTATCAGTATTGTAAAAGCAGCTACCATTTTTTGTATTTGAAGGCCATGCCTTTTCAAATATTGTGCTTATTTAAATAACTTAAAAAGTAGAGCCTTATTGTCTGGTTATTCTATTTGGTCTTAAATTTGTACTTTTAGTTTTTAATTTTATGGTGTAGCTATAATTTGATTATTTAACATTTTACTGACAACTTGAATATTACGATGAATAACTTTTACTACGTATCTTTTTTGATTATTGGCTATTTTAAATATTAGTCTTTATTAGGCAATATTTATATCTATATTTATAGCCATATTTATATATTAGGCTATAATTATATTTATAGTTTGACAATCAATGTACCTATGTTCAGTAAAGAGTAGTAAAGGGACTTACTACCTAATATAATTATTTTGTCACGTCCAAGAGTGGTTTTTAGCCGTCAATAATGGACACGACAAAAATGTAATGTAATGTAATGGCTTTCGTGTTACATAACATAAACTATATTTGAACAATTGAATATTTTCAAACTGAATTCCTCTTGGTGTGTATCTATCTTTATATTTTTAAAAAATAGCCCTCGTATATTTGTGTTTGCTAAATTTAAAAAGTAGTTCTTTTTAAATTTGTTATAAATTGACTTGTAATTTGGGCGCGTTTTTTTATAGTATTTTTTTTACAGAACGTTAGCGTTTTTACATAGCATTCGAAAACGCGCGACAAAAGCCTTCCCACACCGGTGAGATCTTCGGTGCGCTTCGACATCGGTGCGTTTCCCATTCAATTCATATAAAAATGAGCCACAGCGAAGTGGCCGGGTTTAGCTAAAACATATTGTCATATGCAACGTCTGTCTATATATGTGCGTGTGTGTTAATAACTCGAGAACCACTCAACTGATTTCGGCTCGGTTCTTTCCTGTATGGACCTTGTCTTTTCTCATTGGTACATAAAAAAGTTGTAACTAGATCAAAATCGATTGAATAGTTTCATGGATATCCTACAAAATGTCAGTCAAGTCGAATCAAAGGGCCAATTCCAAAATTTAAAATTTTGAATAACTCGAAATGTTGAATGTCTCGACTGTCGATTAAAAATATTTTTCCATTATTTATAAATAATATTATTGATTAGTAGGTATACTTATACGTATTTTATTTACAAATAACAAGGAAGAATACATTTATTTATTTAGTAATCTGAAGGATATAAAGGAAATTATTAGAGCAAACTGATGTATTACTTAGAAACTCTGTTACAAATTCTTGTTACTGTATTTTCGAAATTCCAACAGTTTTAGTCGTATCTGTCTTACTTTTTTTTCTGGAAGTTTACAATGAACGGGGTTTATTACCTTATGAACGGGGTTTATTACAACCAACCCTATTTAAAAAAAGATGCCAATTATCTAACGTCACATTTGTCATGGCCCTTTCTTATTTACGATTTTACCAAAACCCAACTGTCCAGTCTAGATGCGCTGGTGACAGCTAGTTTAAAATCCTGGCTGTCCTTAGCCAAACCAGCTGACCCCTCGACTCTCTTCAGGTCCAAAGAAAATTTTGGGCTAGCGCTTAAACTGCCCTCTCTGCTCTACGCCAACTCCAGAATAACCAAAATTTCGATTCTGTGCAATTCCAAAGATCCGGCAATATCGAAGCACGTAATAAGTGGCCGTAGTGATTCAAATGATCTACAAGCCCGCGTAGACTTCCACAAAAAGTTCCTTACTGGAATCAGCCAGAATGGCACTGGTCTGGGGTATGGCAGTACAACCACGAGCGACGTGGACTTGAAGAAGTCTCTTTTGCGGGGAGATTACGACAGCAAGAGTATGGCTCATGTTATTGGCCTTCAATGCCAGAATGATTGGACAACAATTGGGGACTTTTGCATTCCGCCTCCAATGCACTGGAAGGTAATGCTCTATGACTGGACGCCAGAGATGCTGAAATTTTTATTTGAATGCCTTTCAGCATACACTTCCAGACCCCAGTAACCTCGCTCGTTGGAGCTTTGCCGAGGATAGTTCTTGTCCCCTCTGTAGCAATACCCCTTGCACAGCTAGACACATTCTAGCTGGCTGCAAGGTGGCCTTAAATCAAGGAAGGTACACTTACCGCCATGACAAAGTTCTCGCTGTTATTCGCTAGGTAATTAGTCTCTCAGTGGCTCGTGACAACAAGGGTTTGACAGTATCCTCCAAACCCCCAATACAGTTTGTGCGGGATGGCTCTAAAGGCAAAAAACATTTAACTACAAAACCTTTCTCAATAATCGAGAAAGCTACAGATTGGATTCTGGAGGTTGATTCGGTCTCTAAGCAGTATAAATTCCCTGAAAGTCTCGGATGCACAGCCCTCCGTCCAGATATTCGTGGTAGAAGTGTTAACACAAATCTTATCGAATACACTGACTTTTTGTTGAATGCCCTTGATTCCGGATTCCAGGTTGATGCCGTGTATACTGATTTCTCTAAGGCTTTTGACAAAATTAGTCATTCTATCCTTATACAAAAACTTTCGAAATTCGGTATACACGGCGACCTGCTAAGATGGATCCAGTCCTATATAAACAATAGTAGTCAAGCCGTCGCCCTTAAAGGTTACCGCTCTTCGTTTCTTAATGTTCCGTCAGGAATTCCTCAGGGATCCCACCTTGGCCCTTTTCTATTTACTTTATATTTAAACGATATTGGACCGTGTTTTAATAAGTCGCATCACTTGCTTTATGCAGACGATACAAAAATATTCAAAATTGTTAAAGGTCTTGGTGATTGTGAAGATTTGCAACAGGATTTATTAAGCTTTGAGAACTATTGTAAGGATAATCAACTAATTTTAAATACGGATAAATGTAACGTCATAACATTCACCCGAAAGCATCATCCAATTATTTATGATTACAAAATATCCAGTAATAACTTAACCCGAGTTACCAACATTCGTGATCTAGGCATTACCCTGGATTCCAAACTGCACTTTAACCTTCACATTGATAAGATCGTAGCTAAGGCTTTTAAACAACTCGGACTGATTCTGCGCATAAGTAAACCTTTTGCCAGAGGCAACACCATTAAAATACTCTACAATGCATTTGTTCGTAGTGTCCTAGAATTCGGAAGTGTAGTTTGGAGTCCCCAGTATGCTGTTCACGTAGATAGGATTGAGAGGGTACAAAAGAAATGTTTAAAATCATTAGACTTTCGGACAGGTAGCCTCTGCACCGATTACGCAGAGAGAGTAACAACACACAAAATGCATTTTCTGTATTCAAGACGAAAATTCTTAGACAGCATTTTCTTATATAAAATTATTCATAACCACATAAACTCTGCACCCCTTTTGGAAAAAATTCTTTTTAAAATCCCGCGGTCTTCCTCTTCACGTTCAAAAGATACTTTCTATATTCCCCCTTTTCATTCAAACTACGCAAAAAATACCTTCTTCAGACGCTCTTGCATGTGTTATAATGAAGTTTTGAACGACATAGATATATTCTCAGTGTCATTAATTACTTTTAGGAAACAATTGAGTGATTTGTTGTTGCATTAGTTTTAGTTTACAGTTAATAATTTAGGTAGGGTACTCGTACTAAATGAA
Organism: Micropterix aruncella; assembly: GCA_944548615.1. NCBI lineage: Eukaryota > Metazoa > Arthropoda > Insecta > Lepidoptera > Micropterigidae > Micropterix > Micropterix aruncella. The sequence goes on from OX155956.1 coordinate 18,810,505, forward strand.
AACAGTTCGATCCGACTAGACATTTATATTGTTGTGGCTACATTTACAAGTTTTGTTAAAATTAATGGTAATGTAGGTCTATTTGTTTAAGTGTATTTGTAAAAACATTTGTTTATGACTGTTTTTTACCTAAATAAAAAATAATAAAAAAAAAAAAAAATCACAATTGATTGAATTTAATGTCACTTGATTATTATCTTTTCATATACAAATTTCGCATAAATTCGCATCTATTTCGTAAAAACAAAAAATCCGTATCTATAAATATAACTCATCAGCCGTATTTGAGTCGTAACGTGAAATTTTACAATTGATTGAATTTAATGTCGCTTGATTATTATCTTTTAATATTACAATACTGTCTTCAAATAGTAAGCGCAGTTATAATAACTACACCAGGATAAATCATTTACTGTATGTTTTTGGGTGGTATAGTTATAGAGATATATAGAAATGAATGACGCGTGCAAGCGCCTCGAAATACCTAGTTCAGCTTACAGTGGAAGGCGGCTCGGGTGGCGAGGAACAAGACTCGTAGGTACGTCTACGAGATAGGTAGCGTGGATCTGAAGGGGACGTTTTGCACTATACTCCAATATTTTGGGAGCTAATAGGCTGTTGCTAAGTTAGCCACGAAGACCCATTCTGTTCAGGGTTGGATCAACACCCATCCGGCGGCCTCCACGCATGAAGTGCGAGCCCGGGTAGGACTCTGGCCTTAGGGCTAGTTTCCCTTAGCCTTCTGGTGCTCCTGGACGGTCTGCGCACCGTGCGGCGTAAGCCAATCGACTGTGCACTCTGACTAACAGTCGGGGGAGTCTGGAAGCAGGACTGTTTCCTATAGACCGGGGGTGCTCTTGAAATGACCATCGGCTACCTGATCCTGGGTGAGCAGCCGGGCTAAGAATGACGTGGTTCGCGATAGATTCGGTATTCACCGTTTCACCGCTTCGTAAGGGAGAGGACCGCGCAAGCAACCTCGAACTCGTAACCAATCCAGAGACCGGAGTAATTTGGTCGCAATTGGAAGCAAGGGCGTGAGTGTAAGCCCGCTGGGTAACACTCCTGGCTATCTCGCGGTTAAGGGGTTGGCCTCTTGCGGGCATGTGGTGGAGCTTGGCGGTGGATTGTTTTGCATAAGTTTTCTGCGTCACTTCATGGTAGAGAGGACGACTAATCGTTAAAACTTTCTGAGGTGACGGGTTCGCCTGTTGTAATTGACAACTCCATATATACTCTAATATCTAAAGGTAGCGTCTAAAAAGGCAAGTAAACGCCACCCTACTTAAATTACTAAATTGATTCGAAACTTTACGCGAAGCGAAGCCGCGGGCAACAGCTAGTTTTATTATTTTTAAAAAGTATTTTAAATGAAAGCGCATTTATAGTTATAATTGCGCTTATAGTTATACAGGATATAGGTATCATAGATACGTTCCTTGGTGGAGGATGCTCTTTTCTCGGTACTCGGTTCCATTCCCAACCTAAAATGGTCAAATTATTTTAATTGCGATTATGTAATGAATATATAGGGTTTTCCAATAAGGGCGGATCGTTGTTGACAGACTGTATAATGAAACACGCCGTGTATGAGGTATTAACGATTACTTTTTTTTAATTAAAAGGCCCATGTATGCCATTATGTATGGAATATAACATCGTTCAAACATTCGCCGCGGCTTCGCACGGTGGCACGGATCCGAGAGATCCAATTTTCAATTACTCTGCCTCATAGATACGGCTGAATTTGAGCGATGGCCTGGGTCACTTTGATTTTGAGGGCATCGGTCGATTGCGGCTTATTGGCATAGAATTGCGACTTTAGAAAACCTCACAAGAAAAAGTCTAGCCGGTCAAATCGCACGGTCGTAATGGCCAATTCACGTCACCTCCGCGAGAGATCAACATGCACTAACGAACACTCATTTCGATAATAAACTTTTAAGGGGCTGCTCAACCTTGTTACTTGCCATGGTGGTTTGACATCAGTGACTGAATAATAAACAGCAGATTTGACAGACGCCGCCAAAACATCATGGCCGCCACAGGCTGTCAATATCTATCTACATATATAGATAACATTTACATACATCTATATACAGAGTGAGTTTTAACTAACCGGCTTTCTTTAAGGGGGTGATACAGTACGAGCAACTAAGCAACTTTTGATTTTTTTTAAATAGATTTTAAAAAAAACAAAACATTTTTTTCCTTTTTTTACAGTTTTTAACAAAAGGTACATATTTGCTTGTACTGATTCACCCTCTTAAATGATGCCGGTTAATTAAAACTCAATCTGTATACAACATCATGTATATCTACAATGCGAAAAAAAATGATCTCGTCTCCCTCTTTAGCAGCAGACTTCATTGGCTTCGAATACGTGAACGTAGAAAACTGCACATTCTTTCCCTCCTTTACAACATCTTCAACTATCCTACCGCTCCCTACTACCTAACCGAAAATTTATTATGTTAGGAAGTCATGGTCTTCCACTCCGTTTCAGTCAGAATAGAAAAATTGCGATCCCTACTTATAGTTCTTCTATTTTTACATATTCTTTTACCGTTCATGCAGCTATGCTATGAAACCAGCTCCCGCCCAATATCAGAAACGCGCTAACGGTTTCTACTTTTTGAGCGACTCGGAAAATGAATTTTATGTCCCTAAATTCGTAGTTATCCTCCGTCCTATCCTTTGTTGCATCCCATCCTCCCCGTCCTTTGCTCCTTGCAAATATTCTTTAAATTTTATATATAAATTTAAAAAAATGGCAATTTTATTAGTTGATTAATTTTTGTTAAGTGAAAAGTTTATTTTTTTGTTGTTTACTCTACTAGCACCTAAATGATTTAACTTTCACGAACGTTGGCTGTAAGAGATTGTATTTTTAACAATAAATCCGTCTCTTGTATGTTTTGTATTAAAATGTGCAATAAAGATTTTCTATCTATCTATCTATCTATCTAAGTCTTAATGTTATATACTCTTATAACATATTTGCATTACTACAATAAATAAATAAAACAAATTGTACCTCAGAAAAAAATAATGTTTGCGCTTTGGACTTAGTCGACTACAGCGAAAATATATTTTTTATGTGAGCTCGGTCAAATGATCGAACCCTCATATAAAAAATGTTATAAATAATGTAAAGTCTACATGTAAATATAAATAGATAAATGTAAATATAAATAGATAAATGACATTATGGGCTCGATTGCGTTTCTCTTGAACTAAAATCGTAAATTAGTCCGTATAAACGAGATAGGGTAAAAAGCTAGAGCAGAATGTGAAATGAACTGTTGTCACTTTTTCGCATTAAAACTATCCACCAAAGATAAAGCATCTGAATCTAACACCGCACGAAATGTGTTCAAATTTATTCGGACGAGAATAAGTTCGACAGGTAGTTGTTATCGACGATCGTTCGTTTTATATTCCACGCTAACGAATTGCTCTATCTCGTTCGCTTGAATTAATTTCTGTTTTAATTCACAAAGAAACACAATTGGGCCTTATGGCTCTTATGAAAGAGCCTAAATGTGGTTCATTTATGAGCCACCGGTTGTTGAGTGCTTAAATCAGGGCTTGTTTAGTGCCAACAAAATTATAAAATGGAATATTCTTAACCAAATTCTACAATCCGCATACATACCATTTTTCATATTATTTCGTTTGTGAATTTACGCTGGCATTAATTGCGGTCGTCGAGCGTAAAAAGACAACAATTGAAAATGTCGCATATTTTCCATTACGCGTTTTTTATTGGACGCGCAGGGCGGGCGAGCAAAGGCCCAAATTAAAAGCATTCCTGATTTACCGTCGGCGAATGTCGGCGAATGTTTGTTTTAATTGTTTAAACGGGGTCCGCCAATTTATCAAACATTCGAGCCGAATTTACGCTAGCGTGAATATGACAATATAATATTATTGTATACATATAATCCCAAACCGTTGAGCCGCATTTTTATATTTCACATTTAATAGAATTCGCTTCGGGATAGGGATTAAATTAAATGAAGCCGGTCGTAGATGCCTATTGATACCGACTGTAGGTTCTGAGGATGGGAAATTTCGGGATTACACACACTGGATGCGCCAGCACCCTTTTTACATGACTGCCCAACAAAAAAGGAGTGTTATGTGCTCAGGGTTCATCTATGTAGATTTTCCTTTCCTTTATTCCACCATAACTTCTAAGCGCTCAAACTGATGGAAAGCATGTGGTATTTAAAGAATCATTATGTCATCCTGAAAGTCATAACCCGATCCACCTTAATTATCCAAATATCAAGTATAACTGTCCAAACCTCCAAATGTCAATAAATTAACATACCTAAATATATCGTGTTTAGTGTCAAATTGACTATATTCTGAATATATATTTAGGTATATATTAGGGTAAATACAGAAACCACAAATATTTCATAAAAATACCGTAATAAAATTAATTATAAATACAGTAGTTCACTTTTTATAACGACACTTCTGTATTATATTCCTTTTTAACCGAGCTTATAAATTCGGTTATATCTTTTTTATGTTTTTTACTTCCAGATTGGTCCCATTTTTCATCAGATCGAAATCCTGTTCTGATGATGGGATCCATGAGGAATTGAGGGAACTCCTCAAGTATTATCATATGAAGTTGAAAATTTGCATGTTGTTTCAATTTCGATGACAATACATTTTATTTATGGTAAGCATGACCTGATTCTACACCCAGTGTTGGCTTCCAACGAGGGGACTTCTTAACGGTCAACAGCACAGACACGAAATTTTGTATATGCATTCAATTACGACAGCCCCTTCTAAGTTTCACCAACACAGGACTTCGGCACCCAGGGTTGGCTTCCAACGAGGGAACTCCTCAACGGTCAACAGTACAGACCCAAATTTTGTATAAGCATGCAATTATGATAGCCCGTTCTAAGTTTCACGATGACATGGCTGCTGCACTTATAAACAATTTTGGAGTCGTTTTGTATTGTTAAAAAATTGTCTACTATAATATTATTACTTTTCATTAATTATAAAATATACCTAAATAATAAAAGAATTGTAAATGTCTATATATTTATATGTGTATAGGTATAATAGTATTAGTTTACAAATAGCATGAAAATTATCAGTAGAGACAATTTCGTCCCATGATTACCAACAAGACAAACATACTATGCCTATTTGATGTCAACTCCTGGCAGTGTGCCGCAGTTAGGCAACTTATTGTCTCATTTCGATAAGGAGCGAAAAAAAAAATTATGAATTTGAATCATTTCGTGGTCATTTCAGAACTCTCAGTATTTTAATAACTATATGTCTTTAAATGTATACAATTAATATTGCTTAATATTATTATTAAAAATGTAAGAAAATCTCAAAAGAAAATTCACTCATATTACCAGAGGTAGACATATAAAATCGAAGACTATCGCGGTTGTTTGACATTATAAATAGGATAGAAAACGAATTTACCGCGTGAAATTTGTAGGACCCGACGTTTCGGTGACGTTGCAGCCGCCGTTGTCTAGGGTAGACTAAAGAGCTGTCAGTCCGTTGTTTTGCGGGTAGGCCGCAAACCGCTGCCGCCACTGCGTAGGTTATAACGGTGGTGGGGGGCCGGGCTCGGATCCGGGAAGCCATTGAAATAAGAAGAACTCCGAACTTCAATAGAGATGACGGCTACAAACTCTCTTCTACGTGGAACCCTCTTCTTAAAATGTTCCCGCCGCCGAACGCCGAACGCAAAGACGTAAAACAGGATACAGTGAGTGTTGTGTGCAAGACGGATTTTAAAAATTCCCGCGCTCCGAGCCCGGCCCCCCACCACCGTTATAACCTACGCAGTGGCGGCAGCGGTTTGCGGCCTACCCGCAAAACAACGGACTGACAGCTCTTCAGTTTACCCTTGACAACGGCGGCTGCAACGTCACCGAAACGTCGGGTCCTACAAATTTCACGCGGTAAATTCGTTTTCTATCCTATTTACTTACTTATTTTGACAGTTATGATACCATTTGATACTCGGGATGACATAGCGGTTTTAACAATAGCAGATAATTCTAAATCAGTTCAAGCGTTTAGAAGTTATAGTGGAATAAAAAAAGGAAAACATACATAGATGAACCCTGAACACATTACACTCCTTTGTTTGCTGGACAGTAGTGTAAATATATATAATAAAATACACCATATATCTACAACACATTAGATTGATTAAATAGTAATAACATTTAAATAGTAGTTTTAATTTAATAATGATAACGATAGATAACATCTTTCATGACTAGAATATTTTGAACAAGAATAACCATGATATCCCCCCAACCGACGACAATAAACAAAATTCCCCGAAGCGGAGTTTCAAACCGAGATACACCTCTAACTAGACTCGATTTGGTGGGAAATAATTGTCGTTGTCGTCGGCGGGTTCCTAATTATGAATCAGGCGTTGTAAGAAAGTTCATAAAGTCATTATACGAGCAGCCCTCGCCTTCCTTATTCAAATCAACCCGCGCGGCGGCGGTTATAGGATCGGCGGAACGGCACTATGGAAGGAGATAGGGGGACGGGTCCGTAGCGGGTTTCATAGCAGTCCGTAGCGGGTTTCGTGCTGTAAAGACGAGCTGAATGCTGTATTTCGGATGCTACCATCCGAAACAGGGACGAATTTAGGGCGAAAGACACTGCGGGAACAAAAACAATAATTTAAAGAATTAAAAAACACGGCAGCCGTTACAAAAATTAAACTACTGCATGTATTTATAGTTATTAAAAACAATTTGTTCTTGCTAAAAAGCACGTTTGTTAGAGAATTAAGTTTTCGCTGAAGCAATATTCTTTGAAACAAAATTCAATTTACGGAAGCTCCGCTACGTCCCCGTTGACGCGTGGTTCTCTGCGAACACCCAGTGCTTCGATTGCGCTTTCTGTGGGTCTGACGACGGGCCTTATCCAAGGCCCATTGAGCGGGGCTTCCCGTGAGCCAAGCCTATTTATCCCACTCCCAGATTGTGACGTCGCAGAGCTGCATGCCCTGCGGCAGGTATCCCAAAACAATTGCGTGTCACCGTCGCCCACTTTAGTCGGTTGCCCTCAGTGCTCAAGTAATAAAAGGGATTTTTTATGAAATATTTGTAGTTTTTGTATTTTTTTATATAGATGAATATATATTTTAATCAGACCTTTTGTTTAATTCTAAACCCGACCTATTTATCTCAATTTATTGATATTGATATAACATTTCAAAATAAAATGCTAGCTGCCAAATCGTAGTACGGAATTGAGCAATCTAATTTGACATATACATAGCTTAATATTTATATTATATAAACCATAGAAATAAATACATATTGTAGCAAATTATCCAGAGCAAGAAATTGGATGTTATTAAAAAGTTTTATGTATAAAAAAAGAGAATGAAATCGAAAAAAAAATACATAAAAAATCTAAAGTTAGGAAATTGAAAAAATGAGTTATTCCATCTTATAAATATTAAAACATAAATTTAATATACAGACGAAATATAAAAAATATCCAAAGTAAAATTATCAAATCCAAAACGGTAATCCATACGACAAAAAAATATAATTACAATATCATTAATTATTAAAAATTAAATAAATCGCGATAAAAATCGAAATGTCAATAAACTGAACAAAACATCTACGAAGCGTGATTAGCCAGGTTTTGTTTCCATAAAATACAAGATGTGTATTAACTAACCGACATCCTGAAGTGGTTGAATCAGTATGAGCAAACAAAAACTTTTCATAAAAAATGTGCGAAGCGGTTAGAAAAATATATGTTTTCCAAAAAAAACTTTTTGTAAATACAATAAAATTATATTTCCGGAATTAGCATAAAAAGCTCTGAGTGCGCTTCGTTATCTAACAGTGTAGGTGGAATATCACGAATATTTTTTATTCGCGATATATACCTACTACTAGGTGGCCCAGCGCGCTCTACGCTAGTGAAAATTTATTAACAATTTAGATTGTTCAAATTTATTAAAAAAAAATGCGTGCGGCACTCGGGGACTGCCGCGGTAAAGCTATTGCATAGCATTTTTTAACAACCTATGCAATTATAATTATTTATTTATTTTATTTATGCAGTATGAAGAATTTTTTTTTCTGATATCAGATAACTGCGCTCTATCGGAAAACGTTGAAATTATTCCGAATCGATTCAGAATAATTTAAACGTCTTCCGATAGAGCGCCGCGCACGAATTTTATTCGATAAAGCAAACAAACCGGATATTATTCTTTGACTATTCAAAAAAAATTGTAGATAAAAAGGTAGATAATTAAATTATCTTTAAAATGGTGCAGGTTTCATAATAATACGCCAGATAATATTTGCGTAGTAGTCGTTTTTGTGTTCGGTTAGACCTAATTTCACAAAATTATTACACTATGTAATATAAACAAAATCTAAAATATTCAAAGCTAAGAATATTAGGAAAATGTTCTTGTTTAACATATATTTTTTTCGAATCGTAAGCAGTACTCGTTTAGACGTAATTATCAGTTTAAAATAATTAATTTTCGTTAAGAAATTTCTTCATTCGGTCGCCGCGCTGGCCTGCCCGCGATAAAAGCTATGCAATAGCTTAAAAAACGCTATTTTTATATCAAACATTGTATAGAATGTCGGGTAATTAAAACTCGCGCCGTATATAGAAGCGGCGCTCCTTTAAGCCTATAGAGTTGTATAACCAAGTCAGTGAATCTTTTCACAAAATGGTTCCGGTGGCACTCTACACGTCACTCGTGAGCCATAGAGACATTCCCAAAGACGCCAAAGGTTGCTCGGCTGCCGTAACGATGGGGTAGATAGGATGGCTGGCGTCACCGCCCGTTCACCAGAAACGAATATTAGGAGTCGCTCCGGCGGATGTCATAATACGCGAGAAATTTCGCCTATAAATTCGTCAAAGCGCGGAAGTCGTGAAAAGTCGCCCGCGTTTATTACACAATTTTACTTTCAAAACAAAACCGACGCGACGGGCGACCGCGGTAGAATAGACCGACTCCGCTACACTCCCCCTTCCCCCAAATCCTGATATCGCATCAAGCCATGCTGTATTCCGAGACAACGTCGCAAACCGTAATTCAATAAGTCTAACTTCTCGAGCGCTAGGCTTTTAATTTTGCTTTCCCGGCCCACCAACCGACTAGGAGGTAAAATATAGTGGACGCGCAATTCGGAAATATTCATTTTGAACCCCCTCCCCCACCTGAGACTATTTCCAGATTGAGGTTTCTCTCTGTGTATTCCTCCACGATAGCGCCCAAACGTTTCATCCGATTGAGCTGAAATTCGGCATGCAGGCTACTTTGGTCAAATTTATAGAAAACCAGGGCGCGCCCTTAAAAATTTGGTACACAGATGCCTTGTTGGGCCACAATATAATAATACCTCATACACAAGTTACACTGATAAGTTACATATCGCCATACATTCTGAACAAATATTAACCCGCTGAGCACGTAACATCCATTTGGGGACATGAATGGCGGCCGCCGAAATTCCGAAACGTCCACTACTGGATATAGCGCTCGGCTCTTACGAAAATGTCGTTTAAATTTCGAAATGCGATTGTATATTCTATCGAATGATGCCATAATATAGCCAAATATACAACACTATGAAATTGCTCGATTGCCGCATGCGATGTTAGAAATATGAATTACTACATCCCTTACAAAATCGGTGACCTCATTTCTGACGACAGTCGCTAACTGCCCACCGCTGGCGGCGTATAATTCCGCGATGTGTTTGTGTTGTGAATTGTTTTGTGTATATAAGTGAAGTGTATACCGGATAAAAGTAAGTAATTTCCATTTTTAAGTAGTTTAGGCCTTAGGATTAAACAATTTACACAGCCCATTTGCTGTTTTTCACGAATTTTCGAAGAAAACACTTTGGCAAAACGTAACGGCTCGCGAAAGATGGCCGTTTTTATTTTGTAATGTTTGTGAAATATCCCGTTATATCGCGAAACATGACGTAATGTCGCTTTAATTTACTAATAAAATAGGTATTGCTTCATTTACATCCTAAGTTATCACATAATTAGGCGTATTTTGAACATTATATGTTGTTTTCAAATATGGCTCGCGAAAATGAAACTTGTTTTGATAATTACTATGAGAGAAAAAAGTGTGATTTTCCATAGTTTTTCGATGAAATGTGACTCTTTGGAGTATAGTAATTAGTTATTAGACATATAATAAGTCTATGATAAGACAATATAATTGAAAAAATCTAACGAATTTTATATTATGGGCATTCAAAGTTTATTATTAGGTTCGGAAGTCGGAAACTCTCAAAACTTTAGATTTTTCTATAATATCAGACAAAGCTCAAAGTTCTGGTGTGATTTCTAAGAAGAAGTGATGTAGTAATAAAGTTATTTTGAAAGAATTTCATATAAAAAAATACCATAAGTAGTCACAAATTAAAAATTAAAAAAATTTTTTTTTACGAGAATACATACAATTTTTCTTGGCTGAATAAATAAATATTTTTTCCGTATTTTTGTATGCAAATAAGTAAAAAAAAAATATCGCTTTGGTAAAGCATTTAATAAAGAACATAACTGTATTTACAATTTTTGATATTTACAAAAACTGTATTTACAAAAAAATCGAAATGATTTTATAGGCGAGTTTTTTCAGTTTGCCAATTTTGTAATATTTATTCATTATTATCTTAATTGTTTTACGAGATAAGGTTATAATGTTTTATATGTCAAATTTCAATGCGATCATTTTTCTATTAATCTTTTTTTAATCCGATTAGTGGTTTATAAGTTATGATCGTTTTTCTCAAGGCCGTTGACTCGCGTCGATTTTTTGCGCGAATATGTCGCGCGCAAAAGTGATGTTTTTGGGCGCGGTGAGTTTTTACCTCGCAACGTGAGGGGTTAAGCCATATTTAAGTCTGCCTGTGTGTCTGCCTATCTGAGTGTCTGTCTGTGTGTATTATCCCACGATAGCGCCAAAACGCATAAGCCGATTGAGATTAAATTTAGCATCCAGGCATCATTTGGACATGGTTAAAGTTGGCGCACTAGTACTATATGAATCTCGAAATATTGAACTCAGAGACTTGACATTTCGTACACATCTGTGTACCAAATCAGGCATCTGCCTAGTTCAGCCGAAGTGCAATTGTGAAATTGGTTGGGATATCTCATATACAAGTTACAATAATAATATTAAAATTCCACCATACATTGAATTAAATATAAACGCCGACGCCCCGCGCAAACGAACCGCGCCGCCTGAAGCGTTGTGTAACGGAACCCAAACGGGTTCATCCGCTGTCCGAGAGAGGGCGCATAATGATTATATTTATGAAATAAATTTTTAAATGAAATTAGTCCTTGGTTACTTTCTGGGAAAATCTTAAGAGGACTGAACCGATTTAGTTGATTTGGCCAGACTGCGCAGGCAAAAGTTATAAAGAATGATTTAAGCGTGTCATGGATCACTCCAGAGCTTTATACTGTCTATTTTATCATTGGTGGTTGGCATTATAGTAGTCTCCCATTACACTAATCCATAATATCGGCATCGTCTAATTGTGTCACTCAACACTCTGATTGTTTCTTTGTGCTGAGTGACAACTTTAGAAACATAAGAGCTATAGGCTCACACTGGACAATAGCTATCCAGTTTGATTATACCAATTTAAAGATGATTTTATTCCCGTTTTTATTTCGCTAGAGCCTGCCTCTAAAGCCTCGTACCCACTTGAGCACGATCAGACGAATGATCCGCTCATTAGTCTGAGCGTGCTCAGACTCAAAATGTAATTATCCGTCTTCATTTCGAAGAAAATTTTTAGCGCGTTCACAATGCTTTCCTTCTGCCGGGAAATTAAAATTGACTGTCCGAGCTTAATAAACTCCGACACCGTTTGACCGATCATTATAAAAGTTGGCACAGATATGTATTTTTTCATGGAGGAGGATTTTATGCTATCTGCTTTGTTGTAACTCGCCACTAGATGACGCTGCAGCACACCAACTTTTATGTCGCTCAACAGATCACCATGAACATTGGTATGCATAGGTATTTGAGAACAAATAATATTTTCACGCTATCATTTTGTTGTAACTCGCCACTATATGGCACTGCAGTACACCAACTGCTATACCTTTCAACCGATCGCGATAAACCCACCATGAATGCCACCTGGGCAACGCTGGGTAATATTCCACTAGACTTAATAGACACTTAATAGACTTCGACACCGTTTGACCGATCACCATGAAAGTTGGAATGTATATTTATTATTTAATAGAGAGAGGTTCTATGCTATCCGCTTGCTATAACTCGCCACTAGATGGCGCTGCAGCCTTTCAACTTCTAAACCGTTCAACCGATTACCATGAAAATTGATATGTATTTGAACAGGGATAATATTTTTGCGCTATCCACTTTCTTTGTAACTCGCCACTAGATGACGCTGCAGCACAACAACTTCTTTATCGTTCAACCGATTGCCAGGATATTGTTATAAATGCGAAATAGGAAGTTAAATGGACCAATGAAATCATTGGATTTTTTGAATAGACTTAGCTGAAGGCGGATACCTGAGCATCGCCAGGTATCCTTACACTAGTATAGTATAATATTATATTATTCCTAGTATTTCTATACTAATATAATTAAAATAATAATTCAAATAATTAATTGGAAATAAACCTGCTGGTCTATAGAATTATGTAAATTTTAGTACATATTAGTAATATCGTTGCAAGAAACTTTACCGATTGGTTTTGTGGATAAAATAAATGAATAAAAATATAGATAAATATACAAATCAGCACCACGATGATTGCGTGGCTTGTGTTTATACTAGTAGCATGCTATTCCTTAGCCCCTTCTCTCCCATTACCCATCCTCTCCTACACTCCGCCATCCCAATCCTACCCTGCCAAATCCTGACGGCATATAAGTCGTATTGAGGACTACCCGCTCTATCTTCTCCTCGTGCTTATCTGGATTTTCGGTATGCAATTCCGAATTCTAACTTTACCCTGAATAATAATTATATTAATATCACTGTAAAGGGAATATGCGTGAATGGCCCTGGTAAAGCCGGATTTTACCCGGTTATCTGTCATGTACATAAATTAATGTTAATATAAAATTGGTTAATTTTTTATGAAAATAAATTCCTATTTTTTGGCATCTCTGAGCTATACGCAGAAGTAAAAAAAACTAACTATCGTCTGATAGTTACATTATTTACATGGCATAAATCTCTTTTTGTTTTCATTCTGATTTTGATATTTTGATTTATTTCCCGTACATGTAGGTTTTTATTTTTTAAATGTCAATCTATATTTTATATTTTGTTTTTTCTTTGATCTTCCAGCTTATAAGAATTAGTAATAACTATTATTTATACATTCTTTCAATTCTCTAGATTATTTTCATTATTTAGTGTTAATATAAATGTTCATACATATAATTACAACACTAAAAATGTTCGCCTTAAAACAGGCAATATAGTCTACTTAGGTGATATTATAATATTATCACTGGCAACAGTTTTTCTTATATTATATAATCAGTTCTTGCTACTGGATTTTTGTCTATGACAATTTAATTATCCATGACCATTTAACTGTAGATGATTTTTTATTTGCATGTTTCAGTGTTTTGAAGTAGTTCCATTAAAATGCAACAGATGGCCCTGTTTTCTAAAATATCTCAATTATAACTTACTAGCTGACCCGTGCCCACTTCGTTGGGCGGTAAAACTATTACTTGTGATGAAATTATGAGTGTAGTTTGGTTAGTACTGAGTGCTATGATTTATTTGCTGACTGCCAAAAGAAGGGTAAAGTTTTACTGCATATGTATGTATGTATTTGCATGCCAATTTGACTATATTACCGTTATTTGTGAGTGTCTTCTTGTGAGTGTCTTATTTGTGAGTGTCTTATTTCTTTAACCATTTATGCAGTAAAAGTGAAATTATATGCAGTAAAAGGGAAAATTCTTTGGTTTTAAACACTTGAGACGATAAATTTACTTATTTTGATATGAATTCATAATTGCTGATAGTATGACCAATAAACATGACCTAACGATTTAAATTATTTTTTTAATATAAAAAACTACTTTTTGTGACTTAAATATAAAATTTATACATATACTGTCCCTGACTTTTTTGTAGGCATTATCAACCTCTACAACTTTTCTCTAGAGCTTAATCATATATCTCTCATTGTTAAAGCAGCGTTAGTTAGAAACGTTTTCGTTCGACCGTTTTTTCTCCGAGTTACTTTGCAAATCTGACTACCGCGAAAATTCTTTTAATTTTCCAAATTAATATATAACTTATGACACTCACAAATAACGTGGCTTTCTTTTGGTAAAAAAAATTTCAAAATCGGTTTAGTAGATCCAGAGAATACTTCCTACAACGTCACAAACTTTACCTCTTTATATTATTAGTATAGATAGACGACACGGTCGCGTTTCCATACCCATGTCGTATTATCTCTCTGTCTATATCTATTTATGCAGTAAACAGGAAAGGTCTTTTGTTTTAAACACTTGAGACGATGAATTTACCTTTTTTAATAATAATTCATAATTGTTGATAATATGACCAATAAACATGACCTAACGATATAAATTATTTTTTAAATATAAAATACAACTTTTTGTTACTTAAATATAAAAGTTAGAAGTATGCTGACGCTGACTTTCTTGTAGGCATTATCAAGCTCTACAACTTTTCCCTAGAACTTAATCATATCTCTCTCATTAGGCAGCGTTCGTTAGAAACGTTTACGTTCGACCGTTTCATTCCGACTTACTTTGGAAATCCGACTACCACGAAAAAGTCTTTTCATTTTTCTGATTACTATATAGCCTATGACTTTCACAAATAACGTGGCTTTCTAATAGTAAAAGAATTTTCAAAATCGGTTCTGTAAATCCAGAGATTACTTCTTACAACATCACAAACTTTACCTCTTTATAATATTGGTATAGATAATATATACCCTATGACTCTCACAAATAACGTGACTGAATATAGATAACCACCAATTTATATTAGCTACACTTCAACTTACCTGGTAATAATAATCGTGGTTATTTTTTCAAGTCCAGGTTTGTTTCGGTTTCAGCCAATCATCTTTACTCGCAACTTACCTTTCTTTACACTTTATTACCTTTTTCTTTGTTTATTACCTTTCTCTACACTTTGTAGTACGAATTCTGAATCCGATATTCCGAGTCTTTGTTGTACGAATTCTGAATCCGATATATCCGAGTCTCTAAATCCTTTGGGATTCGTTAAAAATCTTCTTTCATACAATAATTCTTTTACCTTCGGTTTCATTTAGCATAACGAATCCGACAGCGTTGACTGGCGTTCAATTTAATGTTGCGCCCAAGTCCATTCAAACGAATGAGTTTAAGCACGCAGAGGTATGTACAAAGCCGTGCAAATGCCACATTAACACTACTTCATGAAACATTATTATGAAATCATTTATACTAAAACAAATAACATAAATGTGTGAAGGTGTTTTAGTAATATTTAGTGCACTTCGTTGCGGATTTGACCGAGGTTTTATGATATGTATCGCGTTAGAATAATAAATATGAATCTGGTTTTCATTTGAAAACTTGATTTGTAGGTTCAGAAAAATGAAAGGAAATATACATTGAAATATGGTAAGTGTTTAATGTTCATAATAATGTTAATTATGTATATATGTACCGCATTTGCCTCTATAAAGCTATAAAAAAAATAAAAGTATCATTGCGTCCCTAAGAAGGAATCTCTTAAGCTTGCAAGTGGAAGTCCAAACATTGGATGACGTGCCGTATGACATTGGATGACAAAGCAGTAATGTAGATAATGCTACATATCTATAGTATATTTATTATTTATATTACATATATATTTATTTGTATTACATATCTATATATATATATATATATATATATATATATATATATATATATATATATATATATATATATATATATAATATATATATATATATATATATATATATATATATATATATATATATATATATATATATATATATATATATATATATATATATATATATATATATATATATATATATATATATATATATATAAATATATATATATATATATATATATATATATATATATATAATATATATATATATATATATATATATATATATATATATATATATATATATATATATATATATATATATATATATATATATATATATATATATATATATATATATATATATATATATATATATATATATATATATATATATATATATATATATATATATATATATATATATATATATATATATATATATATATGTATATATATATATATATATATATATATATATATATATATATATATATATATATATATATATATATATATATATATATATATATATATATATATATATATATATATATATATATATATATATATATATATATATATATATATATATATATATATATATATATATATATATATATATATATATATGGTTATTTTTTCAGGTCCATGCCTGTTTCGGTTTCAGCCAATCATCTTTACTCGCAACTTACCATTCTTAAGGCATTTTGTGTTGCATAAGGATAAGCCCTATTTATGAGATATATGGATGAATAGTGATCGTTAGTCGACTGCAAAAGGACCTTTAAACTTACATTGCACCATCGAAAGTCGTGCACATCCGTAAGTATATCTCATTCAAATATTAGCATTTCCCGATCCAAGCTGGGATTTCCTTCGCTGCTTTTTAAGTACCTTTTACTAATTTTATTTTAAATAAAAACATCATCCTATAAACGGATTTATTTACAAAACTTATCAAATATATATATATATATATATATATATATATATATATATATATATATATATATATATATATATATATATATATATATATATATATATATATATATATATATATATATATATATATATATATATATATATATATATATATAGTATTTATGTAGTAAATTATTATTACTCAGTTATTACTTGCTTGTTATGAAAATTTATTACATTGCCTGTAGTATTTTATCTATTGCTTTTTTTGTCGTCGGCCCATAGCTAAAACCTTTTCAATATCCTATTTCACTTCAAGTGCGTTTTCAACTTCAAAATCAACAATCTCACTTTACGATGGTCCTCCGGTTTTTCATAAAGAATGTTTTTTAATGTGTGTTTATTTACCATCTTTCCACTTACCTTAATCCCTGTGCCGTTTAATGAATCTGGCAACATGGATATCATAATAAGGATTATAGATATATCTGTTCGTTTGTCTTCTTTAAAAGTAATTCTCTGAAGTTTGGATTCTGTAGGGTATTTTGCTTTCAAAACTGCCTAACTAGTGCCTTTTGCATGTTTATGGTAGGATTGATCTGATGTATTGCATTGTAAGGTATTGTACGGTATTGCCTTGGCTCCCGGATTTTTATTTGACACGAGTCCAAAGTAACACATCATTGCCGCCATTAAGAATACTTTCACCTGTTTAGTCGTGTGTTTGTTGCTAGTTCAGAGTTGTTGAGTTACCGCTTTACCACGACTGTGTGGTCCGTGTGGTCAGCGTATATCTTTGACGCGTGGTGTACGTGCTAATGGCGCGGCGGCGCGTCGGCTGCTCCGACCGGAGGCTCGTGGAGGAGGAAAACATACAGTAGTTATCCGGAAGGTCGTTTATTTGAGACCGTTGAGCGGGTGAGCATGTTCAGACCCGCTCAAGTTTACAGCGATGCTCTTTCGTAAATGAGATTTAAAAATTATATCTGGCTCCGTGTACATCGTGCGGGTGGCAATACCGCGTGGCAAATTTGAATGGCTTTCTAGCGGGGAAAACGATTATAACATGTGAAGTAGTCTCTAATCCAGTATGTAAGTAATACTCAAAGGGTAATAATATTAAAAAAAAAAACAGATGACACCAGCAAGTGCACCGTTTAATTGAGGGCAATGGAATCGCGTATTGCTTTCTTATGAGCCAATTTGTCGAGTATCAATGACATTGAATCTCCACTTTGCATGTTTTTGTAGGTGTAAAAGGATTTCGACAGCTCTTTCTGCATTTTCATGCGGCATTTGACGTTTGCCATCACTAGGTTTAATTTTTTAATCAATTAATATACATATAAACAAACCTTTCAGGGCACTGTAAAGCATCTGTCTGTTAACTGAGTTAAAACAGCCTTAAATATACTAACAATACTTGATGATAATAAACTTGTAACAATTCGTATTTCTTGTTAGGTTTTATTTAGCTGGAAAATTATTTTCATATGTGACTTAATCATATGACCTAAGACACGGACAAATGACCTGAGGTACGTACCTGTATTTTATAAACCTAGAAAGCTAACGTTCGTCAAAACGACGAGCATCTTATAAATATCTCCCTAACCGTTTCTTATTATTTTACCTACACACTCGCGGTTTCACGCCAACTTAGTGACCGCTAGACTGCGTCGTGTGGTGGTCGCAGTTATACGGTAAGCAATTTTGCCCTTGACATTATATGTTTATGTGTAACTTTTATACCTGTATTTGCTCCTGTACGGCGGCCAAAAATCTAAGTAATTTGATAATTGAGATTCCTTTTTGGGTTTTGTTTTTTAATTACATATTTATTACCAAAAAAAAGTAACTTTCTAAACAATAGTTTAGAAAGTTAGTCCTAATTTAGTTGATTTAGTCCTATTGAAATATTTAAGATTTGTAATTTATAAAAACAACCGTCTTGGTTAAGCTATAATAAAATAATATTAAAAAACACATTTAAAATATGATCGTCAAAATGTCGAATGGTTAGTTTATCTTAGAAGTTCAGGAACGTTAGCAATCATTGGTTCATTAATTATGTGATTTATTCAAAATTTATATTTAACGAGTTTTAAGTCTAGTGCTTTATAGGAATACGTAGTCCAAATGAGTATTTCTGGTCTTAGGTTCTCTCGGAGATTTGGTGAATAGGAAATCCTTTCCTGTATATGAATGTAGGTTGGGAATCCTTCTATGTGTAGATTACATAACTCTATATACCTATACACCTTGACATAATTCAAGAATGCACGCTGAATAAAGCTCAAGGATACTGTTCGTCTTAATATCTGTCCCGACTGAAGAGCGAGGCGGGCGAAACGGGCGAGGCGGAGCGACACAGGCGCCGCCTCTGAAACATGAATAAAATATTAAGGGAATGACGCTTTCAGCGGGTAAACAATGCACGTCATAAGAATGCTACCCCCTTTCCTTGTGACATGAGTGGGACTTTTCCTCGCATTTGCGCGCTGCCGGGACGACATAACTTGATATGTTGAGATTTATTGCATCCCTCGGCCAATTGGTCTCTGTCGCAAGGCGAACGACGGCTTTATTTATTGGAAGGTTCGTAGAATTGGAGGCCCACGAAACATACATTGTGTAGTTATATTTATATGTAATACCAAACCTGGGCAGTAATAGAAAAGTGTAGAAATCAAACAATAAAAAGAGACAATAGTTAATCATCATACATTAAACAAAGTTAGTGGCGCATTTCATTAATATCTATTTTTCTAAGGTTGGATCTAAACTTGCGATAAATAAAACAACATTCACCAAAAAGAGAATCGTAAATAAGTTGTAGATCTTTCCGATGTTAAATACGTTATTGTTATTGGAGAGATGGGCCCAGCGCCCATATATTTTGCCCATTGCCCTTTCACAGACCTTTCATTTTTTTAGTACGCACTAAATATTACATCTAAAAAAGTAGCTTCCTTTAGATTATATTGATTTTTTTAAATTATTATTGATATTTTTAGATACTATTATTAGATTTTTTTCCTTGGTAGTTTAATTATTATTTATTTATTTATTTTGACTGTTTATTTTCCGTTATTATTCTGTCTATTATTCGGATTCTATCTATCCACAAATAGGTTTAATTATTTTATTCAGTTATTGTCTATTTTAAAATATGTAAGATACTCAAGTGGTTTTATGTAAAAAGCTCGTAATAGCTACCTGTTACTTACAGTATATTTTATATACACTACCTATAGTATATTGTGACATGTCGAAGAGCGGTGAATTTGCTAATTAGATTGTAATGTAATACGTAATAATTAAACTGTAAAGAGTCATGGTGTAGTTACAGCAAAACTGTTAGGCATGAACGAGACAAATATCTAGTAAAGTTCAATATTCACGAGAGCAAAGCCGCAGTCAATAATTAAAACTAATGTAATCCTATCCGGTCAAGTTTCTGTCAGCCGATGACAATAATAACTTCGCATTGACTCCAACTACAGACGAGGAAGTCAGACCTGTAATTAAAACCCTTAAAAACAAATCATCTGCAGGTTTAGATGGAGTCTATACTTTTAATGGAGTTGGTATCTAGATGGTCGACATTAGATAGAGTCGGTATCTATAAATTTGCGGTAAATTATGTAAATGAAAATATTAGATATAGTTTAGTTAGTTAGTTTTCAGCTTTCGAGCACAGGTCATACCAATCCGCAAAGGCGGTTGTCATTCAGATATCCAGAATTATATACGGATTTCTTTGCTTACCTCACTCTCTGAAATTATTGAAACGGTTACAAAGACGAGGTTAATAGAGTATTTGAATGCCAACGAGTTCTTCTCAAAAAACAGTATGGGTTTAGTAAGGGACTAGGTACGTCAAATGCTATTTACCAGCTTACCAAAACCGTGGCACATTGCATAGATAAGGGTGTTAAATGGCTGGCAGTTCTTTTAGATTTGGCTAAAGCATTTGAGTCCCTCATAACGAAATAATGTGTGCCTACCAGAGGGTGTCATGAAGAAAATTCCCCTTGATTGGTTCCATAGCTATATCACCGGAAGAAGCCAAACAGTAAATACTGGAAACATAAATAGTTGTACACGGAACATGGACTATAGGGTGCCACAAAACAGTGTACTTGGGTCTATACTTTCCTTAATGTACATAAATAGCCTGCGCGATCTACTACCGAGTAAAACTATTACGTACTCGGATGATACCGTTATTCTTTTCAGGGAAAGTCCGGGCAAAATATTTTTGATAAGCCAAATAAATATACGGAATCTGTAATATGTTGGCTTGACGAACCAGCTCTCACGCTCAATATAAAAAAATACATTTTCTGTCATTAACACTGGGCAAGCCCTAAAAGAACTAGGTTGAGCAATTGACGACCGTGACAAAACAAAACGTTGCTCATGCACGACTATTGATTGAATAAATACAATAAAATAACTCGGTGATTTATTTGATAATTATCTGCGTATTCATAAATATAAAAAACACATAAAATCGAAGACTATCGCGGTTGTTTGACATTATAAATAGGTGACGTTGCAGCCGCCGTTGCGCCGAAACGTCGGGTCCTACAAATTTCACGCGGTAAATTCGTTTTCTATCCTATTTATAATAAAAAAAACATATTCTGATATGTCAATTTCAAAATAGTCGTATACGAGTAATTCATTTGAATAGTCATAATTTGTCGGTCTTCAGCGAAAAGGAATTATTTTTATTTTGTAATATTTAGACATAATTCATTAGCATTAAATAAAATCAAGAGTTACTCAATCGTATATCTAACTCTAATTATTAATGATTCATTATTCTTGTCACAGAAGATAAGGGCTGTGTTATCTGCAAACAGTGTAATGTCATCATTCTCGGATGACATACATCCCGGCAAGCCATTGGTGTACACGATGAATAAAAATGGACCTTAAATGGAACCTTTAGGTCACCCTTTGAGACAAGAATCGGTTGATTTCTTATTCCATTTACTTCTGTCGTTTGATACCTAATTTATAGGCATGATTGAATTAGATTTAACTCTTTGTCTCTAATTTCATAGCCTTCTAATTTATTCTGTAGAAAATAGTCACTAACGCAGTCAAATGCTTTTAATAGGTCACAAAATAGACAAATGAATGTTTACTGATTTTAGCACAAGCTTATCTTAATGGAGCGATATGAGACATCGTATTTATAAATACACGACTATGGTTAAATCTTGCTGTGGGTTATTTTCTGCGAAAGATCGCTTGTAACGTTTTACATGTGCAAAAAAATGGATCAAATGAGCGGATAGTCAACATTCAGTAGCGAGCGGATATGATGGCACCCGAAGAAGAAGACGTATTAAATTGCGGGTCTTATGAGTTTAAGATATTATCAAGCTGCAAAGGCGGCCCTAGACAAATGGACAGTGTCGATGGGAGGTCGAGGCTGAGGACTAAGGAGAGGTAAGTGGAGTATCTGAGCGGCCATTAATAGATAAGGTGTCTTATGCGAAAGGGTGGGTGACTTTGACGGGCTTTGTCGCGCACCGGCCGCCTGCGCCTCGACCCGGATAACGCGGTCAACTACATTCTATTGAGAGGATCCTTAAAGGACGAAGCGCGCCACAATTTACCTTAAATATAACGCACAATACAATACGGTTCTGTATTGTGCTATACTCTGCATTGTCCTCGGATTTCCTTTTCTTCTTTGTTTGTGGTTGAGCAGCAACGCTTTTCTCCAAATTGTTACTAGCTTCACTATTCATTATTATTACATTATATTTCTATTATCAATGATTTTCAAACCGATTATTAGTTTCTAAAATTAATTTATTTAGTCACAACTATCACAATAGTTAATTTTGCAATGACGCATCCAAGTGTAGGAATGCCTACCTACTGGAGTAGAACTAAATTGTATTGTATTGTATTGTATTATATTAAGTACTTCGCAAGGACTGAATGGTTTTAAAGTCGAGGATAGGGGAGCTACTGCTGCTTTACCTTGAATTTATTATTACCATTTGTTAAATAATTCTTTTGATTTGCTTTTATTATTTTTGACTATTAACCATTTCTGTCAATTGAATACCATCTATTTTTATTATTCCAGTATTATTATTATTCGAATTGTTTTTTTCCTAATATTGTTTATGATTATTATATTACAAATGGATTATTAATTGAATACTTTTTACTACTAATTTTCAGATCAATATTAGTATAGTAAATTTATTTTCGTGCAATGCAGCCTGGCGTAAAGTAGGAAGCTAGAAATCTGTAAAACCAAATGATATAATTTTGCTATTATATTATTATTATTCTTGTTTATCACTTGCTTGTTTATTAGATATCAGTGTACAATGTATACTTTGAAATATTTTGATATACAAAGTAAGTTTTACCAATCTCTAAAAAAAATAGAAAATTAAATTGAATTGAATTGAATTAATTTATTTTATATTATTTCATTGTTATCTATAGTATTGTAGTTAGTGTTACTAATTTATTTATAGTTAGAATTTGTTTTCCTAGTCAGGCTATATATATATATATATATATATATATATATATATATATATATATATATATATATATATATATATATATATATATATATATATATATATATATATATATATATATATATATATATATATATATATATATATATATATATATATATATATATATATATATATATATATATATATATATATACATAATTGTATGTATGTATAAAGCTTAACCTCGAAAATAGATTAAAATATAATATCTAGTAGCAGGTAAATTAGACCCGTTTTTGAAATAGGTACCTACCATTGAAATATTAAAGTTCTGTGGGATATACTAAGTTACACGTAATGCAATATAAATATAAAAGTTTTTTTCTTTAATGTTTATAGACAATTTAAATAAAAAAATTTAAAAATCTTTGTACGTAGGTACATATTTGTTTTTATTGTATTCCTTTTCTTTTTCCATATATTTTATATATTTTTAAAACTGTGTTGTTTATTAAATTTGTTTTTTAATTGTTTTTTTTTCAAATTGTGTAAGTATTATTTTATTTCTATTTCTATAAAAATTTAATCTTTGGGGCATTTATTTTAGGAATATGCCGATCCAGCTATGTTCTTGCCATATTTAGATTTAATTGTGTCTTTTTATAAGCAGTTTAGCTTGTAATTGAGCCAGAGTATTGGTAATATTGTATTAGTCATCAAGAAACTGTTATTGCAAAACATTACATAACATTACAAACATTGCATAACACTCATTATTCAAGTAACACTCATTATACAGTAATTTCAATTGATAGTGTAAAAACAAAAACTTGCAATTTTAATATTGCTGACATCGAGGAACTCTCACTGTTCTTCAACCTTATGGTACATCCTGATATGTGTACATATTCTCATACATGATACTCTCGACGTTTACAACAATAACATCTTAAATATATTGAAGACAAAAAATTGGGAGACAGCGAGCGTGAACTTTAAGCGATCGTGAACCAGAGGTTCACGTTCGATGGAAGCAGAATAAAATATTTGCAGATTACCCTAGTTTTATTGAGCTTCGCTTAAAATTTAATTTATTCAATGTGTTTTCGAGATGATAGTAAACGTAGAAACGACTCTAATGAGATATAAACCGTACACACTCAAGTACATTTTTTTAGTTGTCAAATAATTACTTATTCACATCTAAATACCCTACGTCTGCGTAGTTTAAAATCGGCAGCAGGAAGGACTAAGTCGTTTGGCGTTTAACATACAACGGGAGAAAGTTTTGTACTCGCTTAAAAGAATGGAGGCTTGCAAAGTTTTACCACTGACTTCTCCTACCCTCCCTTGTCTACTCAGCTGAGAAAGTTTTTTTAAACGTCAACGTGAATTCTGAGAAATATAATCTAGTATTCCGAAAAAGTTATCTGCCTATTATTAGTTTTTTTAATATGAGCACGAAACTTGGAATTTAAAGGCTTGAAAGTTTTGAATTAAGAAATAATAGGAAGACAATTAATCCTTCGAGTAGCGGCGTAATTTCATGGCAGACCGCGGCAATTTATTGAAATTTCTTGCAATATCGCTGCGCTCGACAAAAAGTACTTTATGGAACTACTATAGCAATCATATATAAAAAATAACTGTGCCATGATCGCATTGAAATTTCGTATATAGAATATTAAAATCTCATTTTGTGAAACAATTAGATAATTATGAATAAATATGAGAACGTCGAAAAAGTGAAAAACTCGAAAAAACGCAGTTCTAACTTGTACTTGTCTTACGGACAAATATTTAAAAATTGTAAATTTTGTATTGATCTTTATTAAATTCTCTATCAAAAATTATATTGTGTTTTGCTTATTTACATACAAAAATATTTAGATATTAGCTCATAAATACCAATACTTTTTTTATGATTTGATGTTATTCAAACAAGTGAAATTATGTTTTTTTTTATATAACCTCATTAATTTACAAATGCGCCGAAAACTTTATATATTTCAGAGAAAAACAAAATAATATATATTTTGTCAATGAATTACGCAGACATTTTGCAGTAATAGAGTTATTTATAAAAAAAACTCAATAATTAGTAATGACGCCATAGCGATAAACCGCAACTAATTTTCAACAGTTAAAATTGGAATAAAATCACTAAATTCGGTTGATTAAGTGTTTTAGAATCAAATTTACTTACATTTCTATTCATATTCAAACGGAAAACACTAAAAAAACACAAAAAAATCTGTTCACGACCCGATGTTTGACAATGACGACCGAACAGCGATGTTTGACAATGAAATTTTACCAGAAATATCCGTTTAATAATACGCGAAATTATTTTTGCGGCCGCCTATGTATATCACTATGGTAATTATAATGTATTTGGTATGGATTTTAGGATGCGTTCGAATTAGAAAATAATATTGCTGTGCGCTCCGGGAGCAAGCCGCCAATATTGGTCGTTACGTAGTCAAACGTGTTCTGATGTTCAACCAAATTTGGTCGTTACGTATCCGAAGGGTTAATTAACCCTTCGGCTACGTAACGACCAAATTTAATGGAATTTAAATTTAATGGTGATTAAATATCTATAAATTAATGCGATAATTAAATTAAAACAATAGTACACAATAAGAGGTTTCAGGAAGATGCTACGCTGCTGTAGTGCAGGATGGAGAGCGATGGATTAAAACCCACTTGTAGGGGATTCAATAACGCATGCCTATATGTTCCTAGGGGTCGACCAAATCGCTTATTTTAATTTAGGTTAAAAAGGAAACTGATATATTAAAACAACTTTGTGTCACCCGAAATAGAAACCGAAAGCCGAAATACTATGTTATAAAAAAACGTTTTTTATTGATTTTTATTTATGACGAAAAACATTTTTGTTCGTGTGTAATATTAAAATAAACCGTAGGAATTAATGAACAAATAAAATACCATGATTTAAACAAATAGTGGGTGATCCCAGTATTAGAGCCACCGTGCAAATTTTAATAGTACGAGTAATTTGTTGTTTCACTATATTGTTGTTTATTACACCTAACATTTAATTTGTAGTATTTTGTAATTTAATCTCATAATGTGCTTAATATTAATTTAAATAATAATATATATGCACGAGAAAAAACCTATTTTGCATATTATATATGTATAAGTAACGGATCTTACCGCATGGAACTCAATATTTTCCAGTTTTTAAAATTTATTTGCATATTGTTTATCAGGCTGCCAGAAAATCTCCCTGGAATATGGCCTTGGATGTAAAACCTAATATTAGGTAATGTAATGCTTCATAGAGTAATGCTTGCTTCATGTAATGCTTCACGTGGGCATTAGGCTGAACGTGCAGTGCACACTTATTCCGTCAAACTCTCTTTCAGCTATTCTGAAACTCTCCCGAATCATACGCGTTATTTACCGGCAATTTACCGGCATACAAAATATTCATGGCCGAATATTTCACCACGTTTTATAAGATAAACCAAAAATAGTTAGCCGTTCCAATCCACATACTAAAATAGGATTTCATCGTTGTGCCTTGGAGATTGAAGTAGATAATTTGTCAATAGTAAATGGCTTAGTCAGAGCGAAGACACAGACGATTGTGATCGGACTATATAAACTGTAGTAATCACCTAGCATCTGAATATTGGATTGCATCTTTTAGTAACCATGACTGCAAGTCCTCTCTCGAAAAGCCTTACAAAATCACCTGGTCAATCATCAACTCAAATGTTCCAACAAAAAATGAATATCCAGTATTCAACATTAAAAATAGCCATTATTCAACATCAATCGATATGCGACAATCGTTCTCAAGTTGGTGCTGTGTATATAGATTTTAGTAAAGTATTTGACAAAGTAAATCACAAAATAGTATCACAACTTGAGTTATATAATACATAGGCTATGTAACAGAACCCAACCAGTTTCGTCCGCCGGTCGAGAGATGGCTATCATCGATTTTATTTATGCATTTAATATTCAGATAAAATCAGTCCTCGGCTACTTGCCGGGAAAATCTAGGGGTACATAAACCGATTTTTATAATTTTATCCAGGAATAGTCTTTGAAAATATAGTAAAAATACATATTTGTTTCATTTGCTGTCTGTTTGATATTTAAAAAAAAAGTGGTGGTCTGTTAAAGGCCTGTTAAGCCATCTACCCCCTTAAAAACAATATTCCTATGACTACCTATCGGTAGGCTGCGTAATAATATCGGTCTGTGCGGGTTTCTGGCTTCAGACTTCAGCGGCTGAAACCGTTAGCAGCGGCCGCGTGGAATGCAGGTGTACGCCATTTACATAATGCACTTTCTATCTGAAGTGCCTGAAGAACAGTCGCTGAAAACTTGAAAACCATTTCAGTTGCCAGCCGCTCGTTGCGGGTGGAAAATGAGCAAAAAATCGCGGGAATATTCATTGAAACATTCCCACCTGCGCGCACGATGTTTACTATGAAAAGAACTGGAGGTATTCGATATTTGATTATATTGTAACTGGGTTGGTTTAAGTTTCGCAGTTTCAGTTTATTTTTTTTATATTAAAAAAATATATATATTAATATTATTGGAGAGAGTTAATAGTGTGATCGTACAGATATAATTTGTAACTGTTTATATAAGCAATAGGAAATGAACACCACCCATATGATCATTCTAGACGAATGCCCAACTTGACCGAACAGCCTGTATATGCCGAAATATTCTGCCTTTGTTTTTTGAGTAGTACTGTCGTTATTTGAATAATAGACTACTTTCAATACTAACACTAAGATAATGGCATAAAATAGTAAACATTTGAATACAAATATATATAATAAGGGGTTAGTTATATACGCATATACACATTCAAACATTCAAACATACATACATACATACATGATATACACACATACACATACACTACATACACACATGTTTTAAATTATTGTATGAAGCAATTCAATTTCAGGTAAAGCAATTCCAATTCCATTTTATTTTTTAAAAATCTTTACAGATTGTAGATAATTTATATACTAGGCAATAATTAAAATAAAGAAATTACCAAAACCTCTCTTATAAAGGAACAGAATCGGATATTCGACATTTTGTTTTTTTTTACAGTGGCTATACGACGTTGTATATACATCCGTAATACAACGTCGATTCTAAAGATAAATTCTAAAGATAAAATTTCAATAAATTAAGGTAATTATGTAATCACAAGTATCAATGTAATAATAATAACAAGTATCAATGTAAGAATTGAAAAAAAACGTTAAACAGCCTATATTCAAAATATTACTTTAAATCAAATATACCTACAATTTTCTCACGACTGTCGTTTATTTGCCTTTTTAGTCGCTACCTTTAGATATATAGTGCAAGACGTCCCCCTTCAGATGTACGCTGCCTATATCGTAGACGTACGCGTCTTGTTCCTCGCCAGCCGCGCCGTCTTCTCTGAACGCTGACCTTGCTGGGCCAGAAGCCGCCGTCGCCGCCTGCTAGGTTTTTCGGGATGCTTGCACGCGTTACTAACTTCATGATAACTCATAAAGCAACTCACTATACGACGTTGTATATACATCCGTAATAAATTCTATAGATAAAATTTCAATAAATTAAGGTAATTATGTAATCACGAGTACCGATCAATGTAATAATAATTACAAGTATCAATGTAAGTATTGAAAAAAAAAACGTTTAATAGCCTAAATTCAAAATATTACTTTAAATCCAATATACCTACAATTTTCTCAGGATAATCAATATTAAAATATCATTTAAAAGATAATAAATTAAAGCGAGTTTTAATCTAAATAAAATTGCCAAGAAATAAAAACCTAAAAATACATCTGAAAGTCAAAACATACTCATATTTAGGTATATTAAATCCATTTACTTACCTTTATCCATTTATTTAACAACTAAATTATAAATAATAATAATAATTCAGACTAAAAAAATGGGAAATGAAATTAAAATAATTTACCGTCACCGCCGTTTGTAGGATATTAAGGTTAGTTTCAGAAAAAAATATTTTTATACTATTCTGCATTAACACGCACTAGTTATAGCAAATTATTAACAATCTGGCAAGATATAATGGTGGTGTCAAATGCAACGGGCGAACCGTCACGCCAAGGAGTTAAAAAGACATCGAGATATTCTGTATCCCATGGAGTGAACGTAAAACACTAGTGGCAAAAACAGTCCACAGTCTAACTACGCTTCCCAGTGCCTCGCTGTAAGGCGCTGGGAAGCGTAGTATATATATATATATATATATATATATATATATATATATATATATATATATATATATATATATATATATATATATATATATATATATATATATATATATATATATATATATATATATATATATATATATATATATATATATATATATATATATATATATATATATATATATATATATAATTGATCAATAAGATGATTATAAAGTAAATAATTATAAAAGCCACTTACATCGTGACGAAGGATTCCCTTGATCGGATTCGGGAATGCTTTAGGTGTTAACGAGAATGATGAATGCCTCTCACTTGCGGAAAGAGGAGTAGGTTTAAGTTGGGCCCATTTTACAACTAGTAACGCTCACCCTTCATCCAATTATCTCAAAAATTAAGCTACAATCCTTCTTTATACGTAAACTCACTCAATTTCCTATTATTTCAAGGGAAATAACAAGACAAGACGAGCTACTTGACAGATGGAAGAATTTAAAATTTCGAATTTCGTTTTTTTATTTTCTAAAGGTGCGATATAAAGAAGCTGCGATCAATATTCAGCTGAAAACTCAAAACTAAAAGCGTGACATGCCCTCATATCAATGAAAGGAAGCAGTCAGCTCTTTCCTATTAGTTGGAAAGATTACCTTTAACCTAAATGGATTATTTAACCTAAATGGATTATTGTAATCTTTCCAACAGTGCTGGGAGAGAGGCGCCCATTACACCCCTCTCCCAGCACCACAGAGGAATGCGGGTAGTTGCAGGTGACAGCTTCGACTGCAGTATTCTTCTTGCCGCTGAAGAAGGAGCCACGGGCTCCGAAACGTCCGGCAAAGGTACAACCTTTACCAACCTTACAATTAAATAAAAATAATTTTAAAAGTTTTCAATTAAAAAATTATACATATAGATATATATATATATATATATATATATATATATATATATATATATATATATATATATATATATATATATATATATATATATATATATATATATATATATATATATATATATATATAGATCAGTATAAATATGTAGTTTTCTCATTACTGGTTACCTAAATACCTGGGATGACATTTCTTGCTTGTCAGATTACATACCTGACAAGGCATTATAAAATTCAAAAATATACCTGCACCTTACATCAATCCAGCGATTATAATCATGTGTTTAACGACGAATCTACACTGCGATTTTATTTTTTTTTTGATAGATTGATCTTTACATTACCATTTTGTTATTACGGTTTTATACAGACTAACGATATTTGAATCGTAATTTTGATGAATTTCAAGAAATTTTGTTGAAACTACATTACTCAATTATATGTTTAATAATTTTCCTTACGGTTAATACGGAAATAACTGTATACTGTAATTTTAACATGATTAAACATGTCCGACTATAACCGTACGTATACTACTACACGCTGTCATGTTAAAAGCGAGATTCTAAGGTCGCGACGTAATGAAACAACATTACGTTTTAACATAACGACACGGTAACTACCATCACGCCAACACCGTTACGCGTCGTATTAATTCATACGTATGGACCACAGTCCGAGTTATACAAGTAATCTTTGTTGAAACTGTATCTAGTTTATGGAATCATATTATTATTACAAGGCCTGACCCTGATGGATCACGCCTATAATAATAATAATAATAATAATAGCCTTTAATGAAAATTTTATAAAACATGAAATTTAGAGCATAATATTACATCAAAAACAAGCAACGTTAAAAGTATTTATATTACTATATTATTTGACACCGGTATTAAGATTGTCTTGCTGATCCGCAAAGGCCTCCCCTAAAGATTGACACACTTTTCGATTATGGCTCATCAGCATCCAAGTAAATCTTGCAGTTTGTCGAATCCCATCTAAGACGCTGCCTCCCTTTTTTTTCTTTTATGTTGTCTTGGACACCATTCGGTTACCTCCTTAACCCATTTTTCTTTGTTACTTCTTACCATATGACCTGCCCACAAACATTTCAGGTGAAGTAACATCATTATGTTTAGTTTGCTTCAGTATTTTTTCTAGTTTTATTTTGTCTTTTAACCTGACGTCTAACTATTTCGTCTTACGATGGATTATACATACTGGTGGCTATATGTTATTGTTGCTACCTAAACTGCTATAATCTATGTGCCGAACAAACAGAGATCACATGTTGGATAAATAATTTATTATTATTATTATTGTAACTACCGCTTCCCTTAGGACGATTACATATTAGATAGTATGAAATGAGCTGTCGTCTATAAATCACACAAGCACAATCGCTCCCCCTTATTACCCAATACTAATCAACCTGCTACACCAATATTGCTTTTACACGTGCAATAAATCTCCAAAGAATCCATAAATAAAGGTAGGTAAGTCCATAAATCCGACATATTCGAAGGCAGTTTGTTCGCTATTCGTTCGGGATTCAGGACATAAAATATCAGTACGGGACGTGATTTCATGCTTTAAACACCTAACTTTCGATAGTGACATATACATATCTGAATAGTTTAGTAGAATTACGCAAAAAAGGCGATCAACCTTGCAATAAAGGCAATTTTCACATTTTAATTATCGATTTGTACCACGTACCACTGTACACTCAGAGCTGGGAGTTGCAATCCTGAATTTAATGACAAAGTCTCTGCTTGAGGTCCACAAAACTAATTTGAAACCAGGAGTTGGTCCCATGGTTTAGGTAGGTCATACCACTGCAGAATTAGGACGTTTAATGAGGAATTCTGTAGTTAATATTACTATTCTCACAATAACTTTTTGCAACCAGCAATTTGTGAAGTCGCACGGTTTACGCAGGCAGTACCCTGCAGCATCAGGACTAAGGAGTATAACAAAACATCTGCGTGAAAACAGCAATAACTACTGGAAGACAGTAGATTGTCAAATCTCATGGTTTAGGTAGGCCGTGCGATCAGGGCTGGGATTCCGAAGCGACCTCAAGATATACGATTGTGGTCACTCGAAGCGGGAGCCGGAGACTTTTATCGTATGTAGACAGACTGTGAATAATCGCACTGAGTTTAAATGGCTTATTGACGTTAATCGATAAATAGAGCGAGACATTCTTCCATATCTGCATCAACGTTGTTTAGGAGATTTTTGAAGAGTTACTGATTTTCTTACAAATCGCGTAAAATCACTGCAATAAAATCTTCTTACAAAATTACATCGAACGTACTATAAAATAACAAGCTCATAGACACTCTAATAGCCGCGTTTTTGATAGTCATTGAATAGTCAAAAGTAAGGTTAGATACACGACAGCTTATGAGATGCCGTCTGGGAAATCGCCACAATCACGGTAAGTCTAAAGTACCGCATAGCTTCTTACTTTATCGTACGTGGGGGGTGACTTTATAAGCAGATTTTATTGCAGTGTTCTTATACGATTTGTGAGAAAATTATTACGCAGTGACTTTTCAAAAATCTCCCGGACAAGTTTGATGCAGACGCGGAAGAATGTCTCGCTCTATTTATCAATTAATGACGCTCTACCACCTAAACGCAGTGTGATAATTGGCAGTCTGTCAACATACGATAAAAGTATTTTCGCTTCCTTTCGAGTGATGAAAATCATATAATCGTGTCGTGGCTCGGAATCCTAGCCAGGACTAAGAATTTGTAATCCGGAGTTCAATGGAAAAGTAGTTGATTAGGACCTACAATATAAATTTCAAACCAGCAAGCAGATCACCAAGTCTCATAGTTTAGACAGGATGTACTACTGCAGAATGAGGACGGAGTAGTTAAAATCCGGAGTTCATTGACAAAGCCTCTACTTAAATCCCACAATAAAAAAATTGCAACCAGCAATTCGTCAAGAAGTGTCACGGTTTAGGCAGACCGTGCCACAGTAGCCATCAGGAAATAATACCGAAACCAGGAGTTGAAACCCAGAGTTCAATAAAAAAGTCTCTGCTCGAACCCTCAACGCCTAATTCAAAGCAGCAAATCATGAAGTCTGGTGGTTTAAGCAGGCCACTTCAGCTTTAGGACTGAGGCGTTGGAACTTAAAATTAATGAAAAAGTATCTGCTTGAAACTTACAATACTAATTGGAAACCAGGAGATCATCATGTGCTATGGTTTAGAAAAGCCGTATTACTACAAAATCAGAATTTGGAACCCGGGGTTTAATGATATAATCTCTGCTTGATTTAAAACCTTTAAAACTCGAATATTAACTTAAAACCTGCAGATCCCCAAGTCTTATGGCTTAAGGAGGCAGCCTCATTATTTGATATATAATATCAGGATTTAAGGATGACAGGTTGGTATTTTAATAATTTTATAATAATATAGAGACTGAATACGTTTGCTATTTTTTATGGAAATTAGTTGAGTAGAAGCAGTTGAAGAATTGAAATACGAAAAGAACTGAAATACGGAACGTGCAAAATAAAACCGTTTAATAAAAACGAACAATTCAGCTAGAAAATAAGCTAGGTTGTCAAAAACAAATACAGATAATGCAATTTGGAAGCTAAAGGTCCCCCAGCGGAAGCATTCGAAAACCTGGTCAGATATTGCAATAGTGCAACAGATATAAAATTGCAACAGCAAGCATACGCTTAATCCCATGAGTATATGCTCTATTGAGCGTCTCTACAAGAAGTCTGGGAATAACCCGAGGCAAATCATGGCTTAATATATTATAGATAAAAAAAACAGTTCTTACACAATTGAAGAAATTTTAAGACTAATGTCTTATACTTACTTTGTTTGACCTTGGAGATACGGGCAACTCAAATTCAGCTATATTTATCCGAGTTAGACTTACTTAACGCTCGGGGGATTTATTGTGGAATTACAAAAGTTTGCTAAAGAAAAACAATACGAATACGGTTGGGTTAGCAATGGCCGTTTTTTAATAAGAAGATGATAACCATATCTTTGTCGCACTCAATAATGCTTTGATGGGTTTATATTTCGTAAATTTTGCAATATAATTTAAATAGGTGTTTCAATTAGGAAAGCCCGTTTTGCTAGCAGATGGCGTTACTAAGTCATTGTAGGTATATAGAGTAATGACAGCTATGACGTTTTGGGTAGTAAACATACGCTCAAACATACAAACATCAAACATACGCCCAAATTTTAGCTCAGTCAGATAAAGCGTTAAGCCGCTATAGTGGAGGAATACACACACCCACACACACACACACACACACACACACACACAAACACACAAAGACACTCAGACTCATATACACATTTCTGTCCGGTAATGGTCCTAATCGTTTTAAGGGGGAGGGGGGGGGGGGGTGGCAAAATGGATATTTTTGTCTTCATCTCGATTTTTTTTAGTGTGTTCACAAAACTTTACCTTGGGTAGGGGAGCTGCTATAAAAAACGACCTCTTTGAAATGCTTGTGCGCACGATTAACTCGTGAGCGCGTTTTCCGATTTGAGCGGTGAGAAAGCAGAGGTTAATAATTAATTATCGACCAATCTTGATATTGAAGGCCCGATTGCGTATTTTTGTGAACTAAAATTGAAATTAGTTCAAGCGAACGAGATACGTAGAGCAATACGTTAGAGCGGATCATGAAACGAACGATCGTCGATTTTCCCGCTCTAAAACTCGCACTTTTATTCGTCCGAATAAGTTTGAACACATTTCGTGCGGTCTTAGATTCAGATGCTTTATGTCTGGCAGGTAGTTTTAATACGAAAAAGTGACAACCGTTCTTTGCACATTCGGCTCTAGTGCATTGCCCTGTCTCGTTCACAAGAACTAATTTCTGATTTTAGTTCACGAAGAAACGCAATCGAGCCCACTCTCACAAAAACAATGGATAAAGTAGTTAAGAAAAGGCTAGTTTTGTAATTTGAACAATAACATTTTTTGTTCTCCACTCTCTTTGTTGCATTGTGACTCATATAATTATTTTGTAAGTTAAAAAACTGTGATTTGATTTTTTATTGATTTACAAGACTTTTGGAACACCTTTTCCGCTTATCTGATTGAGCTAAAATTTTACACAGTTTTTCTCATGCAATGGCACCAAACTGGTAGGATAAGGGGGTAGCGCAAAAAAGGCAAAATTTATTTTCGCCAGAGTAATTAAGGGCCATCATTATATAAAATATATTCTATTTTATAGCTCTGACGCATCGGTAAGTTAATTTTTGCTGACTATTGACGTGTTTATTTTAATATAGATACATTTTAATATTTTTACTAACACCATTTTAATGAATATTTTGGAAAGTAATTATGATTTATTATTATTTTAATTCTTCTTCCTCTTCTTCTTCCTCAGCCTGGTTTAGTCCACTCCTGGACGTAGGCCTCTTCCTTCTTCTTCCATGTCTGTCTGTCAGCTGCTGCCCTCAGCCAGTTGGTCCCTGCTGCTTTTCTGATGTCGTCCAGCCATCGTAGTTGTGATCTCT
Source organism: Micropterix aruncella (assembly GCA_944548615.1). Classification (NCBI taxonomy): domain Eukaryota; kingdom Metazoa; phylum Arthropoda; class Insecta; order Lepidoptera; family Micropterigidae; genus Micropterix; species Micropterix aruncella. The sequence goes on from OX155956.1 coordinate 18,846,592, forward strand.
CTACGCCTCGCTTTGTGGTTCTTGCTCTCCACTGGACAAGCCTCTTCGGCCACCTCGTGTCATCCTGCCTTGCGACGTGACCTGCCCAGCTCCACTTCAGGCTGGCGATAAGTTTCATAACGTCTGTCACTCCCGTAAATGGTATTTCACTATTTTTAAATAATTATAAAAATATATAATTTCTCTTGTTTATCTTTAACCCTTGAGTACATGCGCTTTTGAGAGTCACGTTAGTGCACGATAGCGGGGTTTATGCCGCCTTTCAATTTTTACGTTTTTTTTGTTTGTGACTTGTTTCTAGTTCATTTAATCTTTTAATTTCTTACCTATTTACTCATTATCGATATAATTTATGAGTTTATTACCGTATAATTGAGCATAAACTCACCAGAATATCAAAAAAATCAAGTATTATCAAGTTCTTGCAGTATCTTATCCTAATCACTATCACAAATCCCATCATTCATTGGGTTCGACCTGAAATTAAAGCTAGTAATCTAGGTACCATAGAGTGAGGAAAATATGTAAAAAATAAAAGAGAAATTATACAGTAAACTTTTTTGCAAGTACCAAATCATAAACACAGAGGCATTATTTGAATAAATTGTTTATATTTTGCGCATTGAATATCAAAAAATAAATAAAATTTAGGTTTGAAAAAGGGGAAACAACGAGACGACTTGTAACAAAAACCGCATATTTTGTTGTTTTGTTTTCACGCCTTTGAGCAGATTATGTTCGCTGCACCTGTTTTCCATGTTTTCCCCGTGTTTTTTTTATGTTTCCTGGTGTTTTTTCGCGATCTCCGTACATGTCTTCCATACTTTGACAGTTATAACCTAAATTTGCGAAATACGGGAGAATTTCGCGTTTGACAGCCGGCGAAAGCCGAGCTCTAACGTGATTGGTGGAGGCCGCGGCTTTGTTTTTTTATTATTTAACGGCGTTCAAGCCGTTTTTGAAGTAACCTCCGGTGGCTTTCGTTCAAGATCGTCCTATTTCGATTGACCATGGCGCCGGGGCGGTCGCACGGGTTCGGTCGAGGAGATTGGCAACCGACGTGAAGGGAGAAAATGCCGGAGATTGACCACCTGGCGGTTAAATTTTTTATGTGAAGTGTGCGTGACTTTTCTGTTTGGCGGCACCTCTGAACTTCTGTTTTATGCGTATTTTAACTGCTGCTAATTAAGTGACGAAAGCGTCGCTAAATGTGACGGGACTTGCCTCCACGCCAAGGAATTTGCCTTCATATTCGGAAATTGGACATTTATTTGGCTGGAGCACATGTGACACGCCGATAAGGCGGGTGCTGAAGAAAGTGGTGCTTCCGAGGCGATTAAACGCAAATATTTCACATAATTTTGTGTTTTTTTTGTGTGCTTTAGTCTTTTGTGTGTCTGAGGAAAAAGGTTTTCTGGGGGGCCAAATCCAGTGCCGATCAATATATAGCCCACTCTCTGAGATTGTTTTTTTTAAGTTAACTTTTCTTTTTTTTCCCTTTTCAAAATTTCTTTTTGGTATATATTTTTTAAAAATTAGATTCCTTCTTTATCTTTAAAAGAAAGGTGGCGTCCTTATACATTCATTCTTTTGGGTTTTTGTGGATTCCGCTGTGTTTCCTCTAAACACGGTAGATTAGAATTTGAATGAAGTTATAGACTCAACAATGTTTTATAAACCCTTTGCCAGGGTAAACAAGTGAAAAAATATTTTACTATTATGAGCAGATCACACAAATAAACAAAACACGAAAAAAACAATTGGGATTCTAAAGTGCCACATGAAAGTAATAAAAAATGATTTTGTAAAGAAAATAAATATACATAACTTATAACTAATAAATACCAAGAAAAATACTTGCAACGATATTTTTCTTTTCTAGCTGTCCGACTACACAATAGAATAAATTCGGAATTGAAAGTGAACTTAGATACCACACGAGGAAGAAACATTATTACGGAATGGTTGATTGAGCTAGGAAGGAACGAAACGGAGAAATTGGTTAATTATAGTGCTGTATAAGAATAACTAACTACATAAAATTACTACTTTTATGTATATGTATAGATGTAAAACATATGTATATGTATACATGTATATATGTATATATGTGTAGATGTATATGTATTTAATATTATTATGTATGTATGTATATATGTATGTATATATGTATGTATATATGTATATGTATGTATATATGTATATGTATATGTGTATGTATGTATGTATATATGTATGTATATATGTTTGTATATATGTATATGTATTTATTTTATGAATATTTAATATTATTATGTATATTATGTTCCTAAAATATGCTAAGTATATGTAATATTTGTGTCAATATAGAGCTACCACATAAAGCAATGCTACATTATGTTACACTTACCACCTAAAAAAAAAAAAAAAAGTAAAAAAGAATACATAAAAGTCTACCTTAATACGGGCATCACTCCAGCACGGCAGATTTTAATCATATTAATCTAGTATTTTAAATGTGTGTGAAATATTAATAAATAAATAAATAAATATTGTGTAAAATGATTTTTGATTGCTCCTCCCTGACTAACAGAGCGACCTCGCCCCCACCATTAACAAGTTTCCTAGAGGTCATAGTTCCGAAAGAAGATCCCCGCTTAGCGTGCATTTAAGGGTTACATTATAACCAAACGTGTGCACAGTTAAACAACTTTTCTACGTTCTTTTTCTTCTAAGTTAAATTAAGGTACGCCTGCCATAGTACAGGCCTAGGTCTAGTTAGGCAGCGTTGACTTAGTGATCAAGATACTGCACCATGCTTTATTTTTTGCTACTGTTTCAAACCGGAATATTTGGTATTTTTCAGTAATGTGTATCTTGTGCTTTACTTTCAATTGAAAAAAATATATATTATTGAGTAAAAAAACGAGGTAAGTATGCCAATCTTTGCTTTCCTCAGAAAAACTCGCCCGCCGCCACAAGCAACGCACAAAATATAACTCTTACTCGGTCCCCGCACAGGACAGCAGATTCCAGAGCTTTCAGTTCTCCCAAAATATGAACAGTTTTGGGATGATCCAGGGTGGCCGCACGCACCACTGGCCTACAGTTTCGCATACCGAATACACACCTAAATATACAATACAAAAGCTGCTTACTCTACTCTGGACTTCGTTTTACATCTCCTATAGAGTTGGCTGCAATGGGAAAATATCGAGAAACATGGATGGAAATATGACTGTGGTATAGGTTGAATATCACCACCCTGCTATTGGTTAAGCATCTTCAGGAAAGGCGCAGATAAAGGTCGAAGTCGATAAATGATCGCCATTTTAACTTTCTAAAATCACTAGAATCAGAGAAGAGGAAGAACAAGGAGAAAGAAGAAAGAAAATAGCTTTATTGTAACCAAACACTAACAAAAATGAAGAAAATTTAATTTCTTTTCTAAATTGGTACAAACGGCGGGCTTTTCGTTTCACGGCATTTTTACAGCCAACCGTTATAAGACTGTCCGAAATAAAAAATTTAAAAAACACAGGAAAAAGTGGTGTGAGGATGCCTTCCCCCACCTGGTTGGATTACTTAATATTTTGAGAAAGAAAATATTTTTTCAATAACCCCTTGAGGCAGTGTAACGAAGTTGTATGACGGCTAACATGCGGAAGCTTATTCCAAAGACGAGGAAATAAAAGGTAAATATGTAGGCGAAAAAAAAAGTCTGACGTAATGGTATTGCTATCTGAGTGGAACACCATGACTTCCTAAAGGGTGAAAGAATTCTTTATGGTGAAACGGTGCATTGTGGCTATTCAGGACGTTATAAAGGAGTGAGAATTCGATTAAAATAAAACATCGAATCGACGCATCCCTATTCAAAAGCCGTTTAATAGCGCGTGAGCTTGCCAAAGTCGGTGAAAAGTAGCTCGAAAAAAGTTGCGACAACTTTTGCGCTAGCTGGGCGAGCGGCGGCGATGGCGAAAGTTTCACTCGCGGACGGCTTTTTTCCAGCAGGAAGAGGTCTCGTTGTAAATGAGGTGCCGTAATTTCAGTTACCGTTATTTTCGGACGGAAACACTTTCAAAAAAGTCGTCTCTGTAAACAAAGGCCTCTGGCGGAGCCACAGATTGGGTAAGAAGTTTCCGCTTTATGCTAGATGCGTCAATAATAGTGCTAACCGCCTTGTGACGTGCGCTAAGCACTAGTTTCAGTATTATGTCATCTCTAGGCCCATCGTTTAGTCAGTGTATGGAACCCTATTAGGGTCTCTAATAATACTTTTTAATTTATTATTTAGACTTTTTATATATTTACAAAAAATACATTACGACTATTTTTAATGGGGCTTTTCTTGACTTATGTTGTCTAGTCCAGGGGTTCTCCATCTTTTTTCACCCGGGGCACCCTTATCGGTCTAAAAAAAATCTCGGCACCCCTGAGAAATATTTTTGCCCCTTGTAAGTGACTTGAATACTTAGCTTAGGAAAAGAAGAAAAAGCTGTATACATTTAATACTCAATTGTCTTTAATGGGATGAATGGAACTGTTTAAAAGAATTTTTCATTATTTCCTTTATGTTTATAGGAAGTTTAGTTAATTTCACCCTCAGATCAATTGATCCAGAAAGTTTGCTTCTGTATTTGTTTTTTATGTAACAGTACGTTGAAAATGCAGATTCACAAAGATAGGTTGAATTAAAACGCACAAGTCTTTTCACTGCAGCCTTGCCAACAGAGTTGTTTTCTGAATAAACTTGCATCCAGAATTCCTCTTAACCACTCGTCAAAACATTTGCAATTTTGCATATCTACAGAGGCGTAGCTACTGCCGTATCTGCCGTATCAATTATACGGGGTCCTCGGGCCACGGGGGCCCCCAACCTGACCTGAACTGACCTGGCGACCTGAGTAGTATTTTCGAAGTATTACAACCGGAGAAACTCCTGTCTTATCAAACGAAGAGATATTAAACGCTTCCGGAAAACTATCGGCTAAATACAGTAAAGATATCTCAGTTATTCTTTATGACCAATTAAAGGCTCTAAAAACATGCTTTAAATTTGAAATTCAAAAAATTCATTCCATTAAGGAACTTATTGAATTATTGCTGATAAAATACAATAGTCTTGCATCCAGTTTTCCGGAGGTAATAACAGCATGATTTTTATTCTTGACCCTTCCAGTTACGACTGCAACTGCTGAAAGCTTTCTAAAATTAAAACTGATAAAAAATTGCCTAAGAACTTTGATGGGACATGAACGCCTGTCAGACCTGTCACTATTGTCCATAGAGGCAGAAACTTTAGAAAAACTAAAGTCATCATCAGCTATAAATGATTTAATAAATCAGTTTGCCGAAAAAAAGGCTAGGAGAGAGCATAATTAATTTGAATTGTTTGTAAAAAAATTGGAAAACGTGACACATAGATAATTATGATGAATAAATATTTCTTTTAATTTTATGCAAACGATTTTTTTTCTTCTGTGGGAAATCTTTACCCTTCCTAAGGGCCCCCAAACAATATTTGCTCAATCGTATAAAGCGTTTCTGTGCTATCGTAGAGGAATATACACAGACATACAGACACACAGCCACACAGAAGTGCGTCCACAATACTTCCATTGCAAGGAAAATAAAAGACAACAATGGCTATCCGTCACTTCCGTCTCCGTTTCTGTCTGATTTACGTGTCTGAATGTTTAAACTAGAAAGAGTAAAAGTATAAGCATTTACTCGTGGAGAGAGCGGTCCTGCGACTCCCTCATCTGTCTGAATATATCTATCGGGTGAATTGCCGTTTATGTCGTAACTGTTGTAAATACACACAATTCCTGGTTGATCTCTGGTTGGGCGGGAAGTTGGTGGACGAAACGGCTAAGCTTTATCGCAACAATGATGGTCTTTGTTAAGAGTTTCAAAGTAAACATTGTGCTTTAATGTCCCTTCAATTAAAGCGGGGTCGTTTTCGATACTCGGCGATAAATCTATCGAGATTTAGGTTGAAGGAAATTACACCCGATTCGATATCATCAGATCCTCTGGATGGCACGTACGTAATCTAATCACATGTTGTATTCACAGTAGAATAGAAGGATCAAGATGTATACCGAGATCAATACGATCGAGATCAAGTAGTCGAAATAGAAGGATCACTATTAAAATCCAAAGAGATATCATACGGTGTTCCACAGGGCTTCATTCTTGGTGCTCTTTTGTTTATTTTTTTTATAATTCTCATACGTGTCATTACCATAAAATATCGAAACCATTATGTATGCCGTCGACACAACAATTTTTAAGAATACGAATTTACTTAAACTAAATAATCTCAGCGAATAGCCAAAGGGAATTTTCCCTACAAAAGCGAGCGGCTCTTTGTGTGTTCAGAAGCCTCCTCGAGTGGAAGGCTACCCGGGTAAGACTCCCTTGTCTCAGGCCTCAAAGCTGGTGTACCGGTTTATTCCTACGGGATTGCATCCCGGCGCCACTAGACGGTTTGCGCACCGGTCGGCGATCCCAATCAGCTGTGCATTACGACTAATTTCCGAAGGGGTCTGGAGACTATAGAAATATACTGTTTCCTAAGCAGTGGGGTTGGATGTTGACCTGTTGTCATGCCACTCTTGAAATGACCTTGGGCTACTCGACCCCGTGTGGCACTACGGGCAAAGAACGCACATGTCCGCGATAAATTCAAACTGAATTACCGCTGTAATACAACAGGTAGAGGTTGCGTAAGCGACTTCGGACCCGTAACCAGTCTGGAGGACGGAGGTATCCTGAAGGTTTATTCCAGACGGAGATATCCTGCCAAAACTGTGTAGTTAGGGGGTGAGGTTTCCCGCTGGGTACCTTTCCCGGTGCTTCGCTTTAGAGCGTTGGACTCTAACGGGTTGCTGGTGAACTAGACAGAAGATTGTCTTGTTCCCAAGTCTTCTAGGCTCATCCCACGGCTGAAAGAACGATCTGTATCGTTATACCAGCCTGGGGTGACGGGTTCCCCCATTGTTGTCGACACCGCTATCCTGCTTTTGTCTGGAAATCATAACTTATGTATGTATTTTGGTTATAGATAGAAATTCTTTATTGTATATTTTAAACCAAAACATACAACAGGCGAACTTATTGCTAAAATTACAATGTCTTACAGTCAACCTTCGCGGAAAAGACAATATTTAGGTGCTAGTAAAGTAAAAACAAAAATAAAAACTTTACACACAATTTAGGTAACCAGATTTGTCTATAAAAACCGACATATATTTCGAACTCATCAGAGCGTACACTTTTTCATAACAAGTCACACACACACACACACACACACACACAGATATACACACACACAAACACACACACACACACACACACACACACACTCACACTCACACACACACACGCTCTCCATCACACAAACATTTGTAGCGTGCTTATTTCCATATAAATTTAAAATTCCTTTTTGATTTATTTTATTGTGTAGCATATTGTGGATTCCTTTTTAATATTACGTGTATGATTAAACTAAGATATCGTTTGGATTTGATGTCGTCATATGGTGTTTATGTTTTTTTATGGTATAGTGTTTATGGTATGTTTTAAAGGAAATAAATTAAAAAAATAAAATACAATTCAACGTTCTGCGTCAGTGAAGCCATGCGCTACCGCAGTAGGAGCAAGCGCAGTAGGAGTCGAACCCCCTCCCCTCTACCCCCCCCTCAATAGTGACTGTGTCAAGTGACTATGATGGCAAAACTAGTATTTTTTAGTATTTTGTGGTATTTCCGTGGTATTAAAATGGTATTTTTCCAAAATGATGGAGTATTTTCTTAAATACGTCGGTATTTTTTTGCGTCGTTTGTATACGAGATACTCCAATAAATTTCACAACGTGATTTAGGTCCAACAAGGCATCTGTGTACCGAATTTCAAGTTTCTAACTGCAATATTTCGAGATTGAAGTATGACTAGCGCGCCCTCTAAGGTACCGATTTTACCCACAACTTTTCAACTCTTGCCGAATGATGCTGCATGTCAAATTTCAGCTCAATCGGATGAAGGGTTTGAGCGCTATCGTGGAGGAATACACAATTTACACACAGACACATAAACACACAGAATTGCGTCCGTGATACTTTGCTTGCCAAGAATATAAAAAAACACAAATCCTACCTTTGGCAATGGCGGATCAAGAACCGATCTTGAACTCTTACCATGATCGAATAATGCCTGCAAACCAAATTTCAGCTGAATCGCATGAAGCGTTTGGGCGCTATCACCGAGGAATACGCACAGACACACAGAAGTGCGTTCACAATACTTTCCTCTGCCGAAAAAGTAAAATACGTAAGATGAAAAAGTTATCTTTCATGATAATAAGATCTTTACCACCCATGTCTCCAAATAATTACCTATCAAAAGACCCAACTATATCAACAATAATTATCCGCGGCCGCGGCAACATTTGTTTATACTTTAACTACACAAGATAATTATTAAGTTCCTCGGTGCGCAAACCGAAATATGGATAGTTTATGATGGAGAATATAATAATGCTAATGCGAATGGGAATATCTAAGTCGCTACTAGAATTGCGTCCCGAGGCAATACCTGAGCATGGCACGATGGAAATTGCTGTTTGTTTTCCATTACAATTTTGCATGTTACGAGAATTCCCAAAGTGTGCTTAATTTGTATTTTAAATTCGACGTTTGGCTCGAAGTTTAAAATCTAATAGGGATATTACGTTAAATGGGACGTTAATGGTAAGCCCAAAATTCATCATTACGTAGTATCACTTTTGCGTCAATATAACGTTAACCGGCTTCCTTGAAGTAGGTTAATCAGTAAGGCCAAACAAGTAATTAAAAGGAATAAAAAACACGACTGCCGTTTCCCAAAACTGAAATATGTATTTATGAATATTTTTATTACGGTTTTTTCAGGAAATATTTCGATACCTCCTACGTATAGCATTGTAAGTATTAAAAATGGTATTTCTGTTTTTTTTTTTCATAAATCGCATTCATTTATGGTATACTTTTAAAACTAATTGAACAAAATTCCGAAATTCGCACTATAAGTACCATTTCATTTGAAAACCGGAATTTCGTTAAATTAGTTTTAAGTATACCATAAATAAATGCGATTTATGAAAAAAAAACAGAAATAGTTACAATACTATACGTAGGAGGTATCGATTTGTGCTTTATGTATTTATCCATCTAAGTAGATACAATACAAGAGAGATGAAGTAAATGTAGAGAGATGATGTAGCGTCCGTAGCCCCTACATCATCTCGTTGACGTTGACACCGGTTCTCCTCGTTGTTACCGCAGTTAAGCAGCGGCGGGTGCGGTCATTACTGGGATGGGTGACCGCCTGAGTGTTTGACTGCGTGATGCTACAATTTAGTGAATTTAGTGCTTCTAGCCATCAAAGAATGTTTGTTTGGTGAAAGTCATCAAGAAAGTTATGTTTGGTGAAAAAAGTTTGAAGGGAGTAGAAAGCATACCTCTTCCTAATAATACTGTTCATCGCAAGATCGACGAAATATCCTAATGGACTGAGGAAGAATTTGTACGCAGAGTGGGTGAGAGTGACTTTTTTTGTTTGCAAATAGATGAGTCGACTGATGTACCTACAAGGCCTAGCCCAGTTACTAGCATTCGTACGTTTCGTATGGATCAATGAAATACTTGAAGATATGTTGTTTTGTGAACCGATTGCTAGAGGCACTAGTGAGGAGAAACCCCTGCCCTAGGCTGTCAAAATCTCGGGGCCTTAACTGTCCATAATATATAAAAATTATACTATTTAATACAATTATACATTCAAATAGTTTACATTTTGTACTTAGAATTTCAATTCAATCATTTTTTCTATTAGAAACAATTTCAAAAATTATGATTGTAATGATTACTTGTTCGGGGGGCTGGGGGCTCCCTAAATGGCGTGGGCCCAAAGGCCAGAGCCTACTTGGCCTTGAGGCTAATCCGGCATTGTATTTACACCTCAAATAACCTTGTCTTTCGGCATATTAAGCAGCCATAAGTACCTAGGGCTTCTGCCTGTAGGGTTTTGTTTATATTGTATATACCTTCAAATGATGTTTTTTACGAGGATTGTGCGCTGGTCTGCTAGTCGCATCATTGTAACGATGTGGCATGTGTTTTCATCAATATTGACAGGAGCTCAAGACTTTTTAATGGAATTGAAGAACTGATTGACATCTTGGTCAGACGTGGTCCGAGCATCACTATCGTAGAGGACTAGTGGTGTGGTATCATAAATACTCATTTTATATTTGTCATTAGATAAATGATTATCATCGCTGGATTGATGTAAGATGCAGGTATATTTTAGAATTATATAATGCCTGTACATATATGTATACATAAATTAAACATATACATAAAATATATACACAATGTATATATATATATATATATATATATATATATATATATATATATATATATATATATATATATATATATATATAAATATATATATATATATATATATATATATATATATATATATATATATATATATATATATATATATATATATATATATATATATATATATATATATATATATATATATATATATATATATATATATATATATATATATATATATATATATATATATATATATATATAGATATAGATATATATATATATATATATATATATATATATATATATATATATATATATATATATATATATATATATATATATATATATATATATATATATATATATATATATATATATATATATATATATATATATATATATATATATATATATATATATATATATATATATATATATATATATATATATATATATATATATATATATATATATATATATATATATATATATATATATATATATATATATATATATATATATATATATATATATATGAGAATGTGAGAATGTGAGATTATATTTAGAGAAATGTCATAGAGATGAATACGACTAGTGTCGAAATATTCTCAGTCATATAATTTCTTCTAAAATAAGTTACTAACATCCATTTCTGTTACAGAAACCATCCTCCTATACTTATTACATCCAAGGGCATACAGTAATTCGGCTGCAATAACTAAGAACATTATAAGTTATCAATTGCGGAAACAGGTGCTGCTGCCCTAAGTATTTAAAGAGGACATTAACTATCGTTTAAATGTTTCTGGTCCACCAGGACCCCAGATAAGTAACTTTTCATGAATCAAATTTTATATATTATTGAAAATAATTAAAAAAAAATTACACCCTTAAAATATCAATATATATATATATATATATATATATATATATATATATATATATATATATATATATATATATATATATATATATATATATATATATATATATATATATATATATATATATATATATATATATATATATATATATATATATATATATATATATATATATATATATATATATATATATATATATATATATATATATATATATATATATATATATATATATATATATATATATATATATATTTATATATATATATACATAAAATATACATATACATAATATACATAAATTATCATCCCAGGTACGTCATAAGAGAACAACATCATAAGATAACAACAAATTTATACTGTTTTTCATATAATTTTTACAATTTAGGATTAAGATTTTTAGGGTTTTTTTTGAAACGTTGTTCAATGTTGCGGCATAACTAAGTCCTCAGAGATCGGGATTTTTATTAATCGCTAGTCAAATCTCACTATTGCGTCGAGGGCCGTTTATACTATCAAACCATAATAAAATATTGTTCAAGTGCAAAAGGTAATATTTTCAACCTCGTATTGAGAACCTCTGAAATATCATTTACGATGAGAGGTTCATATCATTTTAACGGAAATACAACAGTTTGAATTAGTGAAGGAGGCAATATGATATTTACTTTCACTTCAAAGGCGGGTGGATATAATAATGGATTTTCGGAATACTGCAATTAGTTTGTCACACTGACGTTCTCATCGATCAAATAATAAATATTATTATCAATGCCCTCGATATCAGCGATTAATGCATGACTACTTTTCCTGATCGCGCGAGCACCTTTGATATATTATCCCATAAAATTCTTATCAAAATATTAGAGCAAGCAGGCGAAAGAGTTTGTAAACGCCGATACTTTCAGATCTGACAGTATTTTGACCATGTAATGCTAGAGTAGAGTCAGCTGGCCAGATTTTGGGACACCTGGCGTTGGCGTACTAGGAAAGGTGAAATTTTAATTAGTACCCGTTAATTGTTTTGGAAAAGCTGACAAATCATCATTCACACAAAGGGCAGGCTTTGTACATTACACCCCGAATTTACAATTCATTCAAAGAACCTGTTATAGGATTTATGACCTTTTATTATACGTAACACAGAAACCTGCATGACAAAATTTCGGCGTAAAATTTGATAAATAAATAAATAAAAATATAATGAACATCTTAGAATGTTCTAGTGCAGGTTCCCCTTGTGCAGGTTCTGTCAAGGGGCCGGGAAAACTCCCTTGCACCTCATGTGCGAGTGTGGCCCGCTGATGCGCAAAAGATACACCCACTTAGGTGGTCATTACCTCCAACCTGAGGAGGTAAAACAATCTCACGCCAAAAGCCTGCTGCGGTTCTTAAATGACACGAGGCTTAGCGCAGAACTATAGTATTTGGCGAACACAATAGATCAGCAATGGTCGCAGTGTTACAAGGTTCATAATGATCTTATGAAAGCCCAGCACAACAAATAAATAACATCTTAGAAGCCGGTGAGACATTTCAGCGCTTCAATCTTTGACGATCTTCTCACGCACGTCATGTATTTTTCACTGCGGTTCTGAGTGGTTCAGCACGATAGTTTCCGGTTACAGTAAAAAGAACCCGCCCAACGGGGCGGGTTCGTTTTACTGTAAATTTAATTTAACGGAAGTACCAACGGGTACCTCATTAACACCCCTGCACAAATATGATCTATTATTTATAAACCTCGATTAATCTATCTAATTAGACGCAAATGTCGGCCATGTTTGATTAATGCGCGCCATGAAGTTGTTGACAGTCATTCCAAGTTAGATCTGTCAAAAGAGGCGAGCGGCATACTGACGGGTGGTCGGGTCGCATCGCTTTTGCGGCTCGCCATAAGCTTTAAGAAAATGCGTAGAGAAGCTCTTCCATATAATAGGAGCCTCCTATAATCCATTCTCAGCTCAATTATTATTATTTATTCCGTAGCCGGCGATTGGGGAGGGGGTCGCCCTCGCAGCCAATACGCTGCTGTCGGTGCCGCTGGATCTCGTACTCCATTCACGATTCGCTTCCATTCTTGACGATTTTTTGCCACGTCTCGAGCATCTCAGCTAAATAACTGCAGGGTCTTATACCTAACTAGAAATTTAGAAAACATATAACCCAATTTAGAAAACATATAAAAAAAGATTTGTTTCGGCCTTCCGACGATTACACGTGGAACAGTTTATTTACGAAATATTAATTTATTTTATAAGATAGGAATATTAATTTTATAATATACATAGGTAGAC
>OX155956.1:18860351-18923568 GCA_944548615.1 Micropterix aruncella
TCTTTACAAAGCTTATCAAATATAACAATATTATACTGTTTTCTACAATATTTCTTTACAATTTTTTAATATTTTACAATTTTATATAGGTTTACCCTATTTTGATAACATTATACAATCTTTATTATAAACTCCTCTGCCAGAAATTAAGGTTGAAGTTTCTTCTTTCATTTCATTGAGCATATGGAGGTTTTTTTATTTTTATTTCGATTTAATGGCTCGTTGGTAACAAACTCAGCCAATTGTATCATATTTTAAATGTTGGTGGCATTCGAAATTTGAATTATTTCGTAATGTCACTTTCATTTAGAAAACGGCTTTGCCGAAGTGATCAATAGTTTAATTTTTTATTTTTTCGCTTAATTCGTCTCAATTGAAGGCATTTTTTGTTGCATAAGGATAAGCCCTATTTATGAGATATATGGATGAATAGTGATCGTTAGTCGACTGCAAAAGGACCTTTAAACTTACATTGCACCGTCGAAAGTCGTGCACATCCGTAAGTATATCTCATTCAAACATAAGCATTTCCCAATACAAGCTGGGATCTCCTTCGCTACTTTTTAAGTAGCTTTTACTAATTTTATTTTAAATAAAAACATCATCCTATAAACGGATTTCTTTACAAACCTTATCAAATATAACAATATATATATATATATATATATATATATATATATATATATATATATATATATATATATATATATATATATATATATATATATATATATATATATATATATATATATATATATATATATATATATATATATATATATATATATATATATATATATATATATAACAATATATATATATATATATATATATATATATATATATATATATATATATATATATATATATATATATATATATATATATATATATATATATATATATATATATATATATATCTTATATATAAAATTCTCGTGTCACAATGTTCGTTCCCGTACTCCTCCGAAACGGCTCGACCGATTCTCATGAAATTTTGTGAGCATATTGAGTAGGTCTGAGAATCGGCCAACATCTATTTTTCATACCCCTTAGTGATAAGGGTTGTCCACCCTAAACATTTTTCTTTAATTTTTAGACATTTTTTTAATTTCTTTATTTTTTTTATTATGTCGCATTAAAAAATACATACAACCCTAAATTTTTACCCTTTTATCACCAACCCTTATTTTTTAATAGCCATTTTAGTAATTTAATCATTTTTCATCCCCGGTCGATAACTGATCAATCGTCATTTAATTAGTTATCCCCGCCAGTTGTCTACAGGTGTCACTTCTCACCCAGTAAACAGCACGGAGTAGGGATGAGAAGAAAGCCGGTCTCCTGTTTCTCTCACACAATAAGACTTCTCTCACTCCCTACACAGTTGTCGGCCATCATTATTGTTTATGCATCAAGTGTAGTAGTAACGTTGACAATTATTATTTTGCTATCTCAGTGTAACTCTCATATTAACTATTAATCATTCCTATTTTATTAATAATAATAAAATTATCAATTTAGAGTGTATTTTGCACGATTAGTTAATCAAGTGATTTTCATAACCTCAAAAGTACTCAACACGTGGCACGAGCTTCCACCAACAACGGCTTTTGTGTTGTAAGTATATTTTTTTTAATTAAATCGAAAATGTTGTTGGAAACGGTCAAAAAAGATTCGGTGGAATTTAATTTTTATTAAAATTGGGCAAACTTTTTTTTGTATTCATTTTTTTTTACCATTTCTAACCATATATTTTCGATATGATTATGAAAAATAAAATTTTTCGCTTTTGTAAACCAGTCTAATGTTTACATGAATATGTAAATGAATGTGTGTACAACCAAATATTAAATACATTATAACTAGGGCCAAGATTTTTGCCGTGATTTCATTTTAACATTTTACAATTAATGCTCTTAAGGTGATGCTATTGGCTAAATCAAATTCAACTTTCTTTTGAGACAGGCGAGGGGTGAGATGAAGCGGGGTACGATTACAGTAGAGGTATTTTTTAGCGCCCTCTATGAGTACACGGTTATAACTACTTGATTGCGCGCGACCACCGCGTAAAATTAGCGCTGTCGTCGCTCACGGCGCCATAGCGACATGTGACGTCGCCATTGGGACATCCGCTCGCAACCTAAGGTCGCGGTCGGCGCCGCTGTGGAAGCAGTTTTAATCTATACTAATATTATAAAGAGGTAAAGTTTGTGACGTTTTAGGAAGTAATCTCTGGATTTACTGAACCGATTTTGAAAATTCTTTTACCAATAGAAAGCCACGTTATTTGTGAGTGTCATAGGCTATATATTAATCCGAAAAATGTAAAGACTTTTTAGTGGTAGTAGGATTTCCAAAGTAAGTCGGAAAAAACGGTCGAACGAAAACGTTTCTAACAAACGCTGCCTTAACGATGAGAGATATATGATTAAGTTCTAGAAAAAAGGTGTAGAGCTTAATAATGCCTACAAAAAAGTCAGCGACAGCATATATGTAACTTTTATATTTAAGTCACAAAAAGTAGTTTTTCAAATTAAAAAAAATAATTTAAATCGTTAGGTCATATTTATTGGTCATATTATCAACAATTATGAATTATTATCAAAATAAGTAAATTTATCGTATTAAGTGTTTAAAACAAAACACTTTTTCCTTTTACTGCATAAATAGTTAAAGAGATAATACGACATAGGTATGGAACCGCGACCGTGTCGTCTATCTATACTAATATTATAAAGAGGTAAAGATTGTGAGGTTGTAGGAAGAAATCTCTGGATCTACTGAACCGATTTTGAAAATTCTTTTACGAATAGAAAGCCACGTTATTTGTGAGTGTCATAGCCTACATATTAATCCAAAAATGTAAAGACTTTTTCGTGGTAGTCGGATTTCCAAAGTAAGTCGGAAAAAACGGTCGAACGAAAAGGTTTCTAACTAACGCTGCCTTAACGATGAGAGATATATGATTAAGTTCTAGAAAAAAGTTGTAGAGCTTAATAATGCCTACAAAAAAGTCAGCGACAGCATATGTCAAACTTTTATATTTAAGTCACAAAAAGTAGTTTTTCACATTAAAAAAATAATTTTAATCGTTAGGTCATGTTTATTGGTCATATTATCAACAATTATGAATTATTATCAAAAAGGGTAAATTTAACGTCTCAAGTATTTAAAACAAAAGACTTTTCCCTTTTACTGCATATAATTTTACTTTTACTGCATAAATGGTTAAAGAGATATGATACTCACAAATAAGACACTCACAAGAAGACACTCACAAATAACGGTAATATAGTCAAATTGGCATGCAAATACATACATACATATGCAGTAAAAATATAACCCGTCTTTTGGCAGTCAGGAAATAAATCATAGCACTCAGTACTAACCAAACCACACTCATAATTTCATAACAAGTAGGTAAAATGTTTTACCGCCCAACGAAGTGGGCACGGGTCAGCTAGTATATATATATATATATATATATATATATATATATATATATATATATATATATATATATATATATATATATATATATATATATATATAGTTAATATTTGATTGGTTTTTTGTAAAATCTTTTTTTAAAGAATTCGTTTAAAGGATGACACTTTGATGAAAAAATAAAAATAATAAAAGCCACTTACATAGCTGGAAGGTTTTCCCGGACTGGACTGGGAAATGCTTATTGTTTAAACGAGATGTATTCTTGGATGAGTACCACTTTCGACGGTACACTGTAGGTTTAATGGGATCCCTTTATCGCTAGCGAACGATCACCCTTCATCCACATCTCAAAAACAAAGCGTATCCTTTTGTAAACCAAAATAAAATGTCTTTATTAAAGACAAATTTAAGCAAAAAACAATGAAAAAAATCACAATCAATCGTCTCTTAAATGCGGAATGACATTTCGAAAATTCGATTTGAAATTCGAACATGGATATGTTCGAACTCTTTAAAAGGACGATATACGATTGCTGGGCTCGCTATCAGCCAGCTATTAAATGAAAATAAAAATAAAATACTTCATTTGCTCGTTCCCATGAAATAAGATATTATCTTATTTCATGGGAACGAGCAGCAAATAATAAGTTGCTTTTATTATTTTTATTTTTTCATCAAAGTGTCATCCTTTAAACGAATTCTTTAAAAAAAGATTATATATATATATATATATATTTATATATATATATATATATATATATATATATATATATATATATATATATATATATATATATATATATATATATATATATATATATATATATATATATATATATATATATATATATATATATATATATATATATATATATATATATATATATATATATATATATATATATATATATATATATATATATATATATATATATATATATATATATATATATATATATATATATATATATATATATATATATATATATATATATATATATATATATATATATATATATATATATATATATATATATATATATATATATATATATATATATATATATATATATATATATATATATATATATATATATATATATATATATATATATATATATATATATATATATATATATATATATATATATATATATATATATATATATATATATATATATAATTGATCAATAAGATGATTATAAAGTAAATAATTATAAAAGCCACTTACATCGTGACGAAGGATTCCCTTGATCGGATTCGGGAATGCTTTAGGTGTTAACGAGAATGATGAATGCCTCTCACTTGCGGAAAGAGGAGTAGGTTTAAGTTGGGCCCATTTTTCAACTAGTAAACGCTCACCCTTCATCCAATTATCTCAAAAATTAAGCTTACTAGTTGAAAAATGGGCCCAACTTAAACCTACTCCTCTTTCCGCAAGTGAGAGGCATTCATCATTCTCGTTAACACCTAAAGCATTCCCGAATCCGATCAAGGGAATCCTTCGTCACGATGTAAGTGGCTTTTATAATTATTTACTTTATAATCATCTTATTGATCAATTCTAAAAAGAATATATACACAAAACTATCAAATATTTCTATATATATATATATATATATATATATATATATATATATATATATATATATATATATACATAAAATATACATATACATAATATACATAAATTATCATCCCAGGTACGTCATAAGAGAACAACATCATAAGATAACAACAAATTTATACTGTTTTTCATATAATTTTTACAATTTAGGATTAAGATTTTTAGGGTTTTTTTTTAAAACGTTGTTCAATGTTGCGGCATAACTAAGTCCTGAGAGCTCGGGATTTTTATTAATCGCTAGTCAAATCTCACCATTGCGTCAAGGGCCATTTATACTATCAAACCATAATAAAATATTGTTCAAGTGCAAAATGTAATATTTTCAACCTCGTATTGAGAACCTCTGAAATATCATGTACGATGAGAGGTTCATATCATTTTAACGGAAATACAACAGAATTAGTGAAGGAGGCAATATGATATTTACTTTCACTTCAAAGGCGGGTGGATATAATAATGGATTTTCGGAATACTGCAATTAGTTTGTCACGCTGACGTTCTCATCGATCAAATAATAAATATTATTATCAATGCCCTCGATATCAGCGATTAATGCATGACTACTTTTCCTGATCGCGCGAGCACCTTTGATATATTATCCCATAAAATTCTTATCAAAATATTAGAGCAAGCAGGCGAAAGAGTTTGTAAACGCCGATACTTTCAGATCAGACAGTATTTTGACCATGTAATGCTGGAGTAGAGTCAGCTGGCCAGATTTTGGGACCCTCAGGTCCCGCAATAAGAGCTGGCACGTTCACAGTACTCACACTAATGCAATGTCACTATACAGTGTGTTTCAAAATAAATGTAAAAAATTTAAAATATCTACCTATATATAGGTGGATATTATATTATATATTACAAATATAACCTTATATAATTACCGTAATAACTTTTTAATAAGTCTAGTTATTTAATGATCCTTAATGACCGATTGACCTAATTACGAATCGCCCAACTAAGTGCGTTGCCCCATTAAACAAACATTAACACGTTTCAAATATATTTATTTAATGTAAATACATATCTAATGTACACATACTGAACGTGAATGCACAATATTAGTACTTTTCATATCATAGTATTGTAAAAATACTATGATAAAAATAACAGAAAACTTTCAATAAAAATGTACCTGAGATAAAAAGGATAAAGAGAATACCACGAATATACAGAATACCACGAATACCACAATACCACAGAATACCAGAATACTAACATATCTAATGAATGTAATAAAATTCATTTATTTAAAATTCACTCTAATGTTGTTGTATTATAATTAATAACCTGATGTATTATAATTAATAATGCTTCTAACCAGAATCGTAAGTTAAATCTTCTACCCCACTCAAACTTCCATCGCTCGAAGAACTTGATGTGTCGCAGTCGGAATTTCCTAGTGTTATTATAAGTGTGTCAGTGAAATTATCCATTTTTGGTTCTAGTTTAACATATTTTTCCTCGTGTTCTCTCGTCTTTCTCCAAACGTCACTAAACATGTTTCTAAACCGTAAGTAAAAAGAACCCGCCCAACGGGGCGGGTTCGTTTTACTGTAAATTCAATTCAACGGAAGTACCAACGGGTACCTCATTAACACCCCTGCATAAATATGATCTATTATTTATAAACCTCGATTAATCTATCTAATTAGACGCAAATGTCGGCCATGTTTGATTAATGCGCGCCATGAAGTTGTTGACAGTCGTTCCAAGTTAGATCTGTCAAAAGAGGCGAGCGGCATACTGACGGGTGGTCGGGTCGCATCGCTTTTGCGGCTCGCCATAAGCTTTAAGAAAATGCTTAGAAAAGCTCTTCCATATAATAGGAGCCTCCTATAATCCATTCTCAGCTCAATTATTATTATTTATTCCGTAGCCGGCGATTGGGGAGGGGATCGCCCTCGCAGCCAATACGCTGCTGTCGGTGCCACTGGATCTCGTACCCCATTCACGATTCGCTTCCATTCTTGACGATTTTTTGCCACGTCCCGAGCATCTCAGCTCAATAACTGCAGGGTCTTATACCTAACCCGCCAATTTAGAAAATATATAAAAAAAGATTTGTTTCGGCCTTCCGACGATTACACGTGGAACAATTTATTTACGAAATATTTATTTATTTAATAAGATAGGAATATTAATTTTATAATATACATAGGTAGACCGTGGACAATAAAAAAATATTTTAGTCTTATTTTCAGTTGCTTTTATTAACTTTCTAAGATAAAATAGCATGCAACTAACATACATATAAACCAGTTTTTTTTTATTTAGGAAATTCACAATAAAAGCTTAAGAATAAAATAGATGATTTAAATAGAAATAGCAAGATTTCAATAGAGGTGTGTATTAAAAATATTTCATGTCGCTCCACTATGCTGTGCTTGTGCTTGAGCAGACATTACACTGCATTATATAAGTAATCAAATTAAAATATATATTTTTAAATATTAAATATTAGGTATAGGATAAATACTGGATATTTATATAGATATAAATATATACATATATTGATATATGGATATAAACATACACAAAGAATACTGTATACATATATTACAATACCTAGGATACACGTGAGATAAAGAATAGTCGAGATAAAAAAATATGTATAAAAAAGTCAACATTAAAAAAAAAGAAGATAGTCGTGATTTAAACAGTCTTGTTTAAAAATAGTCCTGATTAAAAATAGTCGAGATTGCCTATAAAAAAATTTAGTTAATAATGTCAAGAGAATATCAGAATATAATTGAAACCGCTCGTTGGTATATAAACTGAAGAAAGTGTTGAATCGCTAAGTTTACAATTATAAATGAAGTTTATTTTTACATATTTTAATATTTGACCTATCATAATGATTAACCTGTCGGAATCTAGCTTTCACGCTCAAAAAACCGCGCCGCAATTTTTTTGTCAATTTACTTCATAAATACCTACTAACAAAATCGTTTTTTTTTTACAAAATCCCTTAATAATTGGTGTTGTTAGTCATGTATATTATATAATTATATAATATATATGGGGGCCGGATGAAACGGCCACGCACAAATCTGTCAACCACCGCAAAATGCCTATAGGCATTTTTGGCGCCTCGACGGTTAAGATAGAGACAATGAAACATGTCTTAAATAAGCTCTGCATGGGGACAGTTGAAACATATATCAGAGACATTCGCTTAATTGCAAATTCGAATGTTGGTACTTAGTATACGAAAAATAATATCAACTCAAACTTTTGTGAGAAAGAGCGTATATGTAAATATATTATTTAGGCAAATATTCATTAAAAAGCTGCTCGTTCATTTTCATAAACATTATTGACTAATTAGGTAGCTAGCAATAAAAACGACGAGGGCTGGAGAAGATCCAAATTTGGTGATATCTCGGTTTAGAACGACATTAACACAAATTACAGGTTTGGTACATTGCACCCCGAATGCACAATTCATTTGAAGAACCTGGTAAAATATTAGGTAATATTGATAATTTCAAAACTAAAATTAATAAATTAGATCATTTTTGGAGTTTGGGCGTTCTGGAACGGAGATCTTACTAACAATTATAGTTCAATTTGTTTAATATATTGTATATATGATAAATGCCAAATAGATCTGTTCTATTATTAGTATTAGTGTTTTAACCTTAATTAGGTAGAAAGTATAATACGGTATAATGTATTTTTTAATCACGACAAAATAATCTCTATATACATCAGCTCACAATCCAAATTACGTCGTAAATCGCACATCTATATGCGAACTACTATATACACGCTACTATATACAAGTTTAATGATATTATTTATTTGTGTTTGTGATGAAGAAGTAAGTTAATAGGTAGACGAGTATTCCAATATTTTTAAATGCCTTGGAATGATGGCACACGTAAATGAAACACAATGGAATCAAGAGACTAAATCAGAGAGTAACCAGGGACTAAAGAGATCGTGTTACCTACATTTCTAGCTACATAATACTACGAATATTATTAATAGTTCTACGAATATTATAATAATAACTATAGAAGGCAACTTCCAGCATTAAAATTCATATCGTGATCTATTTCTAAGATGCCCATCGATGATTAATAACTTGAATTTCAGAAATCCTCTTCGTAATTTATGCCATAAGTTATGGTATTTCAACAATACGAGCTTTTTAGCATATAAAGTTATTCCCACCTTTACTAGGTAAGTCATACGCGGCTTAGTATATAATTTGAAATAAAGTGTTATATTAAAATATATAAAGGTTTTCATTTCGCTTTGTAATAAATTATTAGTTTAAAAAAAACACTAAAACAGGCTTTTATAAATGCACGTAAAAACACTTAATCGTGGTCAAAGTTCATTACAAGACCTTTCTAACAAGTCCAAACACGGCTATGATACGATATTCCATCATGGAATGCCAGTGCCTATCTTCCGGCTTCATCATCAGACCTTAAAACCTAATCGTGGTCAAAGTTCATTCCAAGATTTTTCTAACAAGTCCAAACACAGCTATGATACGATGTTCCAGTTCATATCTTCCGACTCCATCATCAGATCAGTTCGACAGTAACATATTTTGTATTGTCATCAGAACTACATACAGCTGCCAATTTTCATTACGCTACGATGTTTGGAAGATGGTTAAATTAGTTACCTTAGATTCCATTACATAGTTACATACAGGTCGACCTAATAAAAGCGTTTTAAAAAAGGGTCTTAACCGTTCTCTGCAGGTCGTCATATCTTATTTAGTTTTATCGGTATTATTGACCCTATCTTGCTTTTTCTTAAATTATGACCTGCAGGCGTTGCCAGCAGTCCACATTAATCATTGACATGTCAATCATTAATACTCTTGCGTTACTTAATATTTCCTTAACAATCAAAACTTACCCTATGCAATAGTACCGATAGTGTGTGAAATAATTATACCTGTTACACTTTTACTTTCCTAGCAAGGAAAGTATTGGAGACTCACTTCTGTGTGTCTATGTATAACAATTCTATATGTCTGTCTGTTTGTCTATCTTTGTGTATTCCTCCACGATAGAGCTATCTTTCTCTTCCTCTTCCTATTGCTTTAATAGATACTCAAGTACTCAGAATGTAACTCAAAATATTCTTCTTTTCTCGATATTCTACTTCTTCCGTGGATATTCCGCTTTATATATAGTGCTTAAGTAGTTACCCAAATACAATAGTTACCTAAGTTACTTTGGGTGGTCACTACCTCCAACCTGAGGAGGTAAAACAATCTGGCGCCAAAAGTCTGTTGCGGTTCTTAAATGATACAAGGCTTAGCGCAGAACTATAGCAGGTGGCGAATACAATAGATCAGCAATGATCGCAGTGTCACAAAGCTCATAAAGACCGTAGAAAAGCCCCAAACAATAAATAAAATAAATTAAAAAAATACCCAAGTACTATGAAGATATACAGTTTTGGACGAAAACACATTCGCTATCGGGGAGGTGGAGAGGGGGGGGGGGGAAGTGTAATAATATTCAGATGAAACAGTCCTTGGATAGTTGCCAGGGAAAGGATTGGGGTGACACAACTGATTTTTTTCTTGATTAAAGGGACTCTGTATCATAGGGTATGAGATGCCCACAAAGGCATGCGGCGTAAGTTTTGTGACCCGGCATGTCCCGGGGTAAATGAGATATAGATACATAATATCTCGAGCCACAACACTTGATAATATCAAAGGATAACGCGAGAAAGGACTTTGGCACCTCTCACGCCGTTGCTCGAAGGAAACTGATTGGCCTGCCAGGTAGGAAGAGCAAGTTGATGGTACTTGTTTAACTTTCAAAGTGCCTGCATGGAACGTCAGGATGTTGAATTACGCGTGGGAGCAATATTATCAACAGCGCTCTATTATCCGACTCTTCCATATCTTTTGCGTTCATTTCCAAAATATATCGATATTGAAAATTATCAATGAAAATAAATATTGATTACGCACTATTTTGAGCTTCACAATCATCGCTCTTAAAAGTGATCAAAACTTTTTCTAATGCAAAATAATATAGATTAGGTAAATTACGATAGACTATTTCGTAAAAGAAAGCAATAATCCTTATTTTTCTTTTGTTAAATTTTCGACACATACTCAAAATAAATAATATTTTTTGCTGGAAATTAAATACTCTCAATTGATAGCTGTCAAAATTATGTTACTAGGTAATTGCTCCGCTTCGTAGCATTGCTAGGTAATTGCTTCGTAGCAATTGCTAGGTAAATGCTCGTAGTAATTGCTCCGCTGCTGCCGTGTATTTTTCTAACGAATCAATCTAACGAATCTACAGTATATTATACTAAATCAATAGAAATTTTATTACTTTGCCGAGTGGGTAATTTAAAAAATCGGTTGTGTTACCCCAAGACTTTTCCGGCAAGCAGCCAAGGACATTTCATCTGAGATGAGAAGTTGGCGAAAATTCATGTTAATGTGCGACGCAACGCAATGA
Organism: Micropterix aruncella; assembly: GCA_944548615.1. Lineage (NCBI taxonomy): Eukaryota > Metazoa > Arthropoda > Insecta > Lepidoptera > Micropterigidae > Micropterix > Micropterix aruncella. Next base: position 18,871,902 of record OX155956.1, read on the forward strand.
AAATTTGAATTTCGAACACGCGTCATCGAATTCAATTTGAAAATCAAATTGATTTCTACAATCAGGATCATACCAACATGTCAGTAGACCAGCGACATTGTTTACATACATGCTATCCTTCTCACTTTTATGGTTGAGGGATATTAGCCCCTTCCTTTTCCAATAAAATATGAGCACGTAAAATGGAAAGAGTTTCAGAATGACAGTGATGAATATTATGTATCGAAAACAATTTTTGTTCAATGTGGAAGACTGAAAGCATTTGTTTTTTTTCCATTTGTATTGTATGCAGAACAAAATAATTTTGCATTTCAATATTTCATACGCATTCAAAATCAACGCTTCGCCCTATTAAAATAAAAATACCGATATCAATTAATAATTTTGGTAATATAATATAATCGTTTACAAAATAATAATTGCGTCAATACACTTCAATAATACTTCACCCTTAGAGCCCATCTATTCAACATTGGTTTGACCGAGAGCAAGGACTGCCGAATATGTGACGAAGAACCTGAAGACAGCGTTACACATCGTCGGTCGCTGCACAGGCCTCGCCGCAAAAGACACAGTTTACTGGGACGAGCCTTTCCCGAACTCAGCGATCTGCCCAACTTGAAATTCAGTGATCTGCATGGACTGGTAAGCAGTACCGGGCTACTAGCAGACCGCTGACCCAACCACAAAGTGGGTAGTTACAAAAGATCGTATACATCCAGATCTTATAGACCGAGGGATGAAATCGAGCCCCCCCCCCCCTTCCGTTTACTACGACTACTTCAATAAATATTAAAACAGACACACACACAGACAGGCTTCAGTCTGGAAATGGTTTTAATCGTCTGAAAATCTCGTCGGTTGGTGGGCCGGAAAAGTAAAAATCTAATTTCGAAAGTGCGACGCGACGCAATGAAAAATTTGAATTTCGAACGGGCGTCATCTCGTTCAATTAAAAATCGAATTGCAAACCGAAATATGTTTTTAGCAAACAAACAAATTTAAATAATTGATTCCGCCACACACTTGTATGTCGGAATTTAAATATTATTAGTGTAGCTTGTATATGAAATATTACAACCAAAATGTCACAATGTTATTTCTGCCCAACAAGGCGTTTGTGTACCAAATTTCAAGTCGCTACGTCCAATATTTCAACGATGAGATATGATTAAAGCGCCCCCTGGTGAAACGATTTTAACCACAATCTTTTGAACTCATGCCATGACCAAATGATGCCTGAATACTAAATTTAGGCTCAATCGGATTAAGCGTTTGGCTACTATCGTGGAGGAAAGCATGTTGTAGTTTTCATAAGTACGTTCTTTTACCAGTTCTCATTAGGGTGACCACATTTGGGTGACTGCGAATCTTAATTTTTACCCGGTGTAGACATTTTATTATTCTAATGTTACAGTAAACTTACAGGTAGTAAATACAGCGAGCACTCCAAGCAATGGCGGTAAATTAGCGAACACAAAATGAAACGCAGTGTGTTCGTGAACGCGAGCAAAGTGAGACGTTGGTGGGTATGTCTGGCGCATCACGTTCGGCGTTCAGTAAACGCGAATCCATCGCAATGGAGTGGGCCGAGGAGAAATGTGTACCTCTAATCGAGGAGTACAGAAATTATACAGTGCTGTGGGATACAAAGGATGAGAAATTTAAGAATACATTCGCGATGACATGTTCGCTTTAAACAGCGAAGCACTCGTTGTTCTTGAGTTGATGCGCGCACCATCTTCATTTGAGTAACATTCTAATGTTACAGTAAACTTACAGGTAGTAAATACATATATAGTCCAGCAGGATGGCAAATTTGTGAAATCTGAAGACGTTGGACATAATAATATATTAGATATGATCGAATCTTTAAATAAATTCATGGGATCATTAAATAAGTCTGATCTATTACATTTGGTATCAAAAACAGAACACATTCTGGTAAGAGGTCTATTTGACGCAATGGGCCCGTTTGCGTTTCTTCGTGAACTAAAATAGGAACTTAGTTCACCGAACGAGACACAGCGATACGTTAGAACGGAATACGAAATGAACTGTCGTCGATTTTCCCGCACCAAAACTACCTGTCGAACTTATAGACTTTGAAATCATTTGAAATCATAACTTAGACCGAATAACTTTGAAAATAATAACATAACTTAGACCGAGTAACTTAGAAATCAGACCGAATAACTTTGAAATCATTTCGTGGGGTATTAGATTTAGCTGCTTTATTTTCTATATTATGGGTAGTTTTAATCCGTAAAAGTGACAACCGTTCATTTCACATTCCACTCTGATGTACTGCTCTGTCTCGTTCACACTAACTAATATCCGATTTTAGTTCAAGAGAAACGCAATCGAGCCCAATATTGCTATTGCAAGCGTCGACAAAAACTATGAGAGCTCCTCGTTAGTCACGGTGGCACACGAAATTGAACATTTGCTAGACTAGCTGCCCAGCTGTCTAGTCGATTGTACAAAAGTTTATGGAGTCACGCTATATCGTCAATGATCCTGCGTGTTTTTAAACTATGATATTAAAGTGCGAAAGCCGCTCTATGTAATCTTTCAGAATATTTCTGAGGCCACATTTGATCGATAGCTTGCGAGTGATTTTCTTTTGGACTAGTTCAATTCTAGCGCTGTGAACACTTTAAAGTGGATTCCAAATCACTGATCCATGCTCCAGAACCGATCTAATTAATGAAGTATAGACAAATATTCGGGATTTCAGATGTCGAAATGGCTTCATTGTTTTGAAGACAAAACCAAGAAGTTTACTTGCGTTTTCGACAATCCCATTGAGTAGCAAATATCTAGCTAAAGCAGTATGGAAGCTACGTACAAACTTTCGAAACGAACGCACTCTCACAGACGCATGTCTGAACAATAATCTAAGCGATTGTCGCAATGCTGTCTGCCGCCTCGAGTGCAATCTGATTTGATGTGTCGGTGCAGTGTAATTTGATGTGCAGTCAGTATTTTTAATATATAAAATTATTTAAATGAGAAGTATATATTGATTGGTCTTAAGTTTTTTGATGTGCAATTAAAAATAAGTCAATTTATAATAACGAAGAATAAAGTCATCTTAAAATGTTGATGTTTTTACCTAATTTTATTTGTAAACTAGTTAATTCGTAACTAGTTATTAAACTAAACATACACCTAAGTAAACTAGTTATTAAAGAGTGACAACCCTAGAATTAAGAGTAGGTATATATTACTATAAATGGGCCGGATTTCTATACTGCTTTAGCTATATATTTTTTGTGGAAGTGGTGATGAAATGAATATACTCATTAATCCTTTTTTGACCATCAATCATTCAGAATCAATTATTTTTAGTGTCATTAAAGGTTTTGTAGTAAAGGCTTTTAATGAGATTACAGTGTGGTGGTTTTAAAGTTGTACGGTTATATCGGGACAGATACGAACTAGTCTACTCTACATGGTCGAGAGGAGGGATGCATACAGTGGGGCTGTTATTACCCTTGGCGCTTGTCTGTCGCTTTTCGGTGGCAGTGACCACTTTTTCTCTGGCTGGGCGAATGTAGGCTGGGTGTAGTATGTACCTCAGGCCCCTCGTAAATAATTGTTGGCATAAATCTGCGGACCGGCCGAGACCCGGTCAGGGATTTCGCGCCATACGCCGAGCATATTTCGTTCGCAGGCACAGATTAGGTAAGAAAATAGGAACCAGATGCGACATAATATCTCTTGTGATGGAGACACTAGAAAATTTTCATGAGATTAAATTCTTACGATTATATATAGACGCTAAACTAAAATGGTTTAGCCATCTTGATAAACAAAGGGTAAAATTTGATCAGTGCTACATTCCTGAAATCTACAGTCTACATTCCTGACATCTACAATCTAGAAACTACAATTTTGAATCAGTTTACGGACTTTTTCGGTGACTATTTCGATATGTTACCGGAGATGCCACCGATGTCACGATATGCCACCGGAGATGTTTATCGACATGAATTCTTAGGTACTTTACGAAAATACATACAAATATGCATAGCACATTCTATGTAGGTAAGCACTTTCGACATTTCAATTAGGTACTCTTTCAACATACATCACGCGGCGAGTGGCTCTGCCTCTTCCGAACTCATGGAGTGCAACGCGTCGATTGAGTGAATACGAATTCTTGTCGCATCTGTGGTAAATACATACAATTCCTGATTAATATGTGCCTGAGATATCTCTCTGCCTAGCCGCCCGCACCGTGCCGTCCGACAATACTTATAGCACTGTAATCCTCCGCTCTGGTGATTTATTTTTAATATTTTTCCCAAGAGTTATTGTTTAATTTGTGATTTATACGTTTCGAGGAATTTATCAAAATGCCTTTGTGCGAAAAATGACGCGTGGTAAGATTTTTTTAACGGGTTCGTGCTATACAGGACCGAATGTTTAGCCTATTTTGGAATCTGCTGATTCCTAGTGCAAAAGTTTAATTTAACTAAAGTTATTCAGTAATAATTATACATCAGTATTCTATAATATCTTATGAAAAATACGTCGAAAAATATAGGCTTCAACAAGAAAAAGCTTTGAGTCGGTTATTTTTATACTGATCGAAAAACCTAATATATTTTATGCAGCAGATGAGTCACGTGTTATGTAAAAAAATACATAACAACAGAACTTATGTTTTTAAAGTTTAGTGTCCGCTTTACCGCATGTTATTTACACATTGAGAAATTCAACTATGACCTCAATAAGAGATTAACTCAATAAGAGCTAAATAGGCTAATCAGGCTGATCAGGCTAAATAAAGATCTACGATTAGTTGTCCAGTAGAAGTCTAGTATTGTCGTTGACCAAAAGTTGTAGTTGTAGTTGTTCAAAAGAGTAGAGTACCGTCTAGATATACGAGTAGTTATCCAGCCCGTTCCCTATATATATAGCCTTATTAGGTTATTATTTGTGTTATTATTTCGGAGATTTTAAAGTTAATCATAATTGTAATATAAATTATTCGCCACCTCGAATTTTAACGAAAGTGAGGCCACCGTCGCTCCTTTATTTTATAATTGAACAAACGATCAGTCGCGTAGGAAAATTTATGATCATTGCCATTGTCATTGTTTATATAACGTATTAGATTGCTCAATGACATAGTACGTTTCGGCAACTCTTCTGCGCCGGCGACATGCAGGTATATATAGCTCGGATACCATTGACGGCGAAACTAATTGAAATATATTTGTCCATCTATAAAAACACTTATAATAAATGGTTTTTTATAAATGACTCTTGACCATTAAAACTAATTATTTAACCATAATAACCTTAAATTATTAGTGCTATCTCATTTTTACCACAGTTTTTATATAGGCTGATTACTTCCCAAAAATAATACGAAGAGAATAGATTGCCATCTATTAGTCTATTTATCCATTGAAGGGCCTAATTATTATGTATTGTATGTAACCTTTATACCAAATTAAAATAAAGAATTTTATGTAAATAATATTAAAATAATAATAGGTATGATTTAAAAAATAAATTGTTATAAAGCTCTATTGCGTTTCTTCGTGAACTAAAATCGGATATTAGTTCATGTAAACGAGACAGGGCAATACATTCGAGCGGAAAGTGAAATGAATGATTGTCACTATCCCGCATTAAAACTACTCAACGTAAATAAAAAAGTTGAATCTGAAACCGCAGGAAATATGTTCAAACTTATTCGGATGGCTATAAGTTCGACAGGTAGTTTTGGTGTGGGAAAATCGACGATTGCTCATTTTATATTGCGCTCTAACGTAATGCTCTGTCTCGTCCGCATGAACTAGTTTCCAATTTTAGTTCACGAAGAAACGCAATCGGTCCCATTATATTAATATTTTATTTTGAGGTAAAATACCGTATAGATGTGTATAGAACGCCATCTATTGGGCGACTGAATATAAATAAAAGATTAATCAATATTTGGATCTTTGAGTGCCATCTACACATTTCTTTACATAGTAACATCCTAACTGCCAAACCGTAGTACGGCTTTTGGCAATCTAATAACCTATATAATCAATGCCATTGTTTATATTTACCGCTCTCTAATAATCAGCATCTAGTTTCTGTGTCTGCGGGAGACAGTAACATCCACAAAATCATTGCATGTGGGGGTGGGTAATTTTTGTTTATTACAGATTTTAAAAAAAGGTAAGGTTATCAATTCGGTTGTATCTTTTTTTTAAATGTTTGTTACTCTAGAACTCTGCCATTTATGAACGGATTTGAAAAATAATTTTTTTATTTAAAAGGATATACTTGCAGATTGGTCCCATTATCAAAATCCTGATGATTTGAGGGAACTCATGAAATATTATCGTATGAAGTTGAAAATGTACATGTTGATTCAATTCCGATGACAATGATTTTTTTTAATCGTACGCATGACCTGATTCTACACTCCGTGTTGGCTTCCGACGAGGGGACTCCTTAACGGTCAACAGCACAGACACGAAATTTTGTATACACATTCAGCTATGATAGCCTGCTCTATGTTTTACCATGACATGGCTGCTGCACTCAGGTTTGGCTCCCAAGGAGGGGACTCCTTAACGGTCAACAGCAACGACACAAAATATTGTATACGCATTCAATTGTTATTGCCCTTTCTAAGTGTCACCATGACATTGGAATCGGTTTGTTTTTGCTAAAATTTAGTTTATTATATGAAGACAGGACTTTTAAGTTAAGTTTTTATTCATCAAATGGGTAATATTAATGGATATGAATGGGCTCAATGCCGGTCACCTACGGTCACATGCCGTAAAATTTGCTCAATCTGCTCCAGAAAACTTAGATTGCCCACAAATTGATAGAATACAGAGTAAAGAGCCACGTCAATAGTGGACCTTTTAAAGTGATCGCTTTTCATTACTCTTCGAGTTCGTTTCTGGGCATTACGCTGGCCGTTAGCCACAGTCCATTTTGTAGCGGATGTTTTCAATTTCATAAAGTGTTTGCGACCGTCCAACCGCCCTATCCGAGTATGGATCAATGTTGTGCCCCTGTCGATGCCCGCCCTCCACCACCACCACCACCAACGACGTGCCCGCCCGCTTTAAACGTATTATGTTAGCTTAGCGGGATTGCCTCCCATATATTTTGAGATATCAAACTGTAAACTGGCTGGGCAGCGGATATTCAAACCTTACCTGATTTTTTAAAACTCAAAACGCAATAACTTGGTAAAAATAAAAAAAGGGAATAGCTTCAGCAAGGCGTTGTTTCAGGAATCGGTAGCAAACAAAGAGGACATTCAAAAACTGTTTTAGTTTGTGATGTACACTGTGGCGGGTCTCGTTAAGTCGAAAGTAAATTTAAAAGTCGTGGGAATTTGTTTTTAATTAAAAAATATTATTGGCGAGTGTGTAATTTGGACTAATTTATTTCTTAACCCAAATGTTACTAGAGTTTGATATACGGATCAATACAGAAATGTAAATATTATTAACAATGAGGGTAGTATTGGATTATATTGTTTATGTTATGTTAGCTGTGTAGGCCCTTTGTTGATCAGAAATCAGTTGTTTTTCTTTGAGGCAGTCATTTAAATTATGCACGTGTTGTTTATTTTCGACAAATTTATGAGTCGTTCAAGGTGAATACACATATAAAAAGTATTTATTTCAAAATATTTTATTGAAATACGAAAGTTTGTAGTGCTCTTTTTATGAATTCGTAACATCTGTATTAACTTTCGCGTAGTATCTATTACTAGTTTGACGATAAACTTAGTGATGTATATAAGGAACGCTAGTAATATGGACTGTTATGTTTTGCTGTGTTAGGTCACGGCAAAAGAAACCCTCGACTCTAAATTAAATAATCGAGGAGTTGGAGATAGAAGAAAAGTCTGTTCCTAACTCGATAAGAACTTTCCCACCAGAAAATTTTAACGCGGACGTGACCGATGAAGACTGGTGACGAAGTTAATCAACATAATTTGCCTGTCTCACAACGGAAAGCCTTCGCAGAAATCGACGTCGATGACTCATTTCATCACATGACGTTCTCCAAAAAATAGACAACTAGGCACCTTTCCATCTTTTTTTCGAAAACTTTTTTTACGTCCATATTCCTGATTGATGAACTACGTGAAAGAGGTCTCAAAACAAATGGAATTATCAGAGAAAATACACTTTCGAAATATCCTTTGCCGAAAAATAAAGAGTTGCAGAAATCCAAATGTGGAACGTTCAAATCTAAATTGGCTAGAGATGAAAAAAATATTTTTTGTAAGTGTGTTGCAATTGCTTCAAATACTTTGAGAGTTAAACCAACTATTAAAACTAGGAGGTTTTCTCAGCAATAAAAGCGTTTGTGTAAATTGACGAACCTGCTGCGATCAAAGTTTAAAACGAAAATATGGGGGCGTTGATAGATCCGATCAGATCATTGGTTTATATCACACTACCATTAGAATAAAGAAATGGTATTTTTGCCTGATTTCCCTGATTGATTGTTTAGGTATGGCTGATAATAATGCTTGGCAGTTTTATAAAATGAATGACGGAGAGAACGACCATCTCACATTCCGAAGAAGCGTGTTGGAAGTTAAAGAAAGGGTACAAATCGAAAGCCAGGCCGTACATCACACAGTTTCCATCAAACCTCGCGCTATGATGACATCGGTCATTTTTTTATGAAGAAAATATAACGATTCCCTTCAACCATTTTTTTTAGTTCTATTATGCTACTTAAACATTTAAATTTTCTTAAGGAAATAAAAAAAAATAACTGCTGCTTGCTTTTTTTGTACTTTCTTTGTTTTGGCCAATAATTTCAGAAACTTGTATAAATTGAACTGATATCGATAACGATATCGATATCAGCGCATGAGCAAGTGACAGTAGGGCATATTATTACTAGCGTTCCGTATAACAAACGCCATTTTCCGGCTTTTCTATAATACCAGTATTTTTTTGTTATTTTGCTGTTATGCTGATGCTTCAATAAGCATTAGATTTTATGTTAAACCGTTTATTGTGAATTTCAATCATTGGATGTCCGCTGCATAAAATAATTTATCCGTGCCCTATTATTTATATTTGGCCAAGCCAGGAAAAAAGTAGAAAATGAAGTTTTATAATATTTGATTTAATTATTCAGTTTAAAGGTACGGTAATAAACTAAATAATTTTCGCTAACTTTTGTTGTAATCATCGCACTGTGCGCCCGCTGGCGCTGTAAGTCAGCGATACGTAATCGAAGAGATTATTGCTATGCGCGACGCCTGTCGTAATTGTGAAGAGCTGACTCAGCAAACCGAGTTTCTATATAGAAAATATATAGTAGTTCACATATGTGAACTTGTGAGGCAGCGTAGAGAAACAAGAGCGATGTTCTTGAATGAATATATGTTTTTTCTGGCATATATGTTTGTAACATTAATTCACACTGTAACATTTTTCGCATGAATTCTGGCTGACTTCATTTATAACATAATTAATCAGAATTCATAAACGCGTCTTTCGCGCTCAGAAATTGTTTCTTTCAATATACGAATGTACAGCGTGACGTCATTCTGAACTATATAAACCCCAATTTTTGTTGGCTATATAAACCCCAATTTTTAATGTATAAAATCACTCTCGATCGCACCACGTCACTCATTGGTTAGCGTCTCTGCATAATTAATTAATTAAATAATAAATTGTTAAATACTAATGTTTGTGTTTCTCTACTCTCTTATTTGCTGAGGTATAAATCGACTTAAGATTGGAAGCTTGGTTTCCGCACACCTCCATAAAGAGCGACCAGGCACTCTTCCAATATGTTCATGAATGTTTATGTTAGTTTCACAAAAGCAAGACTAGTTATGTAGAGCATGATAACATGCATTACCATAATACGAGGAATAAATCGCTATACGTTCAGGCATCTCTCCCATCAACTGCAAAATTCCAGCCTACTACTCCCTACATTTTTTATAATAAATTACCAGAAAACATAAAAAATATGACAAATTTAGGAAAGAAACGAAGAAATATTTAATTCAGAAATGCTTATATGACCTTAATAAATTTTAATATATTTAATAGATTATATTTTCTGAAAGAGTTTTAAAATCTACTGGTATCATTTGTGATTTGTATATTTATTGCTAATTCTTGAATTTATTTTCTGACTCTTATTGCTTTACTTTGCTTTTGATTATTTATACTCAAGTTAACTATTTAAGTTATAATATTTTTAGATTATTTATCTTTTTATTGTTTTTGATTGATTTTTTAGTTGTAATTTTTAATTCAGATTTTTATATCTTTATAGTTTTATTAATGTTGTTGTTTATTGTTGGTATTATCCTTAGTTATTGTGGTTTCTCACTCTAGAACTCTCTTTGGATGCTTTCTATTTTTCTATTTTTTTATAATTTTGTTACTAAATTACTGTTTTTTGTGTTTTTTTTATTATTTCTATTTTGGTATTTTTCTAGTTTTTTTTCTATTTTTTAATTAAATTTCCGATTTTCTGAATTGTTATGTTTTTTAATAAGTAGATTTTTTAATAGGTATTTTAATAATTTTGTGTGTAATTGGAGATTAATTTTGTTTGAAATAAATTTAATGAAAATGTATTTTCTCTACCCAGATCGGGTTTATTAAAATAAATACTTACTTACTTACATGGGCGCCGCGCGCCAGGATTACTTTTAGGTAGGTGCATCTGCATCTATACACCCTATACTATTAAGTAATAAAATAGAAAAGAGTAGATGAGGACATTAAATTTAATGACATGGTGATGAATAATTATAGACAGCAATCTCGATACCTTAAGTTTTTATTCAAACAGTAAATTAATAAAAAAGTCCTTAACTTTTCAATGTATTTTCTTTCCCGACAGTGGGGTGCAACTGCAACCCCTTGCACCCTGCTGCCGGCGCCCATCCTTACTTACTTACTCACTTATTTATTTACTTGATACTTAACATGGTAATGTCTATCGATACGTAAGCCACAATCGCAAGAAACATGAAACAATTTAATGGAGTAGCTAGAAGATTCTTGCATCCCATAGGACAACTGTATATTTCTATAGACGTTAAATTCGAATCATAATTCATTTGTCAAATTTTACTTTTTCGGACAACCAACCGACAAGGAGGGATTTTTTTTTGAAGGAGATGAGGGAGATGAAGGCAGAAATATCCGTTTGTGCCCCCAGACGATTGGGACCATTTCCAGATTGAAGTCTCTCTGTGTGTCTGTATGTCTGTGTGTATCTCTCTCTCTTTGTGTGGGTGTGTGAATTCCTCCACGATAGCGCACAAATGCGTAATCCCAGTAGGCTGACATTTGGCATGCAGGCATCATTTGGTTATTGCAAGAAATGAAAACGTTGTGGTTGAAATCGGTCCACCAGGGGCGCACTAGTCATTTATCCATCACGAAATATTGGACTTAGTGACTTGAAATTTGGTACACAGACGCCTTGTTGGGTTGAAGTCACATTGTACCTACCTATTACCCGCCCTTAGCCGAGAAACAAACCGCGCCGTCTGAGGAGTCGCTATGGAACCGGATCGAGTAGGTACGTCCGGCGGTCGAGATAGGGCGCTCATCAATTTTATTTATGAAATTGATATTCAGTCCCTGGCTGCATCCCGGGAAAGTCTTAGGGTGACACAACCGATTGGATTTTGATTCCGATTTTATAATCAAGAAGGTTACGTAGCACTGGTTGACCTAATTATTCTTGCTTAAACAATTGCAATACTCTTTGCTAAATTGTAGCGCGTTGAAAATATTACCCTGATGCGTGCATTCCTGGCAGATGTTTTGCTTTGAGGCAAGTTTCGCTCTATAAACTGGGTCAACCGCCAGAGTGGCACCCGCCGGAGTTGCACCCACTACAATTTTGAGAGCGCCGAGTGTGCACCCACTGCAATCACACCGTGCCCATTATGCATCCGCTGAATACTCACCCCGACGAGATATGGCCAAAGTGTCAAATTTTAACTCTCGTGTTGCTCGTATTCCCATATTCACTGACCGTTCTATGACAACAAATTAAAACCAGTTTTCAATATTTCTTTCTTTTGAAAAGAGAGATGTTAAATATCAATGTTTGGTAGGTATATCCTATTTGCAAGCTACACTAATAATAATAATTAATAATAATAATAGTTCGTTTCTCGGCTAGAGGACAAACAGATGGAACGCAACCCAGCTTGGTTCTTCCGCCGACCGAGAGAGGGTGTTCATCGATTTTATTTATGAAATAATATGCAGATAAAATCAGTCCTTGCCTACTGCGCCCTTTGGGAACTCTCTTTAATAAACCCATCCTGTATCTGTAGAGTTGAACACGCGCTTAAGATATTCACTAATATTTGCGAGGGGTCAATAGCAGGCGCAAGCCGCCTGGCCGGCTCAGAAATCGGCTGCTGGCAGCTAGGGATGCGACACGGCAAACAAAAGCCGTCCTCTCGGGCCGCGTTTTGTTGACACAGCAATCACCGCCATGACTACGACACACGGGAGACAATCATCTCGATTAGAGCCTAAATTATTCCCCTAGATGGAAAATACGTCATACAACTATGATGACGTCATTAATTTTGGAGTCCGCATATGAGGTCATAAAGCAATAATAATATTAATAATAATTTATTGAGAACTGGAAGTGTGTCGTACAAAATCGATGGGTTTTACATTATGTGCTATATAGTTTATATATAAGGTGTAGAATATTTTCTACAATTAAATATATATTTTTGAAATTTATAGTGTACTAATGTATACATTAATATAGACATGGGCTCGATTGCGGACTCGTGAACTAAAATCATAAATTTGTTCGTGTGAACGAGGCAGAGCAATACGCTTGAACTGAATGTGAAATGAACGGTTGTCACTTTTTCGCATTAAAACTACCCGCCAAAGATAAAGCATCTGAATCTTACACCGAACGAAATGTATTAAAATTTATTCGGACTAGTATATGTTGGATAGGTAGTTTTGGTCTACGATCGTTCGTTTCATATTCCGCTCTAACGTATTGCTCTATCTCGTTCGCTTGAACTAATTTCAGTTTTAGTTCACAAAGAAACGCAATCGGGTCCATAAAGATATTATAACTATGGCACTAATAGGTACATACCAAAATAAATAACAAAAACTCAAAACAAAAATGGGTAATGGAGTTATAAAATTAAATTTACAATGTCGTCCCGAAGATGGATAAAAAAATAAACCAGGAAAGAAACCTAAAAATATCCACAATTATATACGATACTATTTTTATTGTATTATAAATATACAATAATATATTTATTAAATAACTAGCGGAACCCGGCGAACTTCGTCTCGCCACTAATTTGTTCGTTTGGCAGAAGATGGCGTTAACTTAGGTAATTTTGATTGACAGTTGTTTGACATTTTGCATTGTTTGTGTAAATTCTTCGTTAAAAGCAGCATACTCAGCATCATTATTACAAATTTAAAGTATCGACCGTGATTCCAATCTGATTGTTTATTTTTTGTCTCACCAAAAGAGCAGTTTCATCAATTGCCATTTGTAGATTCGTTGTGCTCGCTGTGTTCGAAATGGAAGAGAAAAGTGTGTAAACAGTGCGATGAAACCAATGGTGTCAATCTCATTTTACCCCCTGAGCAACACAAACCGAGTGGTTCGTGGCGTTACTTCAAGGCATTGCAATATTGGTACCAATTATTCATTTCTTCAATTTGCACGCATTCATAATCTCTGTATTGTATCGCCAGATCATAATAGAATGCCTCTCTATATGTGTTTTGTCTCAAATTCAATCGCCTTTGCTCTGCAACATTACGGATCCGTGCCGCTTCATTCAATTTTTGGCGATGCTCATCGCTTTCAGTAGCTCGAACCTCTCTTTGTCCTCTTGCTCGAGCGGTCACCTTGCAGAGATTGGAGCGTCTGCGCAAGGGCATAAATTGTGAAAAATGATTGCAAAACCTGGAAAAATCATTTACAAATTACTTAAATTATACAAATTCAGTTAATTCAGTTTATTTACTTTCAAAATCATAAAAATGCTATGAAAAATTGGTAAAACTAAACTTAACTGTCAAATGTCATTTTCGCTCCGTGCTGCTATCTTGATTTTCGAATTTTAATATTTTTATTAAACATTTTTCTCACTTTTTCGAGAGATTTTCCGGGTTCTTTTGTAGCATATAGTATGACCGAAGTGATTATGAACAAATCAATAGAAAAATCATCCCAGTCGGGCCAGCCGCTCGTGAGTTATTAGGTAACATATATAAAACCCGACTCATTTTTATTATATAGACTAGCGGAACCCGGCGAACTTCGTCTCGCCAAAATCTGAAACTAAGTGATTTTTTTTTCAAATCGAATGGAATGTATTTTAATGCAGTGCTCTATGATACACGATGTTTTTCGTTTTGTTTTCTGGCGCAAATATATAAAGAGATGACGGTTTTCCCACTCGCGAACAGGCGACATATAATTGGCCGTGCGTGAAGCATGGATTTTCCAAATTTATTCCACACACAGCCAGTGATTGTCCTTGCGATTTGTTGACCGTCATCGCGAATGCAAGTCGTACGGGAAACTGCAGTCGTTTAAAGTCAAATGGCAAGTCGGTAGTAATCATTGGTATTCGTGGAATGAACACATCTTCTCCCTTGTACTTCCCTTTCAGAATCGTCGCTTCGATAACGTTTGGCATTAATTTCTTCACAGCCAGCCTAGTTCCGTTGCACAATCGTGGCTGATTCAAATTGCGAAGCATGATGATCACGGAACCAACTTTGAGTCGGAGATTATGCGGCGGCATTCCTGGTAGGTCCAACGAATTCAGGAACTCCGTCGGATAGTTGACAACATCATCTTGATTTGTTATTGTATCAACCGAATTGTACGCCATCGTTTCGCCTGCAATTTTGCTTTGAATTGTAAAATTCAATGAGTCGACATCGATATTTTTGGCCGCCAAAATTGCACGTTCTCCCACCATCCATGATTCAGATAGTTTTGAACGATGTTTGGGAAGACTTTTTCAATCAATTCCTCCTTCGATTCGGTGAAATTGCAAAAATTCTCTGGGAAATTGATGTGGCCACTGACGATGTCGACTGGAACGTTTCCATTCCCAATGTCCAGCAATTGTCTCGAAAAACTTCTGCCGATTGATCATTCTGGAGTTGGACACGCATGTTCGTCGTGAATTTCAGCGTCTTCACGTGTCTCCATAATGCGGACGCTTTCAAACACTTATTTAATTCGTTGGCTGCTGTTAAACGTGGAATCACAGGAAGAGTTTGTCGAAAATCACCGGCTAAGAGTATCATTACACCACCGAAGATAGTTTGATTATCGCGCAAGTCTCTCATCGTTCGGTCCAGAGCCTCCAACGCTCGTTTGTGAGCCATTGTGCATTCATCCCAGATGATAATTCTACATGTTTGAAGCACTCGCGCCATTGCAGAATTTTTAGAAATGTTGCACGTTGGTGTTTCATTCGCTTGCAAATTTAGTGGCAATTTCAGTGCCGAATGCGCAGTTCGACCACCTTCCAACGATGTAGCAGCTATTCCGGATGATGCAATCGCCAATGTAATGTGATTCTCTGACCGAATCGAAGCCAATATCAAGGAAATCAAATAAGTCTTCCCAGTTCCACCAGGTGCATCCAAGAAATACAATCCTCCAATTCCATCATTCGCAGCTTTCATGAGCGAGTCGTATGCATACTTTTGTTGCGGATTCAGCAACGGAACGTTCTCTGCGACTGATTGGGCCAATGCATCACGATCGTAGTGCTGTTCACGTTCCAACTCCTTGTTAAATACATCGTGCATTGGACGATTTGGCGCAACCATGCCAAGCAGTGCTAATACTTTATTGACCACCATCAAGCACATATCTTTAAGCAATATCAATCCTTCGTTGTACAGTTCATCGCTTATTTGCAAATGTGGATTGGATGTTCTGACACGCATGCGATGCAGGATATCGTCGCACAGGTCATCTTTGAATGTGTTCCACAAATGAATGGGTTGCGAAGGAAAGCATGTGCAGAGAATGATTGCGAACAATGTGGGCAGTTGATGAGCATTTTGAGAAACAACAGCTTCAGCGATTGTGTTTTCCCAATGAAAGTCATTCTCCAGCAATCCCAAACATTGGCAGGCTTCTCGATATGTAGCACAGAGTCGTCCGTTGACAGTACGTAAATTTTCGAATGATGTTGGACCACGAACATTGATCAGCAACAAACGCAAGTAAAAGCTCTCGGCGTTGTTAGGATGTACTGTGTAAATGCGACCTAACGCCTCTGTTGCACGTACATGCGGTCAATCTGGAACTGGATTTCCTTGCTTCCGTGGTTGAAATTTCTTCGACGATTGATTCAAAGTGTAGTATTTCGGAACTTCTGAATAAAACAGCGTCCGTGCGAAATCATCAATGGAACAAATTTCAAAAAAACTCGTCAAAGTTGTCGATGGCGGACTGACAGCTCGTCGGGCAGCATTTTCAATTGTGAAATAGACCCGTTGCCCGTTCTCTAAATGTACGGCCAAATGCACAACCGTAGGATATCTCTCATGAATTTTGAAGGAAAATATTCGCCAAAGCGCCTCGTTGCTGCTGACTTACCGCCCCATTTGGTAGTTGCCTACTTCGTCGTTTGCATTCTCTGGAGCAATGCCAAACACGGCCATGTCGCTGCCTTTCGTCACATACTTGCAGATGTATTTGATTGCCTTCACAGAATGGCACGATTCGACATTGATGTGGGCTTTAAACGTTTTCGAAAGCAATGGACAAAATGCCACCACCCAGCGATTATCAATTTCGATGTTCTGCCCTTGCACTTTGACGGTTGTAGTTTTTCCATTGTCCACAGGTGATCGCCGACGATACAGCGGGTAACCATCATTGCCAGTTACGGTTTCGTTCATCAATTTGGGTGGATAACGCTTCGAACACTTTCCGTCAATCATGCATGGCGAATTGGTATTCAAAATGCCGCACGGACCGTGTATCATGTTCTTCGTGACTATTTCGTACAACTCTATATCAGTCTGGCGATCTGGTATTTCCGCTGAGATGATTTGATCGATGTCATTCGGTCTAATTTTGTCTCGCAACCAAATCAGTATGTGGGCATGTGGTAACCCACGTTTTTGCCACTCAACGGAATACATCCAGCAGCGAGTTTCACGAAAAACTTGATGTTTCACAATGAAGTCTATGAGCGCTCGTAGTTTTTGTTTAAAAACGCGCGCTGTTATGTCATGACGATCGATTGGTGATTGGTCAGGAAACAATTCTTTTTGGATTTCAGTCCATTTTGGATTGCATGTGAAAGTAATGAACAAATCGGCCGTTCCATAGTTTCGAATGTACGTCATTGCGTCCTGTGCATATTCATGCATATGTCGAGGACTCCCAACATATGTTGATGGTAAAATCGTTACTCGACCAACATTTTGCGCGTTTCCGTCATTGTTGATTGCGTCGCATAGATGTATATAATCTTCCGACCGCAATTTCGTCTGATTCAAACGAATGTACGTCAATCGCTCTGTTTCGATTTTTACATACATGTCGACAGCATACTGATGGAAGACACGGCGACATTTCAAAATGTGATTGTCTTCGTTTGCACGCACCATCATGCGATACGCATAGAAATTCATTGAACTGCCCTTTTTATTCGTCACCTCGCCTGTAAATCAATAGATTAGCGTCAATTTACTTGAATCAAACCAAATTGAAGTGATTGTTATGTACCTGTTTGCGGATTGTACATCCGTGTCGTGAAGTCGTAGCCATATTCTCCTTGCCAAAACAATATCGGATATTGCAAGGCGTCATACGATCGATGAGTTTCATAAACACGTGTCAACTGGTTGTTACGGCGATGCAATATAATGTCACGGTTATCGGAGTGTTCGCCAACCATAATAATGGCGACATCATCAATCGTTGGAGCATTGAAGCGCCGAGAATGTTCCCCAGCTGGAGTTTTGTCTGCTCTAATAACGATTTGGTGGTTATCAGAGGGCATTCGATCAAGTGCAGGTTTAAATAATGCCACCAACGCATTGTGTTCATGAAAAAATGTCTGCAACTGCTGAACAATGTGTTCCTTTGTCTTTGGATTGTAAGCACATCGTTGCTGCACTTCTTCCCGTGAATTACCCATGAAAAAGATTTGCAGAAATTTATGTTCTGCATCTGGCACCGGCAACAGCGAACCCAGCTTATGGAAAATTTGGCCTTGAATCTGCAATCACAAATTTTCTGGCGTTAAGAATGTTTCACCGAAGTGATCATTAATTGAATCATTTAAATTTTTGTTTTACATTATTATTATAAATCCAGACTCTTTTAGCTCGACTATTCTTCATCCCAAAGGTATCCTTCATTTTTGTATGCATGTATTTATCACAGGTATATAGATTTCTAAGTGTATGATTTCTAAGTGTATGATTGTGAATGTAAATCGCAACCCTAGATGAAAGCTCCGGTAAATCAAAATAACACTTTTTTCGGAAATGACGATAACCTGATTTTATAATAACTATGGGAGATATAAAAAATCTAATATTACATCCATGAAGCTAACATTTTTTTAACCTTGTTTAATTAACTCATGTTTTATATTATTTTTAAGTTACTCTGGTTTTATATCAGCAGTACGAACCTTTTTTGCCCACTAAGTGGAGTTACTTTACTCTACTTGAAAGAAAAATGAGTTTAGCCGATATGTGTATATGTATATGTATATATATTTATTTACATCTCAATTGTTCTTTTATTTAGTCCCTATATCTACCTTAGAACAGGTCCCGGCCTAGTTAGGTGACATTGCCACTGGATTGTGCGATGGAATTCAATTTTCTGATATTGGCTCTTTTGCGGGGAGATTACGACAGCAAGAGTATGGCTCATGCTATTGGCCTTCAATGCCAGAATGATTGGACAACAATTGGTGACTTTTGCATTCCGCCTCCAATGCACTGGAAGGTAATGCTCTATGACTGGACGCCAGAGATGCTGAAATTTTATTTGAATGCCTTTCAGCATACACTTCCAGACCCCAGTAACCTCGCTCGTTGGAGCTTTGCCGAGGATAGTTCTTGTCCCCTCTGTAGCAATACCCCTTGCACAGCTAGACACATTCTAGCTGGCTGCAAGGTGGCCTTAGATCAAGGACGGTACACTTACCGCCATGACAAAGTTCTCGCTGTTATTCGCGAGGTAATTAGTCTCTCAGTGGCTCGTGCCAACAAGGGTTTGACAGTATCCTCCAAACCCCCAATACAGTTTGTGCGGGATGGCTCTAAAGGCAAAAAACATTTAACTACAAAACCTTTCTCAATAATCGAGAAAGCTACAGATTGGATTCTGGAGGTTGATTCGGTCTCTAAGCAGTATAAATTCCCTGAAAGTCTCGGATGCACAGCCCTCCGTCCAGATATAACTCTTTACTCTCTATCTCGGAAGGTGGCTCTTATTGTAGAATTAACTGTTCCATGGGAATCAAATATCCCAAAAGACCACGAGTACAAATTAAATAAATACCATGATCTTGCAAATGCCGTAACCCGGAACGGCTTCACTGTTCACCTTCACGCGGTGGAAGTTGGCGCTCGTGGCCTGCCAGCTAAATCTCTATTTCACCTCTTTAAAGATCTTGGCCTTTCCAGAAAAATAATCAACTCTTTCTTAGAAAAATTATCTAAAACTGCGATTTGCGCATCTCAAATTCTATGGCTTCGAAGGGGGAGTGAATGGGTGGCAAGGTGAACGCTCACATGTGGCAAGACAGCTGTCCTAAACCTACCACAGCCGGTTCGTAAGTCCGGAATCCACTGCTCACCCCCCAGAAGTGTAAAAAAAATAGTATTATGATGGGCCCGACTCCGGTCGGTGAATTCCATGGCAGCTCCGTTTGTATTTATTTATTAAAAATATTTTTGGGCATAATCCGTAACTTTTTGAGTTGTATAATGAATAAAAATAAAATAAATAAATTTGTAAATAAGTGTGCAGCAATTACCTTTACTGTGGGCATAAAATTGTCGCGAACAATATGTGTTGCACCAAATGAAGTCATTTGGAAGCAATTATTGTAATATTGTATGTTCGACAGAAAATGCTTAGAATCTGGTGCATTTCCAGACAACAACGATCCTAATGGTTCTGGTGGTGGAACCAATGGTGTCAATCTCATTTTACCCCCTGCGCAACACAAACCAAGTGGTTCGTGGCGGTACTTCAAGGCACTGCAATATTGGCACAAATGGTCCATTTCTCCAATTTGCACGCATTCATAATCGCTGTATTGTATCGCCAGATCATAATAGAAAGCCTCTCTGTATGTGTTTTGTCTCAAATTCAATCGTCCTCGCACTGCAACATTACGTATACGTGTCGCTTCATTCATTTCTTGGCGATCCTCATCGTTTTCGGTTGCTCGAACCTCTCTTTGTCGTCTCGCTCGAGCGGTCACCTTGCTGAGATTGGAGCGTCTGGGCAAGGGCATAACTGTGAAAAATGATTGCTAAACCTGGAAAAACATTCACGAATTACACAAATTCACTTAATTCAGTTGATTTACCTTCAGAATCACGAAAACACGAAAACGCTATGAAAAATTCCTAAAATTCAACTTAACTGTCAAATGTCAGTTTTCACGCCGTGCCGCCATCTTGATTTTCGAATTTTCGTATTTTTATTCTTGTCAAACCGCGCCATCTATTGGCCGAACTCGGTACTAAAATAATTTTTGGTTTTTCTCATTTTTCTCACCTTTCCGAGAGATTTTCCAATTTTTTTATATCCTATAGCAACACCGAAATGATTACGAACAAAACAAAAAAAGAATCGTTCAAATCGGGCCAGGCGCTCGTGAGTTATTAGGTAACATACATAAAACCCGACTCATTTTTATTATATATGTAGATAATGCAGACTAAAGAAAAGATGTAAATCGAAAAGCAAAAGATTGCCGTAAATAATAAAGGTTTAAATATATTAATAAGAATAAGAAACATAATCGGAAATAAAACCTAGATATTATTATATTAAATTTCCGTTACTAGATTTGCCATTGAAACAAATTAATTGCAAAATTATGCCATTAGGGCATAATTTTGTGCCAAAATGAGTTGAATGTGTGTGCCCAAAATATACTATACTGTACTTTTCTCTATAATCAATATTTTTCAAGGATGTTGGTAACTCATAGGACGTACGTCTGATAGAGTCGAAACACTTATAACAATTCAAATCTTTATTTAAGATACAGTAATAACGAGATAAATAAAACAAAATATGTGTTTGTATTTATTTTTTTAGTAAATCTTATTTGAAATGCAATAATATGTTTATAGCATATTAATTTTATAATTCGATATTTTTCCGACTTTGTTGTTGACTAATCTCCTAGGAACGACCACATATTAAAAAATTTCGTTTCATGATTTGTTTGAAAAATATAAGCACTTATTTAACAAACTTCCAAAGCGAATCCCTGGATAAGAAAGCAATCCGTAATTTAGACTCAACAAAGTTGCTCATTGCCTTGAGCATTCAGGCTTCAAACTGATTTCAAAAATTTTCAGGCACTATTACTCCTACACTGTAAGCTATGAGTGTGTTTTATTGTCATTTAATTATTTTAAATGTTCAATGCTCTAGCGTCGCACTTAGTTAAATTTTTTTTCTTAGGCCCAAAATTAATTACAATTTAATAAAACGGGAGACTGCGCTGGGAGTTATGCAAAATCTCTTTGCGCAGTGATCTTACGGCAAAGAGAGTTTTACTGTTTGAGCTCTGTGATCGACTGTTTAGTTCCCGCCCGCTAGCCGGCGCGTACGCGCGTGAATCTCTTCCTGCCGCTTCATAACCGCTGGATTTAATAGATTAAACCCTACAGTTATGACACCACCTATTTCTTCGCGGGTCCGCCCATTTCAGATATCTTTCTCAAGTAGTATGTCGCCTTAAGAAATAGTAATACGAATTATTATAAATAGGATAGAAAACGAATTTACCGCGTGAAATTTGTAGGACCCGACGTTTCGGTGACGTTGCAGCCGCCGTTGTCTAGGGTAGACTACCCTAGTCTACCCTAGACAACGGCGGCTGCAACGTCACCGAAACGTCGGGTCCTACAAATTTCACGCGGTAAATTCGTTTTCTATCCTATTTATAATGTCAAACAACCGCGATAGTCTTCGATTTTATAATACGAATTATGTTGTCCAAACAAATCTAAAATGCGGTATTGAATAGATCTAATTTCTTCCGACTTTTATAATAAATAACAATCATAATAACCAAAATACAATACTGCATTTAAGGGTTATATTAACGAAGTCATAAATCATAAAAGAAAATCGACTTATTTGTATTAAAATATTTATTTAGAGCCGCTGTAAATATAAAAAAATAGACAAAAAAAAACAAAAAAATACAAAATGAAACGGAAAATAGACAAAAACTATGTAACAATGCTACACTCGCTGCAATTAAGGGGTATCATCAGAATATTCCTTAACCTGGTTTTCAGGATCTACCGTACAGGGCAAAAACTTTAATCGCCTTTTTCCCTAAATCGTTTTTGGCAATACTGCACGGCAGTATTGCCTTTGAGATTAAATATGTTAATTAAGACGTTGAATGATTTAAATAGGTGAGAATGTGATCCCAGAAAAAGCATTTTGGACATTTCCACTGATTGTCCCCACGTAAAATCCTAATACTTAGGAGCTTAATAAAATAATAGTCAGAGCATACCATAATGATAATGATAATGAAAAATGTATTTGTTTCCAATACAACCATAACACCATAGATCTAACATAGGCTTGTATCTAATTATTCCCATATAGTTAAGGATTATATAATTAGTAATTTTCCAGCAAATGTCATCCTACGTAGTGCTGATTTCCATTTCAAATGGTATTGGCCCTTAAGGTAGCAGCCACTGAATTAGAGCCTAATTGGTTGTTAACCGCCATATCAACTAATTTAATAATTGTGAATTAATTTATTGTTATTTGATATGCTTAATTAATTATTCCGACCAGACGCTATTTATCATCGAAACCGCATATGGAATATTTGAGTCAAGAAGCAGCCATATAATTGTTATGCCGAATTAAATTCATATGTAGATAAAGGGGTTATTAGGGTTATTCTCATGTGTATATTAATAATCTCTCAGTGGCAGACGGTGCAAATTAAAATCATATGTCTGCGAGAAGGTTATTATATTGTGCTTTTAAATTTGACCTCTAGCAAAGACGTATCCAGGTGGGGGGGGGGGGGGGGGGGCACAGGGGACGCGCTCCCCCCCCCCCTGAATTTTTTGGTCAGAAAATAGAGAAAAAATGAGAATAATTTAGAGACCGCGACTTATGTACCGATACTTAGGATTTAACTCCCCGAATCCGGCATATTTTCGTTTCATTGTACGGGCAAATTGAAGTTTGGTGGGTGCCGCGCTTGTTTCAATGAACCCCCCCCCCCCCCGTTCCCCATAACTGAAGTCTGGATATGTGCCTGAGTCCCCTGTGAGGGTTCTGTAAGTCGGATTGGATCAAGAAACAATTGCATATCGAATTTGTAAGGAGTTCCTATCCTCGGTTATTTTTTTCTGCTCACTAATTTCTATTTCGGTCTATGCGGTTAGTTTGAAGTCCACTTTTTCATTGATGATGAGCCCTTGGAATATTCCCTATTACTTACGCACGTATTTATTGCCGGGCGATTTGTTTGATGGGCATGAGAAGCGCAGTGCAGTGTCTGCGCATTAACGACAAAGCAGAATTAGAGGCGAAGGCCTTCACATAAAATCGGTTGTGTCTTAGGGTGACAACCGATTTTTTTTCTGTATATTCAAAGACTTTCACATTTACACTGCCTTTAGCTTGAACCTCGTCTCGACTTATTTAGGAGGAATCACGAATTGAAGATATCCCGAAATGCTTGCTTTGAATCGCAGATTAGACTTAAATGTCCTTATGATATTAACTAAAGCAGCTATAGCGAAAAAGCCGTACCAGTATCGTTATGTTAGGATACACATAACGACGTAATAAGCTGCTTATATAATAACGTTATAAATATAATATAATTATTCGCGTACAGCTGAAGGCGAAGGCAGAAGGGATATTCTCTCCGGTATATTAATAATACCCACATTTCTCTCTGTCAGTCGGGCAAGAGAGGATGCGATCTTTACAGCTGCTAGTCGGGGCACAAAGTAATTTCGCCTTCTCATCTTGGTCTTGGTAGCAACTGAGTAGGCGAAATCGTACACAGATATTAAAATACACTTAAGCTACGCCAGAATTAAGCAATATACTTTGCATCTTGCTACATTGACGCTGTGCTGAAAAAGCACCAATATCAAAGTATCTCAGATTTGAATTTGGCTCCATTAAGTGGAAATACTCAGTAGTTAGGGTAGTGACAGACAGAGGTTTTGATAATTACTCCTAATTTACTGTAGACTGGACAGTCATTCAATTAACATGGTTAGTACATCGTTAAACGATAAACTTTAGTATGACAAAATATCGCACGTTTATATAAAGCATCTATCTTTATTATATAGAATTTTATTGTACAGTCACATGCACACCATTTTGGACAGCTGCCTTTAACATATTAGATACGTCAGTAAACAGAGCGGCTATGAAATTATGAGACACATTACAGAGTTCAAGCAACATATCCTAGTATTTTCCCACTATATACCTACTGCTGACAAACTCGAGAATTCTTAGTAATATAATAATATAATTTGTAGTCACACAGCGTATATACTTTATCGTTTCGGGTATTTTACGACGGTTTTCGTTAAAACAGTTTATAAAAATACAATGCCTAGATGTGTTAGGCGCCCTAAAGATTACAGGTAATTATGCATTTTTAATAGGATATAACTTAGAAACTGCGTAATTAAGATCAGTCATTCTGGTACTAATTGTATTACATAAAGAGATTTTTCCATTAGTATGTTTTACAGCTATTGGAGAAGTGGACCCAAAATGCCCATTCTCTTTTACCGGACTCAAAGCAGAGGAATTCAGAAGTGACATAGCTATTTACTACTATGATAATATAGTCTAAACGATCTTAACCCGGCGTGAGTGAGGTGAGAAATTGTTACACCAACTGTGGGGTGGGTATGAGATACCCGAAATTTTGATGCCGAATTTTTGATACTTAAATTATGTATTAGGTACTTTTTTACTTTATATTATATTAACAATAGAATCGTATAGGTAGGTACTTAATCTGGTGAAATCTTAAAAAAATACGTAATAGATAAATTTCAAAATGGAATAGTAGTAGTAGAAAAAGAAATAGTGGCAATAGTGGCAATAGTGTCAAATTAAAAGACATAACAAAATAAAACAAAAATAATTACATAAAAAAAACCTAACAAAACAAATAAATAACACAAAAAAGAGAAAATTAAAATGATCCACTAATTAAATTCCAACATAATTTGGAAATAATGAAGTTTTAAAAGTCAACCTAACAACTAAACTGCCTGAAGCGTTTCATGCCCTATACTGTTTATATCTTATAAGTATACAAATAATATTCAGACTACAAACGATTCAGCACCGCTTTAGTATTCGATCAACTTATATAGCATAGCTTCTCTTTATAAAGCTCTCGAATATTTTTAACTCCAAACGTCTAGCTCGGAGAGGGAGGTAGTTAAAAGGCTTAAAATTAACGTAATTAAAGGATTTTTATGTCTTTGATAGATGCACTTTAGAAAGGGCAATATTTAACCGGTGGCGAGCGTCATGGGTGTGGTCAACATCATCATCATCAATCACCATTTAGTTCACGTTTTCTGACGTTGGTTCTCGCAAAAATTAGGCACCGAAAAATATATTCAGCTATCTTAGTTAATATTTTAAATTTTTAAAGTACGGAACGCGGTGAGTATTTCACGCTAGTCCCGCGACGGCTCCTACTTACTGTATATATCTCCATATATTTTTCTGTATATAGCATCATTAGATTATTATAATACTTTTGGGACATGCCTCGTACGTTTAAAATGGTGCTATATAATTTTGATGATAGGTTTTATAAATTGTATGTTATAATAGTACGATATAATTGCTACATCCTTAGGCGTTATCCTCGTTACCACTTTAATGACCAGCTCTACCAACAGAGTCGCCTATTCCACAGCGTATAGGTACTAGACCGCGCGACCAGCCTCATCACACCGCGATCATTTACACTCTCGCGTGAGTGGCGAGGCGAGGTGCGAGACGAGAGTGTGAACGGGCACTCGCGATTCGCCTCGCTCCTCGCCTCGCCACTTGCGGCGCTCGCGTCGGAAGCGGTTTTTTGGCACGAGTCAAGGGACCTCGCGACGAAAAGTCGGGGAGCCAGCGATCAAAAAACTCAAGAGTTTTGGAAAAACTGATACTTTCAGATCAGGCAGTATTTTGGCCATAGAATGCCGGGTTTCAGTCATCAGGTCAGATGTCGGGACACCTGGCGCTGGCTTACCTACTAGGAAAGATGTAATTTTAATAAAGTTAGAAAAGCTGAAAATTAGTCAGTAGGCAGTGGATGCAATAAAGAACTCGAAACAATTATATTGCACGTCACAGTAGAGCGATGCGTCATATGCGATCCGTCCGATGCGTGACATGTATGGAGATGCTGGCGCCACGGGTTCGATTATGAAGCAGTCTGACTATATGTTTCGAGTTCTTTATTGCATCCACTGTCAATTTTCAGCATTTCCAAAATATTTTGAGACACTAATTAAAATTACACCTTTCCTAGTACGTCAGTGCCAGGACTCTCGAAACCTAGCCTGCTAACTGTAACCAGGCATTATTTGTACTAGCCTGCTAACATACCCAAGCATTGTATGATCTGAAAGTATCAACTTTTCCTAATCACTTTCGCATTTTTTTGTGTCTGACTCTTGACCTAATAGTTGCTAGCTCTCATGCACCACAAGAGTGTAAACAGAAACTCACGTTCCTTCGATCACACAAGGCGCTAGGCGAGACATGAGTCGAGGCGCAAAGCGAGAGTGTAAATGAGCTATCACAGTACGTTCGCACTCCCGCGCTCTATTGTATACTGCTGTGGCCTGACATCGGAAGCTGTGTCGAACATTATTTGTTTGCTGTTTTCGGGCGCGTCGCGGCCGCTTGATATTTTGCCGATTCGCTCCGTGTCGCGCGCGTAGCCGCAGGAAGATAACCGAATTCATGTATTCGCTATTGAGGTACCTCGAATGGTCCGAGAAGTTAAATCGAGTTCTTTAGCTGCGTTTCCGTTGTAATCCTACAAATCTCGCTAGACGGCATTAATTCTTTTATTGTTCCGTTCGATCACCAGCAGTTATTTAGTAATTTTGGTAGATTTGTCGCTTCGCGTTGAGCAGTAGTCTTCGTCTAATGGCTGTGAACGACTCTGTTATAAGCAGCTTGTTGCCTTTTGAAGACTATTTGCTCCTCCACTTGCAGTCGCAATGTTTTTCTTGTGTAAACTTAATTATGATAGGTCAATTTTACTTTACCGACCCACTAACCGACCAGGAGGGAATGTATTGTGAACGCGCAAAAAATATCAAGATGAAGACGGGTTTTTTTTCTTACTCCAACGAGGTGGATGGAGACAGAAGCTAATCCATCCACCACCCGAGTAGTTATAACGACTATAGTCGTCTTTTCTGCCAGAGCCTAATAGTATATCCAAAGATCAGAGGCTTCTATCCCCATCCAATCCCCCAAAGAGTCATTTATTTATTCGTTTCATAATTACAGTTTTTTCTTTTTTTTACATTTTACATTTACATACACATACATGTATTTACATTACATTTCATTACATAGTTACAATACGTATTATATAAAAGGAAATAAAAATAAAAAAGAAATATGTATATGTAATAATAAAAAGAAAAGAAGACGGAAATATCCATGTTGAGTCTTTCTGAGACGATTAATACCATTTCAAGATTAAAGTCTGTCTGTCAGCGTGTGTGAATTCCTCCATGATAGCGCCCAAACTCGTAATCCGTCTGAGCTGAAATTTAACATGCATGCATCATTTAGTCACGGCAAGAGTTGAAGCGGTTGTGATTGAAATCGGCCCACCAGGGGGTCGCACTAGTCATATTCCAGTCTGAAAACATTGGACTTAAATCATTGAAATTTGTTATACCTTGTTAGGCCGAAACGATATTAGGCCCGGTTGCGTTTTTAATTGAACTAAAATAGTAACTTAGTTCAACCGAACGAGACAGAGCGATACGTTAGAACGGAATGTGAAATGAACTATCGTCGATTTTCCCGCACCAAATCTACCTGTCGAACTTATAGAAATCCTAATAAGTTTGAACACATTTCGTGCGATAATAGATTTAGCTTCTTTACCTTCAGTGTGTAGTTTTAATGCGGAAAACTGACAACCGTTCATTTCACATTCCGCTCTGACGTACTGCTCTGTCTCGTTCAAATGAACTAATTTTCGATTTTAGTTCAAGAGAAACGCAATAGAGCCCAATGTGAGATTTTGGTTGGAATATCTTATATAATAAGCTATACAAATAATATTTAAATGCCGCCGTACAATTTAATAATATATTGACGAAATATGTTGCTGCTTGGTCCAAACCCGCCGAGAAACGAACCGCAATGCAATGGAATCCAACCGGGTTCATCCGCCGGCCAATAGAGGGCGCTCATCTATTTTATTTATGAATTTAATATTTAGATACTGTGCTTGCCACAACAGTCTTGAGGTGATACAGAGGATTTTTTTTCACTTTTGCACTTTTGCACAATATCCAAGGCAAGATAATTATACAGTGGAGAATTTAAATCAGCTGATTTCAGGTCAGCTGTCAGCTGGCGTCTGTCAAAGTCACTCGGGTGATTTATTACGGCGATTGATTTAATTAAAATAAAGGTTTAATATCAATGATCTAAAAATTTGTATTAAAAATATTCAATTAATACTCTGCAACGCTGTATGTTTTCTTAAGAAATAAATAAATAAAATAATATATCCCAGGGAAATTAAAAAGGATTGCCATTTGTGGGTATATTCTGCGGTGTACGATGCCCGACCGGTGACGGATGATGTGTCGCGTCCTACTACTGCTTTATTATTTCCTATGATTAAATGTCACCGCGAGCCCGGATGACGCGAACCGCTCATATTGCCACGACGACTTTTTTCCTGCGCAACTGGGAATTGTTCGAACGAGCGGCGCACAGTGCTATGACCCATTAAAACAATCAAAATTTCACCTATTTCTAAACATGTTAGTTAGAGTCAGTAAATACTTATCTATACTAATATTATAAAGAGGTAAAGTTTGTGAGGTTGTAGGAAGTAATCTCTGGATCTACTAGACCGATTTTGAAAATTATTTTACCAATAGAAAGCCACGTTATTTTTGAGTATCATAGGCTATATATATTAATCCGAAAACTGAAAAGACTTTTTTGTGGTAGTTGTATTATATGATTGAGTTCTAGAGAAAAGTTGTAGAGTTTGGTAATGCCTACAAAAAAGTCAGCGACAGCATATGTCTAAATTTTAAGTCACGAAAATAGTTTTTTTATATTAAAAAAATAATTTAAATCGTTAGGTCATGGTTATTGGTCATATTATCAACAATTATGAATTCTTATCAAAATAAGTAAATTTATCGTCTCAAGTGTTTAAAACAAAAGACTTTTCCCTTTTACTGCATATAATTTCCCTTTTACTGCATAAATGGTTAAAGAGATAAGACACTCACAAATAACGGTAATTGGCATGCAAATAATAGTCAAATTGGCATGCAAAGACATACATACATATGCAGTAAAATTATAACCCTTCTTTTGGCAGTCAGGAAATAAATCATAGCACTCAGTACTAATGGAACCACACTCATAATTTCATCATAAGTAAAAAGATTTACCGCCCAACGAAGTGGGCATAGGTAAGCTAGTTAGAGAAAAAGAGAGCATTCGAAACAATCAAATGCTCTTTTTGTTAGGATTCGGCGTTCTGGAAACTAGACTTTTACTCTATATACTTTCGAGACACACTTATTTGCGAATTGTCGCTCATGATCCTTGTGTGATACGTTACAAAATATTACAGTTGTATTCTTTACGGCTGTAATTTTCGACGGTTTATACAATTTACTAGCATATCATTTATTTTATTAAACTACTAGCTAAACCCGGCCACGCGTTGCTGTGGCTTTTTCTATTACTATAAAAAAGATAGAAAAGAGGCAGAATATGTTAAAATATGTTTAATTTTAAAATGCTTATGGATATACAATATTTTTTGCTGTTCCATTTTCTGTGCAGACATAGAGATTGTCTAGTTTGGCGACCCTAAAAACCACAAGATACACGTAAAAACCTCAAGATACAGATACACCATGTGAGAAGCAATCCGGGTCTAGGTCTCAACCGCACATTTCTAAAGGTTAATGAACCGCTTTAACTGCATCCACAACAGTGTCGACTGACTTTTATGCGACTCCCTCGCTTTGAATGCTAGACTGAATGTTATTGCTACGTTCTTGCTAGCAAGAATAGCTCGCTCACTCAGCCGATTCAGATTGTTATGAAATATTGGGTTTGAATATTGGGAAGTACTTTCTCACCCAATACTTCTTTTGGCGTCACTAAATTGCAAAAGTTATGAGGCGTTGAAATTCATCCTGAGGTCAGATCAACCGGCACAATTCCGTCCCCAGTAGACAAAGGAAAATAGCTGGGAAATACTTGTGAATGAAGAAATGCTTTACAGAATTAACGAAGAGCGATTAAACTTCTATGAAATTTTGAGAGATCGGGTTCCATAATCGAGCTGCATGGGCAAATCAGTAAGAGTAAAACGAAGTATGATGACTTCAGATTCACATAATATTTTTCTGGCTTGAAGGAGTAGGAGAGCACGACTTCTTGGCAAGGGGACCCTATTCTTCATATGAGCTCATGCAACATGAATAAGATTTCTACAATGTCGAACCTCCAGATATTGTATACTATTGCGAGAGTCTGAAAGGCATATTCCCGAAAGTTAAAACTACCCTCCCACAAAACTTCTATAGCGGCATCGAGGTTTGCGACGTCAGCCTAGTATAGAATAATGGATGGTAGCAGTTTGTGCACTAAAATGTACTGTTCATTAGCTGGTAGGTTTTTTTGCAACAGTCGCAGGCTGTGATATTTATGCCTGCCATGAAAGTTTGGTCGATGAGTAAACCCAAGTCATTTTATCTCTTGAATATTCGATGATATTGTTGAAACCGATTAAAAAACTATCACTTCTGTGCGAATGTAAAAAATGGAGTGAATGTTTTCGAAGTTGCACTTTATTTCAACGTACCTATGGATAGAGAGTGGCCGAAAAATGAAATTGTCTTGCCAAAGTCCATAGAATAAATCCAAGAGAACAGTTATTGAGTTAATGTGATTCAGTAATTTTAAGTATAATTTGGGTTATTTTCTTTGGTAACGGTGATTAACGTAATTTGTGAATACATGAAAACAACTCCGCAAGCAAAATCCCACATACCATGAATAAAAAGTTTATGAAGGAAAGCATCTGAATAAATTTTTACATATCTTCTACGTACAGATACTTGTTTACGCAAAATATAAAAAAAAATATATACAGACAAGCAAGCAGGCATTGCAAAAACGGCCAAATATTGACATAACGTAATGAATAATAATGGACGTTGAACTTTGTATGCGGTATAAAACTTGTCTTCAACTGCCATCTAAACGAAGTTTTTTTTAATCCGCGCAGTAATGTTGAAGTTACGATATTATCTCATCTCCCCATAATTGGATTTCGATGGCAGCAGAGTAAGTAACGGCCGTAGTCGTGTTCAAACACTGGTACCTAGCGTTGTTCCCAGCAGCGTCGGGCGTAGTCTATGTAGGTATATTCGGATGGATGACCGCCTGCGTACTGCCCCACAATTTTATAAGGCCGCCTGGAAGATACTTGCCATTAAACAATGAGCCGTTACCGTAGGGGTATGAAAATTAAATAAAGAACATTAAAACACTGTGCGACGCCGACCAGCCTGTCATCGACCGACGGAAAATTGCCGTTTTGAAAATGAATTTAATCAAAAGCCTGTTAAATTTTATTCAATCCCAGCCTGGGAATATGCCTAAAAATCTTCACTTCTTCAATCTAAAAATCTTTATTTCATTCGTAAATTTGACTGAATAAAGATTTCATTGTTCTTCTTTTTCTTGGAAGAATAACCAACGAGTACTGGATTATAAATACTGGGCTGCGCATGAAAATAGGAAATTTCGATGTAATGTAGTTTGCACAAATAAACGCAGAAATAATATCTTCTATTGACGAAAGTGCGTGTATATGTACAGCATGCCATTTATGTTTTCAGTAATTCGTACATTTTCATTAACTTTAACTCGTGAAGTATTGTTTGTAAATGTAGTATATCTTACTACTTACTTGTTTATAAATGAAGTATATCTTAAATGATCTCAGTAAAAAATTGTGTAGTGCCATATTCGCCATTAGAAAGATAAGAAGTTTATGCGGTTTTGAAGTAGCTAAATCCGTTTATTTTGCATATTTCCACTTCATAATATCGTATGGCGTACTGTTTTGGGGAATGGCACCAAACTCAAAAAAAAAATCTCCTCCAGAAAAGAGCGGTACGCAGTTTATATAGAGTCTCACCAAGAAGTTCTTGTAAGCCGCTATTTGTAAAATCAGGAATAATGACTATTTTCTTCTTACATTTACCAAAATATTATGTACGATCGTAGACACTTAACAGAAGCTCCGGTGAATAGTGATTTTTATCATCACGATACGAGGAATAAATCCAATCTCCACATAAACCGACAGCGACTTAGCAAAGTGCGATACAGTTTTATTCACCAAAATTTGTCCTTCTATAATAAGATTCCAGAGCAAATGAAAATCGAGAGGACCAATTTAAAAAGATAATTATACATAATTTGGTAAGAAACCCAATTTATGGTATAAAGGAGTTTGAAAATTCTGAGTTTATTTTCCAT
Source organism: Micropterix aruncella (assembly GCA_944548615.1). Taxonomy (NCBI): domain Eukaryota; kingdom Metazoa; phylum Arthropoda; class Insecta; order Lepidoptera; family Micropterigidae; genus Micropterix; species Micropterix aruncella. The sequence continues at coordinate 18,905,019 of OX155956.1, forward strand.
GTTGATGATTAATGCAATGTGTAAAGTTTTAAACATAATGGTATTATGATAGCTGACATTCTAATTTTCATATAATTTATTTTAAATCCATTAATTGTTAAAAAAAATACTAAGGCATATTGCTGGATTGACAATAAAATATATATTTTTTGATTATTCTACATAGAATTTGCATTTCTATTTTAATATATTATTCTCCCTGACTCTTAAATTACATTAGTATATTTTGATTATTTGTATGTAGGTAATATTGAATATAATATTACAGCCATGACAACTATCACGATAGTTATGTTTTTAATAATTAAATTTTTAGCATTTAATTTTGTGACGCATCCAAGTGTAGGAATGCCTATCTACTGGAGTAGTTGATTATATTGTATTGTATTGTATACGCTTCGTCGCCCAAACGACCATCATCTCTAACTCAAAAAAAAATGAATGCTATTCCATTCGCTGCTAAGATCATGGACCCTCTTTCTTAGACAGTGATGGGTCGTAATGGTTGAATACCTTGATCATGGAGCTGCTATAACGGGGTCTGTATATGCTGAAAAAAATAGAAATTTAATACGTGAAAAGCGAAGAGGCAAACCTGCTATTGTTTTGTTTCACCAAGATATCGCCCCAGCACACAAGTCCAGAGTTGCGATGTCTGCCATTGAAGAAGCTGGCTTTGGCGTACGGGAACAACCTCCGTACTCATCGTATCTTACCCCTAGTAATTTATATCTATAACCAATATAATAAGAACATCTGAGAGGTCTAAAATTTGAAGGTGTTGGTGCGGTAGTAGTGGTAGTGCAGACATTTTTAGGGGATCGGGATGAAGAGTGTCTTAGAAAGGGTATTTTATGTTTAGAAAAAGACTGTATAAACCTAAAAGATTACTGTGTAGAAAAATAAAATATTATTAAATAAAATAAATTAATAGATTTAAAAAAAACACTAAAAACACGCCTTATACAGCAGGCACCTATGTCAATATTTACACTATTTACATTCAATATTTACAAGTCAATATATAATAGGTTTGTTATAACCTTGACACCTGATCGTGTTCAAAGTCCATTACGTGACCTTTCTCACAAGTGCAAACACGACTATGATACGATATTCCATCATGGAATGCCAGTTCCTGTCTTCCGGCTTCATCATCAGACCTTGAAACCTAATCGTGGTCAAAGTTCATTACAAGACCTTTCTAACAAGTCCAAACACGGCTATGATACGATATTCCATCATGGAATGCCAGTGCCTATCTTCTGGCTTCATCATCAGACCTTGAAACCTAATCGTGGTCAAAGATCATTCCAAGACTTTTCTAACAAGTCCAAACACAGCTACGATACGATGTTCCATCATGAAGTTCCAGTTCATATCTTCCGACTCCATCCTCAGATCAGTTCGACAGTACCATATTATTGTCTTGTCATCAGAACTACATACAGCTGCCAATTTTCATGACGTTACGATCCTTGGAAGATGGTTAAGTTAGTTACCTTAGATTCCATTACATAGTTTAATACAGGTCGAACTAAAAATGCGTGTTTATATAACTCCATTATGCTCATTATCACTATTTATTACGCCATAGTATTGTAGGAATTTATAAGTAATACATTAAATACATGTGAGCACTCTACACAACTAAATAACCCAATGTTCCGTTAGGGACTTAGTAACGATCCAAATAATATTAAATGATAATGTATACCCAAAAAGCAAAAATTGGCTATATAACGGTGACGGCAACGTTATCTCTACAGCTTTTACTCACAAGAACTGGTCATATAACAGTCATATAAACGGTTATAAAACGTCTATCCACCAGATTACGCACATTTTATACGGATTTTAGCTGAATAGCGACTGAATAGCGGTCATAACTGCTACCTTTGATAGTATAAGAGAGCTGAATAAACGCTTATAAAGACCTTATAGCGCTTGCTGTGGCACCCTTATATAGCCAGCTGCTATAAAAGTGTCTCCATTTGATACGTTATTACAACTTCTAGTCGGGTAATGCCTTGAAATTATATAGAATAGACACAAAATAAAACTGCATGATCATTTGCCGTCGCAAACATAGAATTCCTAATGGCTACTAATATATTGTATTTTATTGGCATTAAAATGATTGTATTGTAGTTCAATACACCAAATTCTCTTGCGGACATCACTTCATCCACAATATTAAGTATCATGTCTAACAAAATTTTAACGCGCCTTCAAAATATTTATATTTTTACTCACTTTTAATTCATAATTATGGTTTTACAGTTTTTTTTGTAAATTCATTATATTTTTTCGCCTTAAAAAAGAACACTTGCTGGTTCACACACTTTGAAATAGAATGTACCAATAACACGTGTATTTTAAGACTTTAAATACCTTTAAAAATATAATACAAAATTTTTTAGGTTATAAAGATTCGAGAAAAATATGGCCGCTGTGCTTAAATATATATAAATATAATAAATCTGCAACTTTAATATTACCTTTATAAAACTATAAGCTGCGTAAGTGAGGTCCCAGTGACAACTTTACAGCTTTAACTCTTTGTAAATCCATTACTGCACTTCAATATGACTATAAGATGTATACGAGTGGGTCTTGTAACCACTATACAGCCTTTGGTGGAGTAAGAGTAATGTAGTAGCTTTTTTTTTGTTTGTTCTATAAATATTTTTTTTTTGACTACTATACAGCTGTTAGTTATAACATGGTTATAAATTTGTATGCTTTATAGCGATTATGCCACCCTTATTCGACTAAAAGGCTTTATACGACAAAAATGTATGACTATAAGGTAATATAACAAAAATTGTTTTAAATGACACCTTTACATAGCTGTGAGTTAATCAGAACGCCTTTACATGACTTTTAATCAGCTTAAACCTATATTCGGCACTTATTATATGGCTTATGTGCTTGTTGGGTAATTCTCAGTTTAAAACGCAATTTTGTGTCCACACGGTAATGAATAATATAATTCAAAGGATCATTAATTTCGCGTCTTTCTTATTTACCAGTATTTTATTGACGTATTGTAACCCGTATTTGGATTATTTCATACGGTTTACGAGTACAAATAGAGCTCAATTTAATTAATTAATTAACTTTTGTCACTGTGTAACTCCTGTCATATCGTCTCTAATGGTAAGTCATATCTCTAAATTAACTCGTAACAGTAATAAAATGGTAAAAAAAATAAATACGGCGTTTTATCTACTTTCTGTTCACGTCGAGGTATTGAGACAAATCGGACAAGTACTCTAGTCGTCATGCATACATCGTATCGATGATGTCATACATACCAGTCTCGCCAGCTCTACACTACTTACATTCCTCTAATAAAAGTAATAATTTCTATAAAGAAACACTCCCCTTTCAAGGACACTTACCTCTCTTAAATGTGTTAGTAAATGACACTTTGACTAAAATTCAAGATTTTCTGTTGTTTTATTGAATTATATTATCATAAATCAATATGGTATAAACGATCAACATAAACACGTTTCAAACTTGACAAATAAAGCATACTTTTACAAACGACTCTAAATTATATACCGAAAATAACTTTGGTAGTGCAATAATACGAACATGGTCCGTATTTGGCGAATGTAACACATATAGTCTACGAAATATTATTTGACAAAAGTGTCGTTAACACATTGGTACCTTTTTCACAACGATCGAGACCTTTTTCACACCTATCGTCGAATGTCTAATGGCTTGATATGGTTAGACTAAATCGCCTTGATCGCTTAATAATATTAATTATTTATACGTATCAATTTTCAAACAAAAACACAAATAATAACATAATCTTCCGAATCTTTCAATGACAGCGGAATAAGCAATAGAATTAATTCAAGCGATAGAATAAAGTGAAAGCTTTGACTGAACTGACAATAATAATGCGAAAATCACTAAAAAATAGGACTATTAATTAGTGAAACCTTATCAGTTCGATTTCGAAATCATTAGTAATTAGTGTGTATTTTTTTATATCTGTATGAAGTACACATTTTACAATTATTGTTATAATTGTAAAATCGAAATCGGTAATCACTGAATTTAACATGGTAAGTAGCTAACCGATTAAGACTACATATTAATTAGTGTAACCGTAACAGTTCGATTTTGAAATTATCACTATTTAGTGCGTATTTTAATATATCTATGTGAAATACACATTTTACAATTATTGTTAGGTACATATACTGCAATATTTACTCTGATCGTTGGTGGTATAAAGTTCAAGATGTTATGATCGAACCCGGTGCAGCGGTCAGTTTGTGCCTTTAAAGCGTTTGTTAAAGTGTTCCACGCAGGTAGAATCGATCTCCATAATAAAATAAACGGTTACAACTTGTTGGGAATCACTGTTTACTTTATGACATTTTAACGACACTTTTGTAAAATAATATTTCGTAGACTATACATTACCGAACCTTGGTAGGATTGGATTTGAATGTTTTTGCGACGTTAACACATTTTTTCCACCCCTCATTTTGTTACCCTTATAAGCAGTGTATCTTTCATGGCGTGTCTCTTTTAAAGTTATACTTCCGTACCTATTAATCTATTTTACAAGTTTGATTTCCCGGCCCACCAACTGAGCAGGAGGGAATATATTGTGAACGTGCTAAAAGTTGTTTTCGAGATGAAGACGAATCTCTCACGATAGCGCCCAAACGCTTAAACCGATTAAGCTGAAATTTATTATGCAGGCATCATTTGGTCTTGGCAGGAGCTATTATGTGGTTGAAATCGGTCCACCAGTGAGGAGGTGGGGGGGGGGGGAGCGATAGTCATAATTCATCCTCGAAATATTGGAATAACATACTTGAAATTTAATACACAGATGCCTCGTTGGGCCGTTCATGGGAGCTAACGGGCCCATGATGAGTTGGCCACGATGACCCATGTGTTCAGGGTCGGTCACACTCACGGGTCAACAACCATCCGACGGCCTCCACGCACGGGGTGCAAACCTGGGTAGGACACTGGGTCAACCAGTCTACCCTGGAAATCAAACCTCTGGCGCTCCTGGACGGTCTGCGCACCGTGCGGCGCAAGCCAATCGATTGTGCTCTCCTACTAACAGTCGGGGGAGTCTGGGAACTGTATTGTTTCCTATAGAGCGGGGGTGGTTGCGTACCTTACGGCGACTGCTCTTGAAATGACCATTGGCCAACCGATCCCGGTTCAGAGCCGGGCAAAGGACGCCTTGGTCCGCGATAGATTCGGTGTACTCCGTTTCACCGTTTCGTAAGGGAGAGAACCGCGCAAGCGACCTCGAACTCGGAACCAATCGAGAGACCGGAGAAATCTGGTCACAATTGGAAGTAAGGGCGCGAGTATCTCGAGCCCGCCGGGTTTATTCCTGGCTAACTCGCGGGAAGGCGTTGGACTCTTACGGGTTGTGGCGTAGCTAGACGTCGGATTTGTTATGTCCAAAGTCTTCTACGCTCACTGCAGGTCGATAGAATGACTAATCGTTAAAACGTCTTGTGGTGACGGGCTCGCCCGTTGTAGTTGACATCTCAATATGCCCGTTCATATTGTGAAGTTTTGTTTGGTGAAATATTTAGATTCCGCCATACATTGTAATGAAATATTAATGCCGTCTGTTAGCGCTTAGCCGAGAAACGAACCGAGCCGGGCGACACAGGGGACGGACGCCCCCCGTGCACTCTGCAACCGACAGGCGCAGCCCAACCGGGTTCATCAGCAGGCCGAGAGAAGCCGCTAAGCTAAGCTGTAGGAAGCTAATTTGTAACGAAAATCGTACCCGATGCTCGGAGTTGTTTATTTTCGACAATCTACCGGTTACCAATGGACTAACTTTGATGCAGACATTCCAGTTTTTCGCAATATATTCCCACGCAGTTGTAAATTTCAGTGATTATTTAGGTCGCTCTACCCGAGCTAAATTGATATATACAATCATTAAGTAATTCATATCCACGGCCGTTCCTAAAGGCGTATATTTAGTACTTGCGGGGATTTGATTATTTGATTAAAATCCGCAAGGTGTAACGCAATTCGCTGCTAAATCCCCACGGTCGGGCGGCTGCCTTAGAAATTATGTAGGCACCCTTAATCACAAAGTTCGGTTCAGTCTTTATATATCCATGGTTAATGAAGATTTCAGTAGCTGATTTTCGTCGGCGCGCGCGATTCAGCGGGAGGGATGGCGTATTCGAGGCGGCAAAGATTAGTCCGAAATTCAAAAGGATACACAGCTGCGACAATGTAGCTTGGACCGCATGGCCAGTTTAGCGGACGGTCGATCTCATGGTTCAGCTCCCGTGTGGCTGCCTCCTCGAAGAGGTGAAATAAATAAAATAATTCCTTGGGCAAGTGCAAAAGCAGGGAGATAATGGTCCCTGTTGCGGTTTGGCCACTAAGACCCAGTTGTATGCGGTCGGTCAAACGCACCGGTTAACACCTATTCGGCGGCCTCCACGCAGAAGTGCGAGCTTAGATAGGACTCTCCTAAGAGTCAACGTTGGGGCGCTCCTGGACGGTTTGCGCACAGTGCGGTGTCAGCCAATCGATTGTGCATTCCGAATAACAGCCGGGGAATTCTGGAAACAGTAAAGTTTCTTATAAAGCGGGGGTAGTTGTTTACCTTACGGCAACTGCTCTTGTAACGACCAATCGGTTACCTGATACCGGGCGAACAGCCGGGCAAAGGATGCCGTCATCCGCGATAAATTCGGTTGACACCGTATCACCGCTACGTAAGGGAGAGGACCGCGCAGGCGGTCTATACTTCTTTATATAAAAATTGTAATAAATGTTTTTTATGTCTCTCTCCTACCAAGGTTTATAACCATAATGTAAGGTGATATTTTCGTTGTTTGCTATTAATTCCTAAAATGTCCTTTCTACTCAGGATATTAACCATTCTTAGAGCAAGAAAGCTGTAGTGACGTTGTCCAAAAGACGTTAGACGTTTCGGCATTTCAATGTCTCCTTTATAACGACCTGATCTCTCTCTATTTTCCGGAGAAACACAATATTCATCTTTATTGTTTGTTTTGAGACGAAGTATTGTTTTGATGCAATACAACTGCCTCAAATCAAGCAATTGCGCCTATATCTTGTACCTATATGATTACCAGAAGAGTCTGGCATCGTAATTTTCCCATGAGAATGGGGTAGATGCTGACCTGTTGTCATTTGTCTTTTAAAGGTCCGTGGGCCACCCGAACCCGGTGACAGCAGCTGCGGTTTTAATTGCTTACGGCAGGATGCTCGCACAAAGACCTCCACCGGTTACCAGTCTAGTGGAAGGAGTACTCTTTCCAAAACTGAAAGCAAGGGGATATGCAAACCTAGATTGAGAGTTATCCTATTCTATTTTAGTGGTCTACCGTCTCCTTTTTACCGTTACCAATATGGGGATGATTAAGATGCCATTTAACTCGGCTGTGTGGCCCGCGTAGACTGGCTATAGTTTGCGGCGCGTGGCAATGGCGGCTCCACCGGGGGAGGCGCGACGGCTTATGACTAAAACGCAGTGTCTTCGGTTGATGATTTAATTGCGAGTGACGGGCGAGTTGACGTGCTCTAGCTCGCTCGCGGTGTTTACAAGGTATATCCAAGGTAGGACGCTGGCCTGCGGGCCAGTCTCACCTAGGAGTCAACCTTCGGGCGCTCCTGGACGGTTTGCGCACCGTGTGGCGTTAGCAAATCGATTGTGCACTCGGATTAACAGCCGGGGGAGTCTGGGAACAGTGATGTTTCCTATTGATCGGGGGTGGTTGTTAACCTTATGGCAACTGCTTTTGAAATGACCATTTGGCAACCCGATCCCGGTTGGATTAGCCCGGCAAAGGATGCTGTGGTCCGCGATAGATTCGGTTGAGACCGAATTACCGCTTCATAAGGGAGAGGACCGCGCAAGCGACCTCGATCCTGTAACCAGTCAGGAGGAAGGAGGTATCCTGAAGGTTAATTCCAGACGGAGATATCCTTCCTATCTGGTAGTCACAGGGCGAGGCTGTCCGCTGGTGCCCTTTGCCGGTGCCTCACCGTAAGGCGTTGGCCTCTGACGGTTAGGTGGCCTAGCTAGACTGTGGATTGTTTTTCGTCCCAAATTCTCTGAGCTCACCTCACGATAGACAAAACGATCAATATCGTTAATACTTTCTGAGGTAACGGGTTCGTAAAACCTCATCGACAATGTATTTGACTCCAATTATTACTTCGTGCATGGTAATATCTTAGCACGCTAGAATAATTTAATTGTTTCCTTGCGGGGCAGATGAATTGTAACCTAGACTTTACTATGATAATGTCATCTTGCACTAGTTTTATTATAGGTACTTTAAATACCGATTTCAATCATGATTTTGCCGTCCAAAATTAGATAATCTACTTTTAATAATAATTAAATATGCAATGAAATCTAATTTAAACAAGTATATTTGTCCAAAACTCTTTTTTTTGTGTGAATCGTTTGAAATTGACTACTGTAATGGTAGTTTTCGTTAATGATAATCAAATGATATTTTTTTTATTTTATACATTCGACATGAAGTAGATGTTCGCTTTTGCATATTTGCTTCTCAAACGGTGTAATGAATTAAATCCATTACATTCCAAACTCGCCAAGTTTGAAATGCGCGCCAAATAAATTACCAACGCGAAGATTCGACATAAAAATGACCTAGTGCCATCTGACGGATACGAGCTAAAATACTAGGAAGACGCGTAGTAAAAAATAGTAAATGACAAGATAGTGATCGATGGAATATTGGAATCGCGTAAAAAAAACGTCGTAACGGAAAAGTACCGACCAGAAAGTCGTTAGACTTCTGGCGCCAGCTAAGCCGATACATAAGAAATTAGGAAGAATCTTTCGTTCAGAGGGGAAAACGAAAATCAAGAACGTAGAACTGTAAAGAGCTTCCGAAAACCTAACAGGATTTGGATATGTAAATGGGAAGAAGATGTCAATGGCTTGATTAAAGCGGAGTTGAATTATTATTGTTGTTTTGGGTTTTTGTGTATGTGTGTGGGTTTTTTTATTTAATTATTGTTTGCGAATTACTGTGCAAAGCACGAAATTTTATTCTAAAAGCTGTGCGTAAATGCTCAAATGATTCTCAATTGCCACAGGACTTTAATGTGTTTAATATGTGATTTCAATATGTAAGTTTGCCATTTATTAAATTCTAATCAATTAGTGCATTCTTCAAATCACTAATTGCTCTAGAAATTCCTAATTAAATTCTATTCAACCCAAATTGTCATAATTACATGGACAAATTGTAATTAAATTACCGTCGTATATTTTATATTACGAATGCTGGTTTCATTTTTCCATATTTAAAAAAAATAATAAAAAGGATATTTTACCTAACATGCCTGGGTTTTAATTAAAGCATTCTGCGTACACCCTGCCCTGAAAAGGATTACTGCTTAGAAGTAACCCCGACTGAGCATTGAATAATAGAGTAATAAATACTGATCGACACTCATCGAGGAATACCAGTAGTACGACGAAGTATTAAGTTCATCGTCGAATAATTTCGACACGGCGCCCAAAAACATATCTAGTATATAAACGTTGCCAGCAAGTTCAAGGAAAATCATCAAGTAGCGTACCGTCGATATATTGTAGGTAAATGACGTGGTGCGACAGCCGGTAATCTGCGTGAAAAAGTGGCTAGGAAGAATAGTTAATTTTGATCCGTTTGGATATCATTTTATTTTAATTCATTTATTATTTTTCCCCAGTAAATTGCATTTAAAAGGATATCATTGTTATACGAGATGACCTACATATAAGATGAATATATAGGGAATTTGGAGATTGATATGGGGATTTGATTTGATAGTTAGATAAGGGAGTTTGGAGATAGATAAGGAGATTTTATTTGACAATTATATAGGGAGCTTTGAAGATTATCTGGAACTTGATTGGAGTTTTATTAGTTTACAAAATAGGCATCTCGGGGGAAGATCGAAGAACAGCTGTTTAATATAAACATATTTAATACCTTAACCATTCTTATTTATCTTAACCCACTTGCAGGCAGATACCGAGCTACTTCTGTATCGGTTTTACCTAACCGACCAAAATATAATCAATAATCAAATCAGAAATCAATAAATAAAAAATAACTTATAAATATAATATAATAAAATATATAAAATAAAAATAATAAAAAGTAAATTTTAAAAAAAAATTTAAAAAAAAATTTTTTTTCCCACTACAACGGATATCACAAAAACAGTAAAATATGTCTCAATTTGTACTGGTGGGCACCCAGATAGTCATAGTCATAGTTTATTAATTCCAAAAAGTACATACTGTAAATTGCGTTATTTTTCATTGTCGTAAAATTATTAATATATTCATTACATGTACATGTACTTTATATAAAGGTACGTATGTTTCAATAATAAAAAAATCACAAATAACAATAATAAAAAATACTTAAATAGTCAATATTTAAAAAAAAATATAATCAATAGGTTTTTCATGAATAATCAGCACTAGAGTAACACTAAGATAGCAAAATATAAAAACTAAATTACTTTAAAAGAAAATTTAAATAAAATACTGTAAAAGATATAGAAATAATCCACATCATAATATCACATAATTATTTATAAAAAAAAAGTTTATTCAGCAATAAACAAATAGATTACATTTATATAATTACATTTTAATATACCGCCCTATGCCATGTATCAGGTACCAGCCGCCCCTTTCTCAGCACCCATCATATAGACTACATAATGAATATATTTTTTTGCCAACTTTTATCGAAATCGATTCATCATCAGTTAAGTATAATAGCTGCTAGTTTGTATTTTTACGATGATTCAGGGATAATTGCACATTTAAATAAAACATTTCAAACGGTGTTAGGTGTTATTTATTTAAATAACTAAAGGTTATTCTTATACAAGATATAATAAGTATTTTACAATGTGTTTCAAAACTCGTGTGCACTTAAGCGCAGCAAAATCATTAATTTAATCTTCGCAATCCAATTTCCTTAAAAAAAATAGCTTATAGAAGCTTATAAATATAGGTAAACATAGGTTAAGCAAAGCAAGATCGTTTAACCTTTGCTCCGTCATTATTGTGCGTAAATAATTTTTAACTCGTCGCAAACAAGAAAACGATCGTTCTCCAGAACAGTTACTGGCGGGAGTATACACACACATACTTAGAGCAATATTGAGATATTTAGGTACTTTGAGTTATTTCTTGTTATCATGAGTGATTTTTTTGCCAAGATTGGCCTCCCCTGATATCTGGCCGCCCTAGGCCCGGGCCTACTGGGCTTTAGGGCAAATACGCCACTGCTAAAAGATGATACTCGTTTGCTGGAGTGTTACAATAAATGTGATATACATTTGGTAACTGCTAAGCCAGAGCGCAACACGTGACAACACTGTAACATTAAAAATGACTCACAAGGGCAGGCTTGTCAGTCTGTAAATTATCATTTGTGTAGCATCTATGTGTATTCGTACACATTGCGTTAATCTGTGGTTGGGCAGGCGTCCCTCTTTAGCGGGCAACCGCGCGGCCCGACTGACATGGATTGTCAGTTCTCGGTAAACAAATTCGCTCAAGATTGATGAATACATGTTACCGGGTATGAATAGAGCTCACCAGTTATTTTCAGTACACTCAGCGTCGACACACAAGATTTCGTTGTTTAAGAATTGAAAATAAGCCTTCTAGGTATTGCAAACATATAGGTACCCTAGCCTAATATTAAGAGGTTTTAGGTATAATCTGGTATTCAGTCTTGAGTCGGTCTGAGTATTCAGTCTTCAGTGGTGTTAGGTATTATCTGGTATTCACTCTTGAGTCGGTCAAGCATGCTTGTCAAGCATCGCGTCGCGGGCTGGGCGGGGATCGTAAACCGCAGGAAATATGCAAATATTTTTTTAAATATTTACCAATAATGCCTAATTTTGTAGTTTTATACCAGGGAGTCACGTCATTAATCAATCAATTATTAGTCTAATTAACGTGACTCCCTGGTATAAACTACAAATTTAGGCATTTTTGGTAAATAAAAAAAAAAAATATTTGCGTATTTCCTGCGGTTTACGATCTCTCCCCATCCCGCGACGCGTTGCTTGACAAGCATGCTTGATCGTCTAGAGAGCCAATTATAGACTTCGACACCATTTGACCGATCACCATTAAAGTTGGCACATACCTACATGTATTTGTTCATGGGGAAGGTTATTATGCTATCCACTTTATTTTAGCTCGCCAAATTCTATACATGGTTTATATGAATATTTGAGCCCGGATAAAATTTTCGCGCTATACACTTTGTTGTAACTCACCACTATACTATGCGCTGCAGCACATCAATTTTTATACCGTTCAGCCGGCCGCGATGAAAATTGCTATATTTGAAAATTGATGTATTTGAACACAGATATAACACGAGCCACGCTGGGGTATTTATTACCCAGCTTTGTAATATTTCACTTTTAAAATTTACTTATTCAAAGTGGGCTTCATGGGTATAAATAGATTTAAAGAGGCTTAAAAGGGTGAAATCGACATATAATAGAAAAAAAAGGTTGTTTGTTTATATTTGATAGTTTCTGGTAACAAGAGACCTCGGTAAGCACCTGCCTGTCGTCCGGATCTGATCCGTAAATAAATTAAATAAAAACAATACTTTGCTTGTCGACTTTAAAACTGCGATGACGCGTTTCCGCCCGATTTTAGCCTTTTTTCTCTCAGAACAGAGATAGTCGACGTGAATACTCATCAGATATTTCCTCATGCAAAGTAACGCGTCCTATTGCTTAGATGAGTATTATTGATCGTCCAATATAATTTCGCGCGTGTGCGCCGCTGCTAGGTGCAGGCTGAAGACTACATAATGTGTTTACGATGAGCCGAGGCAGACAGTGCATAGCCAAGGGGTAGTAAAGAAAAATGAGTCATATAGGTAGTAGTACGGTATACCGAGTTAGAACAGTAAGCGCCCTCTCGAGCGGTAGGACGATGCGCGGATAAGGTGCGAAAGAAGTGAGCAAGGATATACATACGTCTTGGCGAGCGACTTTGGTTCGCGTTATGTGCGGGTGAAAAAATATAAAAACGAAAACTCTTCATACACAATTTTGCGTGGTGTAACTTTTGAAACAATAAGTACGTGATATTTTTAGTTTTAATTGACTTTTTGGCTCAAAAAATATTTTACTTACTCTTACAAGAGTTGTACAATATTATTCAAAATAAAGTATTTCAGACATTTCTTTCGCACACTGTACGCTGCTAGACACAAGCTTAACTTGTTTATTCTAAGTTTTTGCGTCGGTGATTTAAATACTACATAGACCATCGCTGAACTTTTATGTAGCACTGCTCCTAGCAAAAGAACATATATTTTCATTAGTCTAATTAAGCTGTTAACAGCCGCGCTGAATTTAGTTTGGAACATGTAAAATATGTTTATATTTTGAAATCGATTGCTGTACGTGGTCATCAAACGGTACATAATGTTTGTGCGTAGCTAGTGCTGGAAAATCAGGTCACGATTACCAAAAAACTGTTTTTTGGTAATCATGACCTGATTTTTGCATTTGACCTAATGAATTTGGCCTAATGCACTTCTGACCTAATGCATTTGCATTGTCATCGGAACTGAACTAACATGTAAATATTTAACTTCATATGATAATATTTGAGTAGTTCCCTCAATTGCTCATGGATCCCATCATCAGAACAAGATTTTGATAAAAATGAGACCAATCTGGAAGTATATCCTTTCACATAAAAAAAGAATTTTCCAAATCGGTTCATAAATGACGGAGTTCTAAGGAACATAAAAAAATCAACTGAATTGATAACTTCCTCCTTTTTATGAAGCCGGTTAATAAATGTAAAATGTATCAATAAAAGAACGATAGATTACCTCTAGTTTTAGTTTTGATTTAGAAAAGGCAAAATAATGAGGTGATGCCACTTTGTGTATACTTTTATTTTTTAGGTAGATATTCACTACTGTATAATGTAGGTAGACATAAATGTATAGGCATATGGGTATAAGATAGGCTATATATAAGATAGGTAGGCATGCCTTTTCGGAAATCTTAATTTATTATCTTTTGTATATGATTGTATTTATTTCATATGCGGTGTAAGAGGGCGATGTATGTTCACCAGTGGAGCCTCAAACGATTAATTTGATTAGGATATTAAAATTTTCAATAAGCAGCTACTTACCCGTATATTTGAATGAAGTATGTTTCAGTTTATCACAGTTCGACCTTCATTATCGGCAGTTCAAAATCATCTTGAGAATTTTATAATATTGCGTCCTTACCTATGAAGTAGAATTAATTTTCCACTTCTAACATTAATTTAATTTAAAGTCATTTTTAATATGTTTTGCAATTCTATTATTTTGTGCATACATGGAATATATGTCATTTTTATAAACACGGTATTTTTGCAAGCACATTCAAAAATAAATATTTACCTTGGAACAGGTCCCGGCCTAGTTAGGTAACGTTGCCACTAGACTATGCGATGTATTCTTTTTTCTGCTTTTGAATCAATTTTGTAATTATTTTTGTGCATAATACCTACGCTGAAATTGTTTACTCTTATTATTAAAATATTTGCATTACTTATATAAATAAAATAAAGGAAATTTAAAGCCAAAAACTGTGTATGAAAAATATATATTTAAATAATAAAAATATTGACAACTATTATCTACGCAGCTTTGTCATTTTAAGGTGAGTTGCTTAATTCCTATGCTGTAAAACTTGCGTGCACAGAACCAATGAATGCTTTGAAGGCGTTTTTCACCGACTTTTCGAAGTTGATCTTTTCCCGTGTAAAAAGTTATCTAAATTCTGAAAACAAAACAAACTCTATTGGAGCAATGTCTGGCAAGTACGGTGGATGACCAAGAGTTTCCAGCCGCAACTCCTGTAACTTTGGGACTGTTTGAAGTAAAATATGTGGTTATACGTTGTCATACAGAAACAGCGGCGATGAGCGATTAACCAGGCTTGGTTATTTAATCACTAGCTTCTCCATCATTGTTTGCCGTTCTTAACAGTACAGATTTACGGTAATTATATAGCCTGCCTGCAAGAATCTGTAATAGAAAACACCGACGAAGGATCTCATATTAGAAAATAATGTAAATTTTCAACTTTACCATAGTTACAAAAACAATCATATTTGAGTAAAAATAAACAACGGAAAGACCAATAAGCAGCTGATTCTTGAATAAAATAACATGGCCTTGAAATAAAATTTATTTGAACTTAAAATTCCAACTCAAACACAAGTTATCCAAGTTCACAGTAGCAAGTGTGAAAAAACAGCAATGACATAGGTAAGGAAGTATGGGAAGTTCCTCAATATGCAGTCTATTAGATGATTGTTCAAGTTTAAAGCTCATTCAATAAATTGACAGATGTGTTCACAACTCTTGGAAGCATATCTCAAATGGAGAGTTGTTTTCTGAAAACATATTAAAAACATCCATAACATTATAAATAGAATAGAAAACGAATCTACCGCGTGAAATTTGTAGGACCCGACGTTTCGACAAACAAAACGGCCCATAGCCACGCGACTGACAGAACACATCAAAGCTGTTAAAAACGTTCAGCGAGAAAAATCGGCGATCTGCGAACATATATTGGATAGCGGAAGTAACCACTGGATGCAGTTTCAAAATCCCATTGTTCTATCCAAGGAACAATTCTACTTTCCTGGCATGATCCGGAAGCCATTGAAGTAAGAAGAACTCCGAACTTCAATAGAGACGACGGCTACAAACTCTCTTCTACGTGGAACCATCTTCTTAAAATGTTTCCGCCGCCGAACGCCGAACGCAAAGACGTAAAACAGGATACAGTGAGTGTTGTGTGCAAGACGGATTTTCAAAATTCCCGCGCTCCGAGCCCGGCCCCCCACCACCGTTATAACCTACGCAGTGGCGGCAGCGGTTTGCGGCCTACCCGCAAAACAACGGACTGACAGCTCTTCAGTCTACCCTAGACAACGGCGGCTGCAACGTCACCGAAACGTCGGGTCCTACAAATTTCACGCGGTAAATTCGTTTTCTATCCTATTTATAATGTCAAACAACCGCGATAGTCTTCGATTTTATAATCCATAACATTTGTCATCCCCAAATTGGATAAAATACTTGGTTTAAATAGAAAAAAATTAAATATATTTTTTTAGATTAAATTCAACAGAAATTCACTACACACTTACAGTCATTTTCAATATGTACCGCGGCAGCGGATATGTGATCGTCCGCTCTCATCACATACCGGGATGTGATTGGTTTTCAGCTGATCGTATTATTTCCATTAAAATGGCACTCTGCGATCGAAACCTTTCGCCTGAAAATATTGGCCGAGGCTCGCCTAAACAACGCCAATGGCACATTGAATGTATACAAGTATTTCGGTGAAAACTGACGAAATTGATTTATATGAGCCTTGATATGAGAACTGTTTTTCGATTGAGTTATATTAAGATAATTTGAAATGGTCTATGATCATAAAACAAAATAGAAATAGATACACGTTTATTGTCCAAAATAAGGGTGTAATATTTACATGGTATACATTACATTCAACATAACATTTTACGGTGTAACGAATTATGGTGATAATACATGACATTACGTCTCTCATAATTCCCTGTTATCGTAATAATTTGTCAATTTTACTTATTTATTGAGTTTATAATATCTAATTAATTGATATTATTATACCACTGGCTTACCTGTAATGTCTAAAAAAATATATTAATTCTAATACAATAAAATTAGAAAGAAACAAAAATATTACGTATAAAATAACTTCGAAATGTACATTGAAATGGCCTGTAACAACGCCATGTTTTAGAAAAGATACAAAATAAAATAACTGAAACAGGCAGGATTAAATCGGTACCGAACTTACAAAAATAAAATAAAAATATGTAACCAATATTACAAAAAGAAAACAAAAATAATCGAAATGAGCATATAAAATAGAAAGATATGTATAATTTAAAATGTGAAATTTACATGTTTAAATTATAAAGTTAAAAACTTTTAATTTCATTAATAATACATAAAGATTTGTAATAATAAATATTACTAATATCATTTTAAATTATCCTCAATAATTTTTACAAAATAATACGATATTAACGGAGTTTTACGAAATAAGAATCTTTATAAAAATAAAATTGCTGTTATTTCAGAAAATGTTCCTCTAATGATCAATACATTTTTTTCCAATCCGCAAGGCTTTCAGTTTCTCTAAAAGGTTTTCCTTTAACACATGGAAGGCGGGTATATATTTTAGTAACTATGTATATATACTTTTCCCTAAAATATTCATTTTTAGCAAACCTGATTTTAGCTGTGATATTATTGCGAACGTATTTACTTATATTGTTTTTTCAGGTGTACATTTTTTGTTTAGTTTTTAAATTTCCTGAAGAGTCTTATCACGCTCCCCTATGAGCCTTACGATAAGGATTATATATATACATATATATATATATATATATATATATATATATATATATATATATATATATATATATATATATATATATATATATATATATATATATATATATATATATATATATATATATTCAATAATATATAAAATTAGATTCATGAAAAGTTACTTATCTGGGGTCCTGGTGGACCAGAAACATTTAAACGATAGTTAATGTCCTCTTTAAATACTTAGGGCAGCGGCACCTGTTTCCGCAATTGATAACCTATGATGTTATTAGTTATTGCAGCCGAATTACTGTATGCCCTTGGATGTAATACGTATAGGAGGATGGTTTCTGTAACAGAAATGGATGTTAGTAACTTATTTTAGAAGAAATTATATGATTGAGAATATTTCGACACTAGTCGTATTCATCTCTATGACATTTCTGATAGAACAATTTTTTCAAAATTTAAATTTAAAAAAAACTGAACATAGAGAAATGGGTTAATAATATTTTGCAATATCGTTATAAATGCACTATAACCGACCTTGAAAAACATTATTAATAATGATTTTTAAATGAAAAATATTAATAAGCTTTTAATGAATATGTCTGAACAAATATAATTACTGTATTAATTTTGCCTATTCAGACCGGGACCCTTGCAAGCGCCTAAAATATTTATAAAAGCCAACTCCCAAGATTTAACGTCTCTTTCTTTAGCGTTATCGCCAAGGCACTTAATAATTTTTACTTTAAAACAATTATCAAAAGTTAAATTGTGTGCCTTAGCATGCAATGCTATTGGAAGTTGACTTTCATTGCCTACGCTGGCCCTGTGATTATTTAACCTAATGCTAAGAGGTGTAGTTGTTTCCCCAATATGAAATGCATTGCAGGTCTGGCAAAGTAATTGATATACAATATTTTTTGAAATGCAACTACTATTAAAAGGAACTCTGTAACTGTTGGGAGTGTTAGGACTAGTAAAATAAATGCTTCGATCTAATAAAGGACATGTTTTACAACGTGATC